>NC_069408.1:21368702-21451202 GCF_026875155.1 Cherax quadricarinatus | reverse complement strand
AAAAGCTATTGGAGGATAGATGGGCTAATGAGATCATAGGCAATGGGGTCGAAGAGGTATGGGGTAGGTTTAAAAATGTAGTGTTAGAGTGTTCAGCAGAAGTTTGTCGTTACAGGAAAGTGGGTGTGGGAGGGAAGAACAGCAATTGGTGGAATGAATATAAAGAGAGTAGTAAGGGAGAAAATGTTAGCATATGGGAGGGTTTTGCAAAGTAGAAGTGATGCAAGGAGGGAGGAGTATATGGAGAGAAAAGAGACAGGTTAAGAGAGTGGTGAAGCAATGTAAAAAGAGAGCAATGAGAGAGTGGGTGAGATGTTATCAACAAATTTTGTTGAAAATAAGAAAAAGTTTTGGAGTGAGATTAACAAGTTAAGAAAGCCTAGAGAACAAATGGATTTGCCAGTTAAAATTAGGAGAGGACACTTATTAAATGGAGAGTTAGAGGTATTGGGAAGGTGGAGGGAAAATTTTGAGGAATTGTTAAATGTTGATGAAGATAGGGAAGCTGTGATTTCGTGTATAGGACAAGGAGGAATAACATCTTGTAGGAGTGAGGAAGAGCCAGTTGTGAGTGTGGGGGAAGTTCGTGAGGCAGTAGGTAAAATGAAAGGGGGTAAGGCAGCCGGGATTGATGGGATAAAGATAGAAATGTTAAAAGCAGGTGGGGATATAGTTTTGAGGTGGTTGGTGCAATTAATTTTAATAAATGTATGGAAGAGGGTAAGGTACCTAGGGATTGGCAGAGAGCATGCATAGTTCCTTTGTATAAAGGCAAAGGGGATAAAAGAGAGTGCAAAAATTATAGGGGATAAGTCTGCTGAGTATACCTGGTAAAGTGTATGGTAGAGTTATTATTGAAAGAATTAAGAGTAAGACGGAGAATAGGATAGCAGATGAACAGGAGGCTTTAGGAAAGGTAGGGGGTGTGTGGACCAGGTGTTTACAGTGAAACATATAAGTGAACAGTATTTAGATAAGGCTAAAGAGGTCTTTGTGGCATTTATGGATTTGGAAAAGGCATATGACAGGGTGGATAGGGGGCAATGTGGCAGATGTTGCAAGTGTATGGTGTAGGAGGTAGGTTACTGAAAGCAGTGAAGAGTTTTTACGAGGATAGTGAGGCTCAAGTTAGAGTATGTAGGAAAGAGGGAAATTATTTCCCAGTAAAAGTAGGCCTTAGACAAGGATGTGTGATGTCACCGTGGTTGTTTAATATATTTATAGATGGGGTTGTAAGAGAAGTAAATGCGAGGGTCTTGGCAAGAGGCGTGGAGTTAAAAGATAAAGAATCACACACAAAGTAGGAGTTGTCACAACTGCTCTTTGCTGATGACACTGTGCTCTTGGGAGATTCTGAAGAGAAGTTGCAGAGATTGGTGGATGAATTTGGTAGGGGTGTGCAAAAGAAGAAAATTTAAAGGGGGAATACAGGAAAGAGTAAGGTTATGAGGATAACAAAAGATTAGGTGTTGAAAGATTGAATATCAGATTGGAGGGAGAGGTATGGAGGAGGTAAATGTATTCAGATATTTGGGAAGTGGATTTGTCAGCGGATGGGTCTATGAAAGATGAGGTGAATCATAGAATTGATGAGGGGAAAAGAGTGAGTGGTGCACTTAGGAGTCTGTGGGACAAAGAACTTTGTCCTTGGAGGCAAAAAGAGGGAATGTATGAGAGTATATTTTTTACCAACGCTCTTTTTAGGGGTTTGTGAAGCATGGGTGATGAATGTTGCAGCGAGGAGAAGGGCTGGAGGCGTGGAGATGTCATGTCTGAGGGCAATGTGTGGTGTGATTTTAATGCAGAGAATTCGTAGTTTGGGAAGTTAGGAGGGGGGTGGGGATTACCAAAACTGTTGTCCAGAGGGTGAGGAAGGGGTTGTTGAGGTGGTTCGGACATGTAGAGAGAATGGAGCGAAACAGAATGACTTCAAGAGTGGGATCGTCTGTAGTGGAAGGAAGGCGGGGTAGGGGTCGGCTAGGAAAGTTGGAGAGAGGGGCTAAAGGGGTTTTGTGTGCGAGGGGCTTGGACTTCCAGCAGGCATGCGTGAGGTGTTTGATAGGAGTGAATGGGGACAAATGGTTTTTAATACTTGCGTGCTGTTGGAAATGTGAGCAAGTAACATTTATGAAGGGGTCAGGGAAACCCGGGAGGCCCGGACTTGAGTCCTGGAGATGGGAAGTACAGTGCCTGCACTCTGAAGGAGGGGTGTTAATGTTGCAGTTTAAAAACTGTAGTGTAAAGCACCCTTCTGGCAAGACAGTGATGGAGTGAATTATGGTGAAAGTTTTTCTTTTTCGGGCCACCCTGCCTTGGTGGGAATCGGCCAGTGTGATAATAAAAAAAAATAATTGGTGAATCCTTTGTGTTTGCCACACTGTTTGCTCTAGCTGGCGCTCAATTTAACTGGCGCTCCCACAAGGTACTAAGTGGTCCCATTTTTTTTAATATGGTGCACACTGAGTGTTAAGACCCATTCTATGCTGACCAGGCATCTCAAGGCAATTGTGCCAAATTTGGAGGAGGAAAATTAAGACGTACATATACGTTTGGGGCGCCACGCGTAAGGACGTATATATACGTTTGGACCGTTTAGGGGTTAATTAACAGTTACAAGCACTAAAAACAATGGAATACAAAATGTATCGCATGCACACGTGGAATCGTCCTCACTGGCTTGTAAACAATGGCACACTGGCTGTACATGGCGTGGCCAAGCCGCTCATGGCGCGCAGACACGTTCAGGACGAATGACTTTAACCGAGTTCTGTGCCAATATTTTGACGCAAAAACGTTACTTAATCTGATTATTACTTAATTCGATTACGTTGTTATCCAGGGGTCCGCTGTATAATCAGGATAGATATACCTACCAGAAATACTTGACATTTCATCAGGTTCTAGACATTAAGGAACAACCAAATTATTTCATATCAGTAATATTTGATACCAGATACTTACTCCTTGAAGGTCAGAAGGCCCTGGTAAAGCTGAATTTATCACTTCAGTGTAAGTGTCCTGCCTGAGGATCGGCCGAGTTCCAGGTTGTTGACCTGCGTTAGATTGCTCAAGCTTCATCCTCATTAAATTGGCAGAATCTAACTGGTCATTTCTGGATGTAGGAGACAACCCTTGGTCACCTCTAGACAGACCTGAATTGTTAGTCATCAAACCATAGTCCAGCCCGGTTTCAGATGAGTTACCTTCATTATCTCTGAGATCCTCCATCACCTCCTCCTTGATTAGTATTTCACAACCCTGAAATTGTTGGAAAACTAATGTATAAACAAAATTTGCTATATAAATGTTCCATCTGCTTTCCTTGATAAATATAGCAGCTAATCTTATATCCTCAAGTATCTTAACACATACACTTTTTATTCACATGTAAAATTACTATTTCTTCATACTCACTAAAACACAATTTTTAAATAATTTAAAATGACACACCTGTGAACTGGATTCAACTTTCCTATCTGATTCTCCATCTGTTTTATGATCCAAATTCTCTTCTTCTATTGAGGATCTACAAGGCTCTGCTTGCCAATCAGTCTCTGTGCTGTGTGTAGACTCCTGTGACCTAGTTGGACTATGTGAAGGAGCATCGACTCTCTCTTGCAGACTTAAGTTTCCTCCTTCAATACGTCGACGTTTTGGTTGTGGACTTACTCTGTCACTAGAATTATGGGCGGATCTATTTTTAGGATATGGACTGTTTCTCACATTAGTAGAGCTTTGTGAATGTCTTCTAGGAACATGTGGACTATTTCTACCACTGCCACTTTTCTGACTATTTGCTGATAGACTATTACCTCTGGGTGGCTCATCAGGTACAGCAAGACCCTTAATCTGCAAGAGTTCAGCCACTTTTATGAGGCGAGGCAAGTCAGTCTGTGCAACACTCACAACACCAGCATACATGTAGCTTAGAAGTGCCTCCATTTCATCACATTTAACATCTCTAAGCACAATGACAGGATGCTTGCAAGGTGTGTGCTCAAACATATTCTCAAAGTATTCACTGCATGTAGACAAGACAAGCTTATGCACTGAATAAAACTTGCCTTCACATGTCACTGTCACATCAGTGTACCTTTCCTAAGTGACAAAAAGAAAATATTAATACAGTACAGATAGTATTTAAAAATATATAACTGAGTTAGTCAGTCTCAGTCTCTCTCTCTCTCTCTCTCAGTTTCTCTCTCTCCCTCAGTCTCTCTCTCAGTCTCTCTCTCAGTCTCTCTCTCAGTCTCTCTCTCAGTCTCTCTCTCAGTCTCTCTCTCTCTCTCTCCTCTCTCTCTCTCTCTCTCTCTCTCTCTCTCTCTCTCTCTCTCTCATTTCTGCTCAACTTGATTTAGGCTTGATGAGTTTCTGAGAAGATTTAGCCTGACACAAGGAATGTCATAGAGGTTTTTGTGCCTAGTGTTGTGTCCATGGGTCCAATTGCAACTGTCAAGGAAGTGTTTCAGGTTGGGATTTATATTAGAATTGACTATTTTGTAAATATAGGTTGCACAATAGTACAAGTGAATGTTTTGTATAGTGAGTAGGTTTAGGTCTTTGAAACGTGGGGGAGGGGAGGTTGTCTAGTAGTGGCTTGTGTGACCATTTGCACTGTGGCTTTTTGTTATTATTGATTTTAGGTGGTTTTTCGTTGTGGAACACCAGGCACAAATAGCATAGGTGAGGTAGGGTAGTGCTGCTTGTGGTACACAGTAACATATCTTTGAGAGGATGCCAAGTGCTTCAGAAACTTTTTTGTTATGTGTTGGATATGGGTGTTGAATCTCAGGTTATTAAGGTGCAGACCCAGAAAGTTTCCCTCATTATGTTTAGCAATAAGGCTGTTGTTAAGCATAATGTTTAGTTGGACCTCATTTGCTCTACTCCCAGACAAAATGTTAAAGGTTTTGTTTATATTAAGTTTATTGATGGTCAACCAGGTTGCTATTTTTGCGAGTTCTTCGTTAATAAGTGTTGAGCGAGGCTAGATTTGGGTGGGAGATGACAAAAGCCACGTCATCAGCAAAGAGAATAGGTGTAAGTTGTTGTGAAATGCTTGGAAGATCATTGATGTATAAAAGAAAAAGGAAGGGGGGCCGAGAACGCTACCCTGTGGTACACCAGTGTCTAGAGGTCTTGTTGAGGAGGTTGTGTCCTTGACAGTGACGTATTGTTTTCTATTAGTAAGGTAGGATTTGATTAATGCAAGTGCATGGCCTCTTATACCATAATGATCAAGCTTGAGGAGTAGGATGCTGTGATCTACTGTATCAAAAGCTTTCTTAAGGTCGATAAAGAGTCCAAGTGGGTATTCATTTTTCTCCAGTGTTGTGTAAAGTAGGTCTAGCAGTTTTATTATTGCATCATTTGTGCTTCTGTTTCTCCTGAATCCAAACTGGTATTGGTTAAGGATGCTTTGTGATGTTATGAAGGAGTATAACTTTTTGTGCAGATGACACTACATATGTCTTCTCTACCCAAGCCCAGTCATACTAGTCAACATTGAAAATGCTGAATTACAGAAAATATCCACCTGGAAGATGACTAACAAGCTTACTCTCAATATTGACAAAACCTACTTCATTCAGTTTGGAAACAGAGCTACAAATGTTCTGCTTAACATAATGATAAACAGATCACCTGTCACAAGACTCACAGAGGGTAAAATTCTTACGAATCCACCTTGACAGTAGCTTCAATTTTCAGACACATATACAACAAATTTCCAAGAAAATCTCTAAGACCATAGGCATACTATCAAAGATATGGTACTATGTTTCACAACCAGCTCTCCTTGCTCTGTATCTATCACTCATTTACCCCTATCTCATCTATGGAATTTGTGCATGGAGCTCAACAACAATAAATCATCTCAGATCACTAATAACCCAGCAAAAGGCTGCAGTCAGAATGATAACAAATTCCCACTCCAGACAGCATACTCCACCAATATTCAAAAGTCTAAACTTTATTTTTTTTTATTAACACATCAGCTGCTTCCCACCAAGGCAGGGTAGCATGAAAAAGAAAAACTTTCATCATTATTCACTCCATCACTGTCTTTTCAGAGGCATGCCTACACTACAGTTATAAAACTGCAACATTAACACCCCCTCCTACAGGGCGCAGACACTGTACTTCCCATCTCCAGGACTCAAGTCCAGCCTGCCGGTTTCCCTAAATCCCTTCATAAATGTTACCTTGCTTACACTCCAACAGCACGTCAAGTCCTAAAAACCATTTGTCTCCATTCTCTCCTGTCTAATACACTCATGCACGCTTGCTGGAAGTCCAAGCCCTTCGCACACAGAACCTCCTTTACCCCCTCCCTCCAACCTTTACTAGGCCGACCCCCTACCCCACCTTCCCTCCACTACAGATTTGTATACTCTCGAAGTCATTCTATTTCATTCTATCCTCTTTACGTGTCCAAACCATCTCAATAACCCCTCCTCAGCCCTCTGGATAATAGTTTTGGTAATCCCACATGTTCTCCTAATCGCCAAACTACGGATTCTCTGCATTATATTCACACCACACATTGCCCTCAGACATGACATTTCCACTGCCTCCAGCCTTCTCCTTGTTGCAACATTCACAACCCATGCCTAACACCCATACAAAAGCATTGGTATAACTATACTCTCATACATTTCCCTCTTTCCTTTCATGGATAAACTTCTTTGTCTCCACAGTCTCCTCAGTGCACCACTCACCTTTTTCCCCTTGTCAATTCTATGATTCACCTCGTCCTTCATAGACCCATCTGCTAACACATCCACTCCCAAATATCTGAACCCATTCACCTCCTCCATACTCTCTCCCTCCAATCTGAAATCCATTCTTCCATTACCTAATATTTTTGTTATCCTCATCACCTTACTTTCCTATATTCACTTTTAACTTCCTTCTTTTACACTACCAAACTCATCAACCATCAAACCTACTCACCATAAAGAACATCCATACTCATTATTGTGCCTACTACATACATAGAATACTACACTCAAATATAAACCCACCACTCAAACTTTTCCTTATCAACCTTAACAGGACACATGACCATAACACAAGACACAGATCACTCTTTGACGTTCCCCATGTCCATCTCACATTATGTAAAAACTCTATGCATATAAAGGGCCCAAAAATTTGGAACTCATTACCAGTGAATACCAAAGGAACCCTGTCTGTACATCAGTTTAAGACTCTTCTTAAAAACCACCTACTCACCCAAAACTAATTACTCAGTAATTAACTTTATCTACAAAGCTACCAAATCACTCTCTACAGCCTCAAAATATGATTGCTCACTGTGTTACTCCCCTAGCCTCAGAACCCCAAAAGGAAATGCTCAAAGTACAATAATTCTCATATTTTAACCTAATGCAAATGTTGAAAATAGATATATAATATATAATATATAATATATAATATATAATATATAATATATAATAATATAAACCAAATATATAATTAGTGCAACCTGATCAAGCTATGATTTGTACGTCTAGTGTTAAGTAATCAGTAATCTATTAAGTTTAGACTGCCCATAATGCCAAGGCATGATAGTGGCTCTCTTTGCACTACAAATCATTGTAAACCCTCAGCGGAAACTATCTATGTAAATATACTTCCAACAAATGTCAACCACATTGTAAACTTGCAAGGGAATAAATAATTTGAATTTGAAATTTGAATATAGTCTTTGAATTTTATTTAGAAATATCTCTACCCATTCATTGATACCAGCAGTATTGAAAAATTCTGTAGGCCAGTCAACTGAGCTTAGTTCTGCAGTGAAGTTACTTATTGAAGCCTCATCATGGAGTCGAAAGGAGAACTTATTATATTCCATTGGTTGCTTACAAATGTTTGTTAGGAGGAAGTTGGGTAGTGATCAATAGTGCTGTCCGTGTCAGTATTGCTACTGAATCCCTATGTATAGGTTTGTGTAGTATATCGTAGTTCATACCATCAACATATACATTTAGGCTCCCTGCTCAGCTAGGCCGTGGCTAGCATGTGTGACGTCACGTGGTGACGCATGTGAGCGTCAGTCACCCTGCCTCCTCCTCAGTTCCCGCATAGACCCACAGGCAGCAACAGGTAAGCTGGGCCATTTCCCTCATGACTCTGCCAATACAAGTGTAACATCCATACCTGAGAGTATTTCTACACCTCCTTTATCTCCTAGAAGTCCCACGCAATATCCGTGATTATCCCTGCTTTAAGGGGGGCTAGTAAGTTTGTCCATATACAGTGAAACCCTGGTTTTCATCCTTAATCCATTCTAGAAGGTCGGTCAAAATCAAAAATGGATGAAAACCGAAGTACTATTTCCCATAAGAAATAATGAAAATCGAATTAATCCATTCCAGACACCCAAAAATATCAACAAAAAATAAATATAAATGACTAATTTTAATGGATAAATGAACATTTAAATCACTAATACATACCTTTATTGAAGACTCGTGTTGGCGTGTGGAAGAAGGCAAGGAGGGGAGAGGGAGGAGAGGTTATCTCTACCACCATCCCTACCACCTTCTACCATAATCACTACCACCTTCTACCACCATCACAACCACTACCACCTTCTACCACCATCACAACCACTACCACCCTCTACCACCATCACTACCACCCTCTACCACCATCACTACCACTCTCTACCACCATCACTACCACCCTCTACCACCATCACTACCACCTTCTACCATCATTACTACCACCCTCTACCACCATTGAATTCCATTGTGTTTCTCGCCTTCTTTATCAAAGGGCTGGCACTCTGAACTTTCTTTGGCCCCCATGGTGGCTTATTTAGCAGTAGCACTCAATAAACAAGCACAAAAAACAATCAATTATTACAAAATGTTTGTAATAATCAGAGGCAGACTAAGTCACGTACGTGTGAGCAGCCGTGTCCTGGGTGGGCGGACGCGTCTGATACGGATGATTTCCAAGTGGAGGTACAAAACCCGGGGTAAAATTTCACCCAAAAAAGTGGTCAAAATCCAAATTGTACGATATCCACACCAGATGAAATCCGAGGTTCACTGTACATATGATCAATTATGGTTGCACTCGTCTCAGATAGTCTTGTTCGTTTTGTAATTGCTGGTATGAGTAGTGTATTGTTCATATTGTTAATTAAGTCAGCAACAGGTTGGTCATCTGTTAGGCCAAGGTTGATGTTGAAGTCTCCTGCTAGTAGTAGGTGGTGCTTATTCATTTGTGTATCTGTAATCGCTGTTTTGAGTTTATCACTAAAGGATGGGATATTAGTATGAGGCATCCTGTATATGGCCCCAATTGCTAGAATTTTTTAATTTTTTTACAGAGAAGTTTGTGAACACATTCACCATACTCATCATTAAAGGATATAGTGTTGCTACATGATAGTTCACTAGAATAATAGATGGCAATACCTCCCCCAATTTGTTCTGGCCTGCAGTTGTGGATTACTGTGTATCCTGATAGTGTGTACATGTCTATTGTATCATGCTTAAGCCAGGTTTCAAAAAGAATAATACAGGAGAAGTTTGTCTTTAATGCATCTAGGAGTGCTAGTGTTTACTTAGGGATCTAATATTGTAATTCAAAATTGTAATATTTCTTGCATTGTTGAGGACAGTACTGGCTTCTATTGCTGTGTAGTAAAGGCAATTGCTTTCAGTTATATGGAAACTGGGATTTTGATTATATAGGTTCAGTTCAGAGTCAATGTCAGCACTGAGCATTTGGGGTTAACTGGTAAATATTTAAAAGCTGATGAATTGCACTAGGGTGATAAGGGGTAATATTAATATCTGTAAAAAGGGGGTGATTGAACAATAATGGTGTAAGTGTATACTGTTCCATTAGATTGAACAGCCTAATAAACATATATTGAAATAGTAGTAGTAAAAAATAATGAACTATTAAGACTAGGTATATCATTATCAATTGTTAAAAAAATATAAGTTATACATTATAAGAGAAGAGACTTTATATACCTTAGCTCTAAGTGAAGCCAAGGTATGGCAGAAGGTGGCACTGTGGTTGTTCCAGGATAATGATAACATTCCCTCAGCCATCTTCACCCATTAATGACCTATCCCTGAGAAAAATGAAATGTATACCATTGTTAGCAACAAAATTATTAGCTTTGCATGATACACCTGAAAAAGAAATTTGATTTTTCATAATACAACAAAATTTTACAGAAAGTTAACTCCTTTAGACAGCTGCATAATGTCATATGGATGCAGTACTGTACTCACAAAAACACAGCTGAGTCTATTTAATACTATAAAATGTAAATCATGTAAATCATTTTGTCAATATTTAATAAGAAAACAATTTATTACATAGAGTTCTAATCCTCATTTCAACAAAGAAATGAGTCATACCATGTCAAGGCTCAGTATGTAGATGTCAAGGCTCAGTATGTGGATGTCAAGGCTCAGTATGTGGATGTCAAGGCTCAGTATGTGGATGTCAAGGCTCAGTATGTGGATGTCAAGGCTCAGTATGTGGATGTCAAGGCTCAGTATGTGGATGTCAAGGCTCAGTATGTGGATGTCAAGGCTCAGTATGTAGATGTCAAGGCTCAGTATGTGATGTCAAGGCTCGTATGTGGATGTCAAGTCAGTATGGATGTCAAGGCTCAGTATGTGGATGTCAAGGCTCAGTATGTGGATGTCAAGGCTCAGTATGTAGATGTCAAGGCTCAGTATGTGGATGTCAAGGCTCAGTATGTGAATGTCAAGGCTCAGTATGTGAATGTCAAGGCTCAGTATGTAGATGTCAAGGCTCAGTATGTGGATGTCAAGGCTCAGTATGTGAATGTCAAGGCTCAGTATGCAGATGTCAAGGCTCAGTATGTGGATGTCAAGGCTCAGTATGGGGAAATGTCAAGGCTCAGTATGTGATGTCAAGGCTCAGTATGTGGATGTCAAGGCTCAGTATGTGAATGTCAAGGCTCAGTATGCAGATGTCAAGGCTCAGTATGTGGATGTCAAGGCTCAGTATGTGGATGTCAAGGCTCAGTATGTGGATGTCAAGGCTCAGTATGTGGATGTCAAGGCTCAGTATGTGAATGTCAAGGCTCAGTATGCAGATGTCAAGGCTCAGTATGTGGATGACAAGGCTCAGTATGTGAATGTCAAGGCTCAGTATGCAGATGTCAAGGCTCAGTATGTGGATGTCAAGGCTCAGTATGTGGATGTCAAGGCTCAGTATGTGAATGTCAAGGCTCAGTATGTAGATGTCAAGGCTCAGTATGTGGATGTCAAGGCTCAGTATGTGAATGTCAAGGCTCAGTATGTGGATGTCAAGGCTCAGTATGTGGATGTCAAGGCTCAGTATGTGGATGTCAAGGCTCAGTATGTGGATGTCAAGGCTCAGTATGTGAATGTCAAGGCTCAGTATGCAGATGTCAAGCTCAGTATGTGGATGTCAAGGCTCAGTATGTGAATGTCAAGGCTCAGTATGCTAGATGTCAAGGCTCAGTATGTGGATGTCAAGGCTCAGTATGTGAATGTCAAGGCTCAGTATGCAGATGTCAAGGCTCAGTATGTGAATGTCAAGGCTCAGTATGTAGATGTCAAGGCTCAGTATGTGGATGTCAAGCTCAGTATGTGGATGTCAAGGCTCAGTATGTGGATGTCAAGGCTCAGTAGTAATGTCAAGGCTCAGTATGTGGATGTCAAGGCTCAGTATGAGATGTCAAGGCTCAGTATGTGATGTCAAGGCTCATATGTGGATGTCAAGGCTCAGTATGTGAATGTCAAGGCTCAGTATGTGAATGTCAAGGCTCAGTATGTGATGTCAAGGCTCAGTATGTGAATGTCAAGGCTCAGTATGTGGATGTCAAGGCTCAGTATGTGGATGTCAAGGCTCAGTATGTGGATGTCAAGGCTCAGTATGTGAGATGTCAAGGCTCAGTATGAGATGTCAAGGCTCAGTATGTGATGTCAAGGCTCAGTATGTGGATGTCAAGGCTCAGTATGTGAATGTCAAGGCTCAGTATGTGATGTCAAGGCTCAGTATGTGGATGTCAAGGCTCAGTATGTGAATGTCAAGGCTCAGTATGGGATGTCAAGGCTCAGTATGTGGATGTCAAGGCTCAGTATGTGATGTCAAGGCTCAGTATGTGGATGTCAAGGCTCAGTATGTGATGTCAAGGCTCAGTATGAATGTCAAGGCTCAGTATGTAGATGTCAAGGCTCAGTATGTGAATGTCAAGGCTCAGTATGAGATGTCAAGGCTCAGTATGTGGATGTCAAGGCTCAGTATGTGAATGTCAAGGCTCAGTATGTAATGTCAAGGCTCAGTATGTGATGTCAAGGCTCAGTATGTGGATGTCAAGGCTCAGTATGTGGATGTCAAGGCTCAGTATGTGGATGTCAAGGCTCAGTATGTGAATTCAAGGCTCAGTATGTAGATGTCAAGGCTCAGTATGTGATGTCAAGGCTCAGTATGTAGATGTCAAGGCTCAGTATGTAGATGTCAAGGCTCAGTATGTGATGTCAAGGCTCAGTATGTGAATGTCAAGGCTCAGTATCAGATGTCAAGGCTCAGTATGTGAATGTCAAGGCTCAGTATGTAGATGTCAAGGCTCAGTATGTAGATGTCAAGGCTCAGTATGTGGATGTCAAGGCTCAGTATGTGATGTCAAGGCTCAGTATGTGATGTCAAGGCTCAGTATGTGATGTCAAGGCTCAGTATGTGATGTCAAGGCTCAGTATGTAGATGTCAAGGCTCAGTATGTAGATGTCAAGGCTCAGTATGTGATGTCAAGGCTCAGTATGTAGATGTCAAGGCTCAGTATGTGAATGTCAAGGCTCAGTATGTAGATGTCAAGGCTCAGTATGTAGAATCGTAAGGCCCAGTATGTGATGTCAAGGCTCAGTATGTAGATGTCAAGGCTCAGTATGTGATGTCAAGGCTCAGTAATGTAGAGGGTCAAGGCCTCAGTATGTGAGATGTCAAGGCTCAGTATGTAGATGTCAAGGCTCGTATGTAGATGTCAAGGCTCAGTATGTAGATGTCAAGGCTCAGTATGTAGATGTCAAGGCTCAGTATATGTGAATTGTCAAGGCTCAGTATGTAGATGTCAAGGCTCAGTATGTAGATGTTCAAGGCCTCATATGTGAATGTCAAGGCTCAGTATGTAGATGTCAAGGCTCAGTATGTAGATGTCAAGGCTCAGTATGTAGATGTCAAGGCTCAGTATGTACATGTCAAGGCTCAGTATGTAGATGTCAAGGCTCAGTATGTAGATGTCAAGGCTCAGTATGTGAATGTCAAGGCTCAGTATGTAGATGTCAAGGCTCAGTATGTAGATGTCAAGGCTCAGTATGTGAATGTCAAGGCTCAGTATGTAGATGTCAAGGCTCAGTATGTAGATGTCAAGGCTCAGTATGTAGATGTCAAGGCTCAGTATGTGAATGTCAAGGCTCAGTATGTAGATGTCAAGGCTCAGTATGTAGATGTCAAGGCTCAGTATGTAGATGTCAAGGCTCAGTATGTAGATGTCAAGGCTCAGTATGTGAATGTCAAGGCTCAGTATGTGAATGTCAAGGCTCAGTATGTAGATGTCAAGGCTCAGTATGTGAATGTCAAGGCTCAGTATGTAGATGTCAAGGCTCAGTATGTAGATGTCAAGGCTCAGTATGTAGATGTCAAGGCTCAGTATGTGAATGTCAAGGCTCAGTATGTAGATGTCAAGGCTCAGTATGTGAATGTCAAGGCTCAGTATGTAGATGTCAAGGCTCAGTATGTAGATGTCAAGGCTCAGTATGTGAATGTCAAGGCTCAGTATGTAGATGTCAAGGCTCAGTATGTAGATGTCAAGGCTCAGTATGTGAATGTCAAGGCTCAGTATGTAGATGTCAAGGCTCAGTATGTAGATGTCAAGGCTCAGTATGTACATGTCAAGGCTCAGTATGTAGATGTCAAGGCTCAGTATGTGAATGTCAAGGCTCAGTATGTAGATGTCAAGGCTCAGTATGTAGATGTCAAGGCTCAGTATGTAGATGTCAAGGCTCAGTATGTAGATGTCAAGGCTCAGTATGTAGATGTCAAGGCTCAGTATGTGGATGTCAAGGCTCCAGTATGTAGATGTCAAGGCTCAGTATGTAGATGTCAAGGCTCAGTATGTGAGATGTCAAGGCTCAGTATGTAGATGTCAAGGCTCAGTATGTGAATGTCAAGGCTCAGTATGTAGATGTCAAGGCTCAGTATGTAGATGTCAAGGCTCAGTATGTGGATGTCAAGGCTCAGTATGTGGATGTCAAGGCTCAGTATGAGATGTCAAGGCTCAGTATGTAATGTCAAGGCTCAGTATGTGGATGTCAAGGCTCAGTATGTGAATGTCAAGGCTCAGTATGTGGATGTCAAGGCTCAGTATGTGGATGTCAAGGCTCAGTATGTGGATGTCAAGGCTCAGTATGTGAATGTCAAGGCTCAGTATGTAGATGTCAAGGCTCAGTATGTAGATGTCAAGGCTCAGTATGTGATGTCAAGGCTCAGTATGTAGATGTCAAGGCTCAGTATGTAGATGTCAAGGCTCAGTATGTGGATGTCAAGGCTCAGTATGTGGATGTCAAGGCTCAGTATGTGAATGTCAAGGCTCAGTATGTGGATGTCAAGGCTCAGTATGTGAATGTCAAGGCTCAGTATGTGGATGTCAAGGCTCAGTATGTGGATGTCAAGGCTCAGTATGTGGATGTCAAGGCTCAGTATGTGAATGTCAAGGCTCAGTATGTGGATGTCAAGGCTCAGTATGTGAATGTCAAGGCTCAGTATGTAGATGTCAAGGCTCAGTATGTGAATGTCAAGGCTCAGTATGTGGATGTCAAGGCTCAGTATGTGAATGTCAAGGCTCAGTATGTGGATGTCAAGGCTCAGTATGTGAATGTCAAGGCTCAGTATGTGGATGTCAAGGCTCAGTATGTGAATGTCAAGGCTCAGTATGTGGATGTCAAGGCTCAGTATGTGAATGTCAAGGCTCAGTATGTGAATGTCAAGGCTCAGTATGTATGTCAAGGTCAGTTGTGTGTCAAGGCTCAGTATGTAAGTCAGGTCAGTATGTGATTCAAGGCTCAGTATGTGAATGTCAAGGCTCAGTATGTGGATGTCAAGGCTCAGTATGTGAATGTCAAGGCTCAGTATGTGGATGTCAAGGCTCAGTATGTGAATGTCAAGGCTCAGTATGTGGATGTCAAGGCTCAGTATGTGAATGTCAAGGCTCAGTATGTGGATGTCAAGGCTCAGTATGTGAATGTCAAGGCTCAGTATGTGGATGTCAAGGCTCAGTATGTGAATGTCAAGGCTCAGTATGTGGATGTCAAGGAGAAACAGATTAAAGTTTCTGCCTTCAAGTTTGAGGATGGTAAGTAACAATATAAAATTTATGCAGAGGTCTCAGAATATGATATGTCTGGAGATATTACTCTAAATACATTACAGTAATATACATTATTGTTGGGAGAAAAGTGGCAGAAAAGTCATAACATTATACCTATGTATGTTCAACAATAATCGGTATACTGAGGCAGGAATAGTACACATGGGTCACTGTGTCCTTTTCATCAGATAAATAAGTTATGCACATACAGTATGAAAGATCCCAAGATGAACCTTATTTACTTTATGTCAGTAGACAGTGACATAAGCTGACAAACGGAAATTTTAAAGACAATTTTAACAGAGAAAGCCTTCACTAAGCAACTTTCATTTGAAGGGACTTAATCAGGTATGTATAAAAAAAAATAAGCAAAAACACTCTTATAAAGCATACAAGCATCCTGAGGTCAGATCAGGTGGTGGAGAGGCTAGTGTTGACAAGTAGACAATACAAAGAGAGAGTGGGGCCAGGATCTGGGAATCAGATCAACTAATTTTGTGTTGTGTGTATATCATGGACAATGAAGGATCTATACACACACAACCAGGGATCGGATGATATAAAATTTTTGCCGATACTAATACAGTGGACCCTCAGTTAACGATATTAATCTGTTCCAGAGAGCTTGTCCTTAACCGATTTTATAGTTATCAGATTTAATTTTCCCCATAAGAAATAATGAAAATCTAATAAATCCATTCCTGCTGTCAGGAGGCATGACAGAACAGTACTTCAATATGATGCTATTATCAACTCTACGGCTTATTTATCTATCACAATTCATCTAATATGACATAATAAACAATATTTAATAACATAGAAACATGATATACACTCTAGAATGCATAAAATATGTCATAATGTATGTGAGGAGTAAGTGGTGGAAGTAATGTTGTTGGGTTTACAAGGGTCACTGAGAAATGCCGTACATAGTGGTGGTGGTGGAGGCACCAGCAGAAACCACCACCACTATTCACACTGAAACACTGTATGTAATTTATAAATAAGAAATATTTATATTTTAATTTATAAATAAGAAATATTTACATTTTAATTTATAAATAAATAAGTTTCTTCAGGTATGCACAAATATAGTTACGTACATTGATTATCATACATAGCAGCATATGTGTAAAGTACCCAGGATAACCCAAAAAAGCCAGAGTGACTTATTTCTATTGGGGTCCTTTTATATTTACACTAATATTTACTTTTATACTTACACTTTTATATTTACACTCACCTTGGAGATGTTAGTTTAATTAGATAGTTTGATGGAGGAGATGCTGGCAGAGGTTGAGGGTGGTGGAAGATAGCAGAGCAGGGCAGCATATGTTCAGCAGCCCTATTCACATCCAACAACATTGGAGAGTTACTTTCGTGTCGTTTTTCTATCGCTTACTAACTTAACTTACTTGCTACACTGTTAATTCTGCACTTTATCGCTGGCTGGCACTATAGCCTTTATCGATACCTGCTACTTTAGTATCGTACATATCGCAGAATCACTGAATCACTGCAGAAGGCACATTCATCCCTCTCTCTTCCTCCTCCACTTTGGTATTTTGCTACAAGTTTTTTCTTGAATTTTAGTGTGTTTTTCCTTCTTTATCACAGGCTGGCACTACAAATTTTCTTTGGGCCCATGGTGGCTTATTTAGCAGTTACAAGCACTAAAAACAATGGAATAGTACAAAATATATCACATGTATGCATGGAATCATCCTCACTGGCTTGTAAATAATGGCACACTGGCTGTACAGGGATCAGGCCGTGAGGACACGTTCGGGACGAATGTCCTTAACTGAGTTTTTCATCGTTAGCTGAGCCAATATTTTGACACAAAAATGCATCTGTATCCAATTTTATCGTTATCCAATAGAATCGTTAACTGAGGGTCCACTGTACTCAATTTTAAGCTGATACTAATACGTACCATAAAAAATAGCTGATACCCACTAATTCCAATTTTGATATCATCAAAATTAGCTGATAAACACCAATACTGTTACTCTATTTTGGGCAACTCCAAAACCATTAAAATTATCTGATACCCACCAATACCGAAACTTTGACACACCCCTACATACAACATAAAACTCAATGACCAAATGCCCAGAACCCAGCCCCACTCTTCCTTAGTATCACCCAACTTGTCTCCATAAGCTTTCCACTACCTGATCTGGCCTTAGAATGCTTGCATACTTTATAAGGTGATATTTTTATTTACTTCTCTATACAGTACAGTGGTACCTCGGGATACAAACTTGAACAATTACATAAGTGTAATTTTGTAAGTGCTTTAATAAGTGTATTTTTGGGGGTCTGAAATGGATTAATCTACTTTACACTATTCCTTATGGGAACAAATTCGTTCGGTACTCAAACAGCCTTCTGGAACGAATTAGGTTTGTATCACAAGTTACCACTGTATTTGATAAGGCCCACTGTGAGCAAAACATATAACAAAGGCTTTCCTTGCTTAAAAATCTCTTTAAAATTACTAAATCTTATATATTATGACTTACAGTTAACCCCTTGACTGTCGCAACCCCAAATCTTGAGGTGTCTCCTGGTGTTGCAAAATTTCCCCCCCCCCCCAAAAAAAAAAATTATTTTTCTTGTGAAATAACAGAGAATCTTTTCCCGATTGTAATGACACCAAAAGAACAAAATTTGATGGAAAACTGATGGAATTACGCTCTCGTGAAGTTAGCGACCTCGGCGATATTTATGAATCGGCGATTTCGCCCACTTTGAGCCCTATTTTCAGCTAATACCATTGTTCCAGTCGACCAAACTCATAGCTATTTCTTTAGAACTCCATGTTTTTCTATTGACTGAGTACAAGAAACTGCCCATTTACCGATTTCAACTACCCAATAACATGGTCAGAAATTTGCAGTTTGGCCAATTTCATGCAAATTAAAAAATATGACAATTTCAAATTAGGGTCCAGAATGAACAATTCAGACATTCCTGGCTCTAAAATAACATTTTCTTTGTTCATCAGTCACGTCTCCAGGCCCCTCTGATGTTACTCTTGCTTTCTATTTTGAATTTTTATTCAAACAAAAAATAGAAAATTTAATGTTATGCAGACTATTGCAGTATTATAGTAATTGTATAAATAACATCAACCCACTCATGACTGCATATTAAAATGGCTACTTTTACATTTATTGGAAAATGACATCATTTGTTTACTTTTGAACATCGGCAAAAATCAAACATTTCCCCTACTTTGAGCTCCATTTCCAGCTTATTTTTGTAGTAAAACCAGTCAAAATCACTCTATTTCTATAATATGTTTTCCATTCTATCAAATGAGATCAGGATAACGAGAATACAACCATAAATACTATACGAAAATAGACCACAAATTCGGCATTTTAATTAAAAAAAAAAAGGTCAATTTTTTTTCTCATTATGCACCGCATGCTGCAGGATTTTTTTATAAGGTGCACACTGACCACACAGACCCATTCTCTCACATGTGGGTCTACCAGCTTTCTCCTGCTTGATTTGAAGCCACTAGAATTTGAGTATATACACGTCAAAAACGGTGGCTTTTAAGACGCATATATACAACCGAAACAGTCAAAGGGTTGAAGTACAAAGGAACCTCGGTTATCAAACTTAATTTGTTTACTTTTGAACATCGGCAAAAGTCAAACATTTCCCATACTTTGAGCTCCATTTCAAGGCTCTTTTCAGAGTAAAACCAATCAAAATCACCTCTATTTCTATGTGTTTTCCATTCTATCAAATGAGACCATGAAAACAAGAATACAACCATAAATACTATACGAAAATAGACCACAAAGTCGGCATTTTAATTAAAAAAGCGGTGAGTTTTTTTTTTCTCATTATGCACTGCATGCTGCAGGATTTTTTTTATAAGGTGCACAGTGACCACACAGACCCATTCTCTCACATGTGGGCCTACCAGCTTTCTCCTGCTTGAGTTGAAGTCGGTAGAATTTATGAGTATGTATATATACGTCAAAAATGGTGGCTCGTAAGACATATACGTATATACGACCGAAACAGTCAAAGGGTTAAAGCACAAAGGAACCTCGGTTATCAAACTTAATTCGTTTCAGATGTCGGTTCAGCAACCGAAATGGCAGACAACCAAACAATTTTTCCCATAATGTAAATAGAATTAATCCATTACAGACCAAAAAATGACAATATAATAATTTATTAATAATAATGCACTAACTACTACATAAAACAATGTATAAAATTATACAGCACATGGAAACTGTAAAAATGAATACCAAACGAAAATTTAACCCTTTCAGGGTCGAGATTCCCTCTCCAAAACTCTTTCTCAGGGTCGAAAATTTTTCGGGAAAATTTTTTTTTTTTTTATCATAATGACACCAAAAGTTTGAAATTTGATGGAAAACTTACGGAATTATGCTCTCGCGAAGTTAGCAGTCTCGACGATGTTTACGCATCGGCGATTTCGCCCACTTTGAGCCCTATTTTCAGCCAATTCGAGTGTACTAGTCGACAAAAATCATAACTATTTCGCTAGAACTACAATTTTTCTATCGAATGAGTACAAGAAACCACCCATTTACCAATTTCAACTATCCAATAAAGCTGTCAGAAATTAGCAATTTTGCCAATTTCACACAAATTTCAAAAGATGCCAATTTACAAATAGGGTCCAGAATAGACAAGACAGACATTCCTGGCACTAAAATAACATTTCCTCTGTTCATTAGTCACGTCCCCAGTCCCCTCTTACATTTCTTTTGCTTTCCACTTTGAATTTTTATTCTCACAAAAAATAGAAGATTTACTGTTATGCAGACTACTGCATTTATTTATTTTTTTTTTATTTATTTAAAAATTTGTGCACACATACAGAGGTACAAAAAATACAGAAAAGAGCAGTATGCCAAAGCCACTTATACTATGCATAGCATTACGGGCTGGCTTAAAATTAACTTAAGATGAACTAAGCAATGATGACATCGGTGATAAAACTTTAATGTAAACAGATTACTATAAAGCACAAGTGAGTATTACAAAGACAGGTCATATGGTTGTATGCATTGTTGTACATTCAGTAGAATGGAGTATTCTGTTTAGGTAGTGTATTAAAAATATAATAAAGTTAGATTGGTTTTAGGTTTAACATTTATGTGAATAATTGTGAGAAAAAATTTAAGATTACAATTTATAAGGTTTTAGTTATTCAGTATTTATTTTTTTGGTGAGTAAGTGATCTTTGAGAAGAGACTTGAATTTATAAACAGGTAGTGTTTCTTTTTTATTTACAGGTAATGAGTTCCAGATTTTAGGGCCTTTTAAAGTGCATTGAGTTTTTTGCATAGTGTGAGATGGACACGAGAACATCAAAGAGTGATCTGTGCCTTGTGTTATGGTCATGTGTTTTTGTTGAGGTTGGCAAGGAGATGTTTGAGGGGAGGGTTAATATCAGAGTTAAGTGTTCTATGTATGTAATAGGTGGCAGTAATAAGTATGAATGTTTTGTATGGTGAATAGGTTTAGTGTATTGAATATTGGTGGAGTGTGCTGCCTATAGTGAGAATTTGTTATCATTCTAACTGCAGCCTTTTGTTTTGGGGTAATTAGTGGTCTGAGATGGTTACTTGTTGTTGACCCCCATGCCAAATTCCATAGGTGAGATAGGGGTAAATAAGAGAGTGATATAGGCCAGGGGGGCTGACTGTGGAGCATAGTACCGTATCTTCGATAGTAGCCTACAGTCTTGGAAATTTTCTTAAAAAATTTGTTGTATATGTGTATGAATTTGAGTCTATTATCAAGGTGGATTCCTAAGAATTTTCCCTCTGTTAGCTTTGTGATAGGTGATCCGTTTATCTTTTATTTTTAAGGGGGACATCTGAGCTCTGTTACCAAACTGAATGAAGTAGGTTTTTGTCAATGTTTAGTGTAAGTTTGTTGTCCTCATCCAGGTAGATATTTTCTGTAATTCTGTATTTACAGTATTGGCTAGCGTGACTGGGCTTGGGTGGGAGAAGACTTTATGTAGTGTCATCTGCAAATAGTGTGGGTTTTGAGTAATTGCGAAGGCATTTGGTAGTCATTTATGTATAGGAGAAAGAGAAGAGGGCCAAGGACACTTCCTGTGGGAACCCAACTGTAATTGGTTGTGCAGAAGAGTTTGCCCCATTTGCATACCATTTTGGGCCCTTCTGTTTGCTGAGGTATGACTTGAGGTAGTTGAGGGAGTGCCCTCTTATACCATAGTGTG
The DNA here is from genome assembly GCF_026875155.1 of Cherax quadricarinatus. NCBI lineage: Eukaryota > Metazoa > Arthropoda > Malacostraca > Decapoda > Parastacidae > Cherax > Cherax quadricarinatus. Next base: position 21,429,537 of record NC_069408.1, on the reverse strand, counting down.
ACAATTTTACGTGGACAAGTCATGGTTAACTGTATCAAAAGCTTTACGAAAGTCAATGAAGATCCCAGTGGGACTCTTTTTTCTCTATTGCAGTGTATATATGTTCTAGCATGTGTATAATAGCATCATTAAATATTTTTATTTTGGGCCCGAATCCAAATTGGCAGGGGTTGAGTATGTTTTGGGAGATAAGGTAGGAGTAGATTCGTTTATGAATTAATTTTTCGAAGATTTTTGAGAGAGGGTGTAAGTTGGATATTGGCCTATAGTTATTCAACTCTGTTTGGTCTCCTCCTTTGTGGATCGGGGTGACCCTTGCTATTTTGAGTACTGTGGGGAAGGGGGAGGATTCAATGGATTTGTTTTAAAAAGGGGTTGCAATGATTGGTGATAGCACTTGTGACACTTTTTTGTATATAAAGGGTGGTAAGGGATTTAAATCTCCTGCCTTGTTTTTTAGCGTGTTGATAATAAGGGAGACTTCGTATGGGTTAGTCGGAGCTAGGGAAAAGGGGTTTTTTCGGGTAGTTGCCAGTGAGGTAGTCATTTGGTGGGGTATCTGAGCTTGGGATTTTTGGCAAGGTTTTGTCCTATGTGGAGAAGAAGGGCATTGGGTCTGTTTGCTGTTTCTTGGTGGGAGTTGGGGTTCATCTGATTTTGCTAATTTATTTCGCTATTTCGTGAATCTTTTTTGTTCCTAGAATTTCTGATAGGGTTTTCCAGGTCTTTTTTATATCACCTCGTAAGTTGGATAATTGTTTTCATAATACAATTTTTTGCCCTTCTTATCAGGCTGGTTAGGGTTGACGAGTAACGTTTTGTTTGGTCTCTGGTTATGTGACCCATTCTGTACTGTTTTTCATATTGGTGTTTTGTATTTATGGATTTGAGAATGCTGGGTGTTAACCAGGACTGTTCAGTCTCTTAGCTGTCATCTGTTTAGTTTTTTTTAGGGCAGTGCTTGTTATAGAGGTATTGGGTTCTTTTTTAGAAAATTATTAATACATTCGTCAATATCTGTATAGATTTCTAGCTCAGTGTGCCAGTCAATTTTTTGCTACTGCTGTTGTGAAGTTATTAATGGCTGCCTCATTGTGAAGTCTGAAGGTGACTTTAGTAGTGTCTTGGGGTAATTTACCAAGAGTTGTTATGAGAAAAGTAGGGTAGTGGTCTGTGGTATTATCTGTAATTATGCCTGATTTTAAAGGGGATATGGTGTTGGTCCAGATGTGGTCAAGTAGGGAAACACTAGTCTCTGTAACTCTTGTAGGTTTTGTTACTGTTGGTAGCAACATACAGTTACTCATTGTGTTTGTGAATTCAGTAACGTGTGGGTCCTGGTCTTGCAGGAGATTTATATTGAAGTCACCTGAGAGTAGTAAGTGATCTTTGTTCATGCGTGTAAAAAATGGTATAAATAATATCAGCGCACTTGTGAAAGAATATTAGACTTACCAGTTGATGTGTATTGGATGCGTGGCATGATTTGTTTACTTTCGAACTTTGGCAAAAATCGAACATTTCTGCTACTTTGAGCTCAATTTCAAGGTACTTTTCATTGTGAAACCAATCAAAATCATCTCAATTTCTGTAATATATCATCCATTCTATAAAATGAGATCAGGAAAACTAGAATACAACCATAAATACCATACGAAAATACAGTGCAAAGTCAGTTTTAAACCAAAAACAGGGTCAAAATTTTTTTTTTTTCTCATTACGCACTATGTGCTGCAGGATTTTTTTATACTGTGCACACTGACCACATAGACCCATTCTTTCATATGTAGGCCTACCAGCTTTCTCTCGCTAAATTTGAAGGCTCTAGAATTTAGACGTACTAGTACGTCAATAACCCTGATGCGTAAGCCGTACTAGTACATCAGAAACCCTGAAAGGGTTAACTGAAATACTGTACAGTATTTCAGTTAACCCTTTCAGGGTTTCTGATGTACTAGTACGGCTTAACTGCCTCTTACCTGTGAGATAAGAGCTAATGGCAAAATTCTAGCAGTTTCAAATCTTGCAGGAGAAAGCTGGTAGGCCTACATGTGAGAAAATGGGTCTGCATGGTCAGTGTGTGAAGAATAAAAAAAATCCTGCAGCACACAGTGCATGAGAAAAAAACTGCAATCGTATTTTTTATATAAAACAGGGACTTTGCTGTGTATTTTCGTATCATATTTATGGTTTTATTCTTGTTTTCTTGGTCTCAATTGATAGAATGGAAGATACAGTACAGAAATAGAGATGATTTTCAATGGTTTAAAGATTAAAAGTAGCTTGAAATTGAGCTCAAATAGCAGAAATGTTCAATTTTTGCAAATGTTCAAGAGTAAATAAATCACGCCACGCGTCCAATACACATCAACTGGTGGGTCTACTATGCATTCACGAATGCGCTGATATTATTTATACAATTATGCAGTAGTCTGAATAACAGTAAATCTTCTATTTTTTGTATGCATAAAAATTCAAAATGAAAAGCAAGAGTAATATAAGAGGGGCCTGGAGACATGACTAATGAACAGATAAAATGTTATTATAGTACCAGGAATGTCTGCACTGTTTATGCTGGACCCTATTTTGAAATTGGCCTTTCTTGAATTGGGTAGTTGAAATAGGTAAATAGGCAGTTTCTTGTACTCAATCAATAGAATATAAGGAGTTCTAGTAAAATAGCTATGAATTTGGTCAACTGGAACAATGGAATTGGCCCAAAATAGGGCTCAAAGCAGGCAAAATTGCCAATGCGTAAATATCGCCGAGACAGCTAACTTCACGATAGCGTAATTCCATGAGATTTCCATCAAATTTCATATTTTTGTTTCATTACCTTCGCAAGATACACAGCAAGAGCTCAAGAGATGCTTACAGCATGTGCGTTAGTCACTATACTGACTGAGACCCAGGCTGTGGACTCGGGTGATCACATGATCTGAGCATGGTCAGTCGACAACCAAGACTATGAAAGAAAATCAGGACCAAATTCCTTGTTCGAAAACCGATTTGCTTGACAACTGGTCCGTTCGACAACCGACATTCCACTACATATTTATTGGTTATTACAGTATTTGGTTTTACTTATTTGAGTTTATCCTCCTGTTCTTGCCATGTTTTAGTAAGCAGAGAGATCCAAGTTTTACAGGTTGAAGAGTTTCGAGAGTTAATCTACTCTCTGAGCCCAGCCATGGGCCAGGCTCATCTGGTGCTTGCCTGGTCAACCAGGCTGTTGCTGCTGGAGGCCCACTGCCTCATATATCCATCACAGCCTGGTTGATCTGACACCTGGTGAAGATACTTGTCCAGTTTCCAGGACTGCAAAAAGGAATCAAAATTTATATGCTGATGAGGAAAGGGATCAAAGATTTAAAGGCTGATGAGCAAAGGAATCAGAAGCTTTTTGAAAATGATTATGAAAATTTTTATTTCTTAACACAGAGGAGTTAAAATGGGTGAATTTGTAGTTCATTAGGTTACAGCTTTAATACAATTAAAATGAAAATACAATTTGATGCAATAAAAATTGTATGTTTAAAAGAATACCAATTATTATGCAAATAATATTGGGCAAGCTATTCCTAAACCCTACATACAGTACTACTTAATTCTAGTCCTAGCATATTAACCCGTAAATGGTCCAAGCAGATCTACGTTCATATGTGTAGTGCTCCAAAAGTAGATCTATTTTTTTTTTAAATATTTTCAAATGTAACAAAAAAAAAGATGTACTTTTTTTACATTAAAATGTTGAAAAAACGTATATATACGTTTGGACTGTTTACGGGTTAAACTATCTACTATGATAAACATTTACAGTGGACCCCCAGTTTACGATCAGCTACCAATGTGACCAATTATGTAAGTGTATTTATGTAAGTGCGTTTGCATGTGTATGTTTGGGGGTCTGAAATGGACTAATCTAATTCACAACATTTCTTATGGGAACAAATTCGTTCAGTAATGGCACCTGAACATACGTCTGGAATGAAATAATATCGTAAACCGGGGGTCCACTGTATTTGTGTTAATTTTTTTTTACAAATGTTTTACATACCCACATGCAGATGAAAATAATATGTGAAAATCATTATTTCTTAGAAACCTACATAAAGTTACAATGGATGTGTTTACAGTTCAGTTGATTAGTTTTGATATAATTATGATACTACTACAGTCTGATGCATGGTATAAGTATATGAAAAGCACTTTTTACACAGACCCCATTAATATATTACTATAGGCATACAATGGTGACAAGTGACAATGAGTAAACAGCATAACCCATCATCATTCATTCACTAATTGTTGTTCATTCAATCACTGTGTTGCCAGAAGCATGCTGAGGTCACAGTTCTGATGGCTCTCTGAACTGCAACATACACACTCCTTTAGAGTGTAGGCACTGTAATTCCTCCTTCCAGGACTTGAATCCACCTAACTAGATTCCCTAAATTCTTTCATATTACCTTACTCACACTTCAGCAGCATGTCAGTTTACATTATTATTATTATTATAATCAAAAGGAAGCGCTAAGCCACAAGGGCTATACAGCACTGCAGGGTAGGGAAGGAAGCGAGGATATCGGGCGGCAGAAGGGGGCAGGAATGATCAGTAGGTTACAGAAAACAGCGGGGCAGGGGATAGTGCGGGGGTAGAGGGTAGCAAGAGATTGAGGTAGAAAGGGCTGAAGGTATCAGAGTTTGTGAAGTAAGTCAGTTGTTGTCAAAAAGTCAATGAGAGAGTCCGGATGACAGGTGAGTCCATCAGCCAGAAGGGAAGGTAAAGAGAAAGCAGCGGAGCGAAGACAACGACGGAAGTAAATTCTGAGTGCTCGTTGATAAAGTGGGCAGTCTAACAGAATGTGGCTGACTGATAATGGAACCTGACAATTCTCACAGAGAGGAGCAGGGCGCCTCTCCATGAGATATCCATGAGTAAGACGAGTATGGCCAGTACGAAGACGGGAGAGAGTAGTCTCCCAACCCCGACGTTGGTGACAAGAAGACGGCCAGTAACCTATACTTGGTTTAATAGATTGAAGTTTGTTACCGAGCAGAGTAGACCAACGTTGCTGCCAACGGGTGTGAAGGTGGGTAGCTATTGCAGCAAAATAGTCCGTAAATGGAATACCTCTATATGAAACTGGTAGGTCATGTACTGCTGACCGCGCAGCAGTGTCTGCCTGTTCATTGCCCTGTATGTCAACATGACCAGGGACCCAACAAAAAACAATATCTTTATGCTTGGTAAAGATGTGGTGTAGCCAAAGTCAGATATGGAGGACTAAGGAATGAGGTATATCAAATTTCTGTATAGCCTGTAAAGCACTAAGGGAGTCTGAGACAACCACAAATGATGACACAGGCATAGATGCAATACGGATAAGTGCTGCAAGAATGGCATACAATTCAGCAGTAAAAATACTAGCCGAAGATAGTAAATGCCCTCGTACGACGCTGTCCAGGAACACTGCTGAGAATCCTACGCCATCAGAAGACTTAGAGCCATCTGTGTACACTGCAATGGCATGAGAATGAGAGTGGAAGTGGTCAAGAAAAAGAGAGCGGGAAGCGACCGTAGACAGTTGGGCTTTCGAGCAAGGGAGAGAGAAAGAACAGACTCAAACAGCTGGAACTTCCCAGGAGGGTAGGGAAAAGTGAGATGCTACATGAACATAGAAAGATGGTAATTGAAGAGAAGACAAGAGCAAATGTAGGCGAAGAGAGAAGGGACGGAGTAAACAGGGGCGGCGAACAAATAAAGAATGTCTACTAATATCAGTGACCATTCTATAATGGAAGGATTGCGGAGATCATGAGAATGTACATAGTAGCGAAGGCAATGGGCATCACGGCGATAGGATAAGGATGGAACATTCGCTTCTGCATAGAGGCTCTCAACAGGGGAAGAGCAAAAAGCACCAAGGCATAAACGTAATCCTTGGTGATGAATGAGGTTAAGGCTAGAGAGAGTAGCAGGAGAGGCCGCTGAATAGATCTGGTCACCATAATCAAGTTTCGATAAAATGAGGGTGGAATGTAGGCGAAGGAGAGTTCGATGATCAGCTCCCCATGAAAGATGAGCAAGGGTTTTAAGAAGGTTCAGCCAGCTGTGACAAGTTGCCTTCAGAGAGGTAATGTGAGGTTTCCAGGATAACCTACGGTCAAAGAGGAGGCCCAGAAACCTGACTGTATCATGTTCAGGGATATGGGAGCCATAGAGGTACAAAGGATGATTGGAGATGACAGAGCGTCTAGTGAAAGTAATTCGGTGAGTTTTGGTATTGGAAAATTTAAACCCATGTGTGGTGGCCCAATTGGAAGCACGGTCGACCGCATGCTGGAGAGAAACTGTAATGAGGTGACAGTCAGCGCCTGCACAGGCAATAGCGAAGTCATCAACATAGAGTGATGACCAAATATTTGATGGAAGACTAGAGGCCAAATCATTTATAGCAAGGAGAAAAAGTGTTGTGCTCAGAACACATCCCTGGGGGACACCTTCAGCTTGGATAAAGTCAGGGGAGAGCACATTATTAACCCAAACACGGAAATGCCTGTCAGTTAAAAAGTTCTTAAGGAAGGATGGTAGATTGCCTCGGAGGCCTAAGGAGTGGGCTTGGGCCAAAATATTATACCTCCAAGTTGTGTCATATGCCTTCTCAAGGTCAAAAAATATGGCAATAACTGAGTGGTTATTCTCAAAGGCATTACGAACATACGTATCCAAGCGTAGTAAGGGGTCTATGGTAGAACGTCCCTTACGAAAGCCATATTGACGAGTGGAGAGACTGTTGTGTGTCTCTAAATACCACACTAAACGTCTATTTACCAGGCGTTCCATCACTTTGCAAACCGCACTGGCAAGAGCAATGGGACGATAGTGGGAGGCTTCATGTCCCGTAGTGCCTGGTTTGCAGAAAGGGAGAACAATGGCAGATTTCCACGACTGTGGAAGAACTCCTTGTGACCAAATAAGATTGAAAAGGCATAATAGGACTGCAAGGGCTGACTGGTGTAAATGTTGTAGCATACGAATATGAATGTCGTTGGGCCCAGCTGCCGATGATCGGCAAGCTGAGAGTGTTGCCTCCAGTTCTTGAAGTGTAAAAGGCACATTATACTGTTCTCCTCTGAGAGAAGAAAAGTCCAAGGGTGCTAACTCTCTGGCAGACTTTGAGAAAAGAAGCGAGGGGCATAGATGGAGCCCCTGAGAAATACGGACCAGATGATTGCCAATTTCATTGGCAACATCTAGTGGGTTTGCTATATCAACACCGGCAACCCGCAGAACAGGAGCCGGGTCAGGAGAATATTTACCACTCAGTTTTCGTACTTTTTTCCAGACTGCACTCATAGAGGAAGCAGAGGTGATGGTGGAGACATAATCTCACCAGCAAGTGCGTTTAGCATCACGGATGACACGGCAAGCGATCGCATGCTTCTGCTTAAAATCAAGAAGTCTCTCCGTGGTTCTATTGTACCGGTACCTGCCCCATGCAGCGCATTTCAAACATACTGCACGAGCACAAGCAGGAGACCACCAAGGCACGCATTTCTGAGAATGTCTGCCCGAAGTTTGGGGTATAGAATGAGAAGCTGCAGTTAAAACGGAGGACAAGAAGAGGTGTAAAAGCTCATCAATGGAGGACGAAGAAGGAATCTCACTAAAAACAGTTACTTGTGAGTAAAGGTTCCAATTTGCCTGATCAAATTGCCAGCGTGGGATACGAAGAGGTGGTGAATATGAAGGCGAAGTAAGAATGATTGGGAAATGATTGCTGTCATGTAAATCCTGGAAAACAGACCAGGTGAAGTCTAATGCGGCGGAGGAAGAGCAGACTGAGAGATCGATGCAAGAGAGAGTGTGAGTATGAGGATCAAAATGGGTGTGAGTACCTGTATTTAAAAAATGGAGGGGGTGGGTAGCAAGAAAAGCCTCTAACTGAATGCCATGGGAATCACAGTGAGACCCCCCCCCCCAGAGGAAATGATGGGCATTAAAATCGCCAAGTAACAGAAGCGGTGGCGGTAATGACGAAACAAGAAAGGCAATATCTGGAATAGATAATGCCCGAGAAGGAGAGAGATATAAAGAACAGAGCGTATACCACCTATGCAGGTGGATACTGGCTGCTGTGTAATGCAGCGAAGTACAAACAAATAGCTGATGGTATGGAATATCAGTGCGTAGAAGAAGGGCACTTTCATTAAAGGTCCCATCAGGAAAAGGATCTGAAGAATACAATAAATTATAGCCTGAGATGGGATAGATAACAGCAGAGTGTAATTTTGGTTCCTGTAAGCAAACACCAACAGGGGAAAACTGGGAGAGTAACATCTGAAGCTCCCCCCAATTACCCCTGAGGCCGCGTATATTCCACTGTAAATAGGCCATGATTGGCAACGATAAAGATACCTGAAATCCGCAGGTATGGGTTCCTATGGACTAGAGGGGTTAGAAAAGTCCACATGCGGAGGCAGCGGAAAACGTTCAAGCAGCGAAGGAACGGTGCGCTGCAAAGAAAGGAGTTGCACAGATGGAGGAGAGGAGAGAGAAGGAACAGAGGGTGGATCAGTGTCCATTGATGGTTTGGTCTCTGCAATATACATGTATTCAGAGATTGCTTCAAGTGTTTCGGAATTCAGAGACGTCGTATGGGAGACAATATTGGAGATGGTAGGGGGAGGATGAGTAAAGATTGGAACTGTAATGGACTGTACCAAGGTAGGGGGGGGGGGGCGAAAGGGTGGAGGGAACTGGAGAAGAAGCGTGGAAGGGGACAGAAGAGGCAGAAACCTGGGAGGTGGCAGAAGAGGAAGAAACTTGGGAGGGAACAGGGGAGGAAGGTACAGTACGAGGAGGAGAGTGAACCTCTACACTTGTAACAGAGCCAGTGAGAGGGGAAGAACCAAGTACAGAGACAAGGAAGGTAAAATGAGGAGGTGGAAGAAGGGAAGGAGGGGTTAAAGAACCTTTTTTTGACTTCTGAGAAGTAGAGGGACGATTGAGAGGAGGTGTCGTACGAGATCTCGTCGATACCGAGGCTTGTGAGGGAGAACACAAAGAAGCGAGAAAAGACTGAGGCGTTGAAGTAGGGGCGTCTGAGCCCAGGACAGCAAAAGAATTAGATACAGGAGTGACTATGGGAGAGGTAACCACAGAGGAGGCTACAGAAGATGGGACCCCAGAAGTGGGGGGACGTTTTGAAACACGGGAATAAGTAACACGAGGTAGTCTCCTTTGGAGGCGGAGATGAGAAACTGCCATGGCATAAGGGAGACCTTCTACCTCTTTGAGGTAACGGATTTCCCGCTCATTTAAGTAGACTTGGCAACGGCAAGAGTATGAAGGGTGAGCCTCATGACAATTAAGGCAAGAGGGAGGTCGATTGCAAGACGTATTAGAATGGTCATCGGCACCAAAGACTGGGCATTAAGCTATAGATCTGCAATATTTCGCTGGATGGCCAAATCGCCAGCAATTTCTACACTGTTGCGATGTAGGGATCACCTTTCGAACTTGTAACCGATGTCCTGCTACATAAACTGAGGATGGGAGTTCACGGCTGTCAAAAGTTAAACGAGCCACATTGCTAGGGTATCGTCTCTGCCCACGGGCAGGAAGAACATAAGTGTCTACCTTGAGGATTGAGAAATCTTGGAGTTCCAGCTGTTCAAGAATGTCATTGCCACATGTCTGGAAATTTTGTTGAACTATGGTATGGGGCAGAATGATGGTATCACTACAAGAATTGAGGAAATGATGTTTTTCAATAGTGACAGGAACAGTATCGATATGGGAAAGAAGAGAAAGATCATGAGCTTGGGTAGCATTCTGTACAGTGATGATGTGCGTACCGCTCTTAAGAGCATGAAAAGAAATATCTTTACCAACATGGCGTAGGAGTGCCTTGCCAATACTATGGTCGGAAAGATAGGCAACAGAGGAAGTCGGTCGTAAAGTGAAGAATTTAGTCCATTGTGCATTCTGAAACTGGGCGTGGAAAGGGAGTGCAGGACATGTCGATCTTTTCTGAGAAGAACGAGAAGGTGGAGAAGTATCATCAGCAGGTAATTGTCATTGGCGTTTAGGCGTGGTACCAGAGTTGGTTCGACGTGGAACGGGCCATCGATTTGAAAATTGCCGCACTGTAGAGGGAGAGGCCGGAAGCATTGTAAAGGAGAGCGGAGGTCAGATAAATCGAAGGAGTCAGTCGAGACCTCAGTACCTGAAGCGGGTGAGGAAACAGCACCGGCAAGAGGTACAGAGGCATTAGGAGTGTTCGAAGAGCGGTCCAAATACGAGGCGAGGTCAGAACAGGGTGTGGTATCAAGAAGGGGCCCGGGGGTAGCACATTCATGGACTAGGGCTTCCATGGTTAGGTTACTTCTTTCTTTTTGTTTTAAGAAAAAAAAGAAAGAAGAAAATAAAATAAAAAAAAAAGAATAAAAAGGGGGGGGTGGACCGGGGAGGGATAGTTCCTAGGAGGAATGAAAGGGCCAGAAATCTCCCTCCGCGCCCAAGAGGACCTCAGCACCGCAAGTAGCGCAGATGCAGCATGGAACCCATGCCATACCCTACCCATCATGCCAGTAAACCAGCAATCTGGGATAGCAACCTCACATCTGCCGAGCTACCTCGGTGGACAAAAGAGAGGGCGGCTGGATATCCGCCACAAAGCATACCTCCTTCGGCCACCACCCCCGGAATCCAAAAGGTGGCTTCCAGAGATACACCCGTCGCCCAAAAAGACACCCAAAGCCACCCTCCGGGATACCGGAGAGGGATCGGGACATCCCCAGGCAATCCAGATTCCACGGCAAACTACACCACCGCCAAGAACCTCAACGGAATGGGATGGACCCTGGTACCCTTTCCCCTACCTAGGAACTAGCGTGCCTGTGGGAAAAAATCCCAAAGGCCAAAAAGGAAGGGCAAAAGGGAGGGGTGGGGAGGAGGAGGAGGAGGAGGAGGAGGAGGAGGAGGAGGAGGAAAGGAAAAAGGGGAGGATGGGAGAGGGAAGGGGGGATTGGGGGGTAATTAGGTTCGGTCTGAGGAAGGAGACCGACAGGTCTAATTCCTGAGACCAAGAGCCTCTTCACCACGCCAAGGAGCCCCCCTTGAAGAGGTGTCAGTTTACAAAAACCACTTGCCTGCATTCACTAAGGTCAAATGTTCTCACACAGGCCTATTGGATGTTCAAGTCCCTAGCACTCAAAATCTCCAGTCCATCCAGGGACAGCCTGTCTGTCCTTCCCTCCACCCTAGATTTATGCACTCTCTTAGCCATCCTATTTTGCTGCATCCTCTTGAAGTGCCCAAACCACCTCAACAATCCCTCCTCAACACTTGCAATAGTACTTTAATAACAAAAGTAATACATTTATGCATTGTGTTATTTATCTATTATTTTTCCAAAGATTTACATAATAATGACAAGTTAGAAACTGGCCTGTAATTATAGCATTAATTTCTTTTGAGTCACCACTTCTGCAGATTGGTGTAACATTTGCTGGTTTAAGTATGGTAGGAAAGTTTTGGTTTCTAGTGATGTATTGAGCAGTGCTGTAATAGTTGGTGATAGCAAATAAGCAGCTTTTGCATATATAAGTGATGGTACATTAGATTTCATTTTTGCTTTACTTTTAGCAAATTTATTAGTGAAGCAACGACTGTCAAATTACTTGGGATATTTAGAGAGAACTTATCAGTGAAGTAATCTTTAATTTGTCAGGGGAGTCTGGAATTTTGCTGGCTAGGTTTGATCCTATAGCTGAGTTATTTATGGTAGTTTATTTACTGTTTCAGTTTCAGTTTATTTCAAGGGGTCATAGTGCTCTGAAAATTATTATTATTATAATTAAAACAGAAGTACTAAACCTACAAAGATCATACAGCACTGCAGGGCAGGGAAGGATGCAGGGGTATTGGGTAGTAACAGGGAGAGGAATGATTATTAGGTCATGTAGTGCAGCAGAGCATTGGATGCATCATCATCATCAGAGTTTGTGCAGTAAATCAGTTGCTGTCAAAAAGCCAATGAAAGAGTCTGGGTTAAAGGAGGGTCCATCAACAAGAAGGGGAGGTAAAGTAAGGGCAGTAGAGCGGTGATGATGTTAGAAGTAAATTCTGCGTGCTTGTTGACAAAGTGGGCAGTCCAACAGAATGTAGCTAACAGAACTGGAACCTGACAATTCTCACAGAGTGGAACAGGGTGCCTCTCCATGAGATACCCATGAGTAAGACGAGCGTGGCCGATGCGAAGACAGGCGAGAGTAGTCTCCCAACCTCGACACTGATGATAAGAAGACAGCCAGAAACCTATACTCAGTTTAACCCTTTCAGTGTAGACAGGTCCTCTCCCAAACTTGTTCTCAGGGTTGAAAAATTTTCAAAAAAAAAAAAAAAATTATTATTCTTATAAAATGACAGAGCATATTTTTGTGAGTATTATAGGCCAAAAAATTTTTTTTTTGTGATCAATACTTACCGAGATATGGAGGCATGAAGTTGACAGAAAGCGAGCTGCTTACGGCAACATCACCGACTGCCGGTCATGCGGAAATAGTTTATTTTTCCTATGTTTTTCTTTTATTTTTTAATATTTTATTTTTTCAAGTAACTTTTATGGCCTGCGAGACCAATATAAGCCATGTTTTGGATATATACACTTGTTACATGGTACACATGGAGCAGGGAGAGTGAGGACCTAGTAGCAATCGGTGAAGAGGCAGGGCCAAGAGCTGAGTCTCGACCCCTGCAACCACAATTAGGTAAGTACACAATAAGTGCACAAACATTGACAAGTGAACATTTTCATCTATTTTAGTCACACATTATTGCCTAGAAATATATACATAGTATTTATAGGTCCCAGCAATGTTTTGGTGGGGAAGGGAGTGTGGGTTTGTGTAAATAATATAGCTGGCCAGCAGGCTGGCTGGTTGGCTCTGTCTGTCTCTGTCTCTGTCTCTGTCTCACAGGTACACATAACTACAATTATACATAGTGTAAATTACTTAGGATACACGGACAATATAATAATAATAATAATAATAATAATAATAATAATAATAATAATAAAACAGTGGACAAATAAATAAATAACAAAAAGGCACAATACCGTGACTGGAACAATACACAAATAACCCACACATAAAAGAGAGAAGCTTACGACGACGTTTCGGTCCGACTTGTCAATGGTCCAAGTCGGACCGAAACGTCGTCGTAAGCTTCTCTCTTTTAAGTGCGGGTTATTTGTGTGTGTTGTGTAAAACAGTGGACCCTTGGCTAACGATATTAATCTGTTCCTGAGAGCTCATTGTTAGACGAAATTATCGTTAGCCGAATTAATTTTCTCCATAAGAAATAATGGAAATCCAATTAATCCGTTCCAGACAGCCAAAAGTATTAAAAAAATTATTTTTTTTTCATAAGAACATAAGAAAGGAGGAACACTGCAGCAGGTCTGTTGGCTCATACTAGGCAAGTCCTTTAAAACCCTTCCCACTAACAATATATGTGCCCAACCCAATTTACAATGCTACCTAAGAAATAAGTCACTGTCTTACCAGCGGGATGCTTTACACTACAGTTTGTAAAACTGCAACATTAACACCCCTCCTTCAGAGTGTAGACACTGTACTTCCCATCTCCAGGACTCAAGTCCGGCCTGCCGATTTCCCTAAATCCCTTCATAAATTTTACTTTGCACACACTCCAACAGCATGTCAAGTATTAAAACCATTTGTCTCCATTCACTCGTATCAAATATGCTCATGCATGCTTACTGGAAGTCCAAGCCCCTCACACACAAAACTTCCTTTACTCCCTCCCTCCAACCTTTCCTAGGCCGACCCCTACCCTGCCTTCCCTCCACTACAGATTTATACACTCTCAAAGTCATTCTGTTTCATTCCATTCTCTCTACATGTCTGAACCACCTCAACAACCATTCCTCAGCCCTCTGGACAACAGTTTTGGCAATCTTGCACCCCCTCCTAACTTCCAAACTACAAATTCTCTGCATCATATTCACACCACACATTGCCCTCAGACATGACATCTCCATTGCCTCCAACCCTCTCCTCACTGCAACATTCACCACTCATGCTTCACACCCATATAAGAGTGTTGGTAAAACTATACTCTCATACATTCCCCTCTTTGCTTCCAAGCACAAAGTTCTTAGTCTCCACAGACTCCTAAGTGCACCACTCACTCTTTTCCCCTCATCAATTCTATGATTCACCTCATCTTTCATAGACCCATCTGATGACGTGTCCACTCCCAAATATCTGAATACATTCACCTCTTACATACTCTCTCCCTCCAATCTGATATCCAATCCTTTGTCACCTAATCTATTTGTTATCCTCTGTTATGAACTGAAGTGGGCTGGTAAAGCCTCACTTTGTTCAGTTCATACCTTCCTCTGGACCAGGAAGGGTCTAGGGAAGTGTCCACCTCTAGACCAACATTCGCCTCCCTAGAAAATACCAGGAATTTTCGGAAACTCATTGCTAAGACCTATCTCGGTTGGAGAAGGCAGTTGAGAAGCTCTTAGAGAAAGTGAAGCCAAGTGAGCAAGCCTCTGTGGTGTAAGAGGGCTTATTGTAGAGTGAACCCTATGTAAGAGCTCTATCAATGTGGTGTTCAAGATTTTAAGCAACACCTGTGCATGTACATATACTGGTATTTCCTGACTCACTCAGAGCCATTTGTAAATACAGTGGTCCCTTGATAATAGTCCAGCTCGATAGTCGTCCTTTTCGGAAATCGTCGCGTTATTTCATCCAAACATTGGCTCGCAAATGGTCCGTTGATTCGCTAATCATCATTCATCTGGGACATGTACACACAGCCCTGAGCCGCCTCACACGCCATTCCCAGCCAGTGTGCCATTGTTTATCAGTGAGCGAGGATGATCCCACGAGTTCATACGATACATTGCATAATATTCCATTCGTTTTAGTGCTTGCAACTGCTAAATAAGTCACCATGGCTCCAAAGAAACCTTCTAGTGCCAGCCCTTTGGTAAAGAATGTGAGAAACACATATAATTTAAGAAAATGTTTGTAGAAAAATACGAAGGTGGTGGTGGTAGAGTGGAAGCAGTTGTGATAGTGGTTGATGGTGGTATAGGGTGGTAGTGATGGTGGTAGAAGGTGGTAGTGATGGTGGTAGCAGTTGTAATAGTGGTAGAAGGTGGTAGTGATGGTGGTAGCAGTTGTAATAGTGGTAGAAGGTGGTAGCAGTTGTAATAGTGGTAGAAGGTGGTAGTGATGGTGGTAGCAGTTGTAATAGTGGTAGAAGGTGGTAGCAATGGTGGTAGCAGTTGTAATAGTGGTAGAAGGTGGTAGTGATGGTGGTAGCAGTTGTAATAGTGGTAGAAGGTGGTAGTGATGGTGGTAGCAGTTGTAGTAGTGGTAGAAGGTGGTAGTGATGGTGGTAGCAGTTGTAATAGTGGTTTGAAGGTGGTAGTGATGGTGGTAGCAGTTGTAATAGTGATAGAAGGTGGTAGTGATGGTGGTAGTGGTTGTGATGGTGGTAGACGGTGGTAGTGGTTGTGATGGTGGTAGACGGTGGTAGTGGTTGTGATGTTGGTAGAGGGTGCCTTCTTCAGTGATTCAGCAATTCTACTAACTCCTCCAATGTTGTTGGAGTTATATAGGGCAACAGAAAATACCGCCACCTCAGCTGCTGCTTCACCACCATTATGGATGACTTACTCTCAGTGGCCCTTATACACCCAACAACAACACAACACCTCGTGACATACATAAAGACTTATTTTATTCATTCTAAACTACATATATTCCATGTTTCTATGTTATTAGTATGTGACCTCACTTACTTGATCCTAAGAGATTTTTGGAAAGAACACTTCAGTATCCTCCATTGCATAAGCCTTATAGGTAAGGCTTGGGAGGGAGTGACTACCAGGACTTTGAACTCTGCTTGGAGAAAATTGTGGCCAGATTGTGTCCACAAGAGGGATTTTGAAGGGATTGTGGCTACCCTGATGAGCCTATGTCAGGTGTGAACTCTATTGTGGCATTGGGGAGTTCCATGGGGTTGAATGCGAGTTTGGAGGATGTGGAAGAGTTGGTGGAGGACCACAGGGAAGAGCTAACCACTGAGGAGCTGTAAGAGCTTCATCAAGAACAGCAACAGATCGCAGCTCAGAATCTTGCTGCAGAGGAGGAAGAGAGATGGAAGAAGGTGCCTTCTTCAGAAATTAAGGAGATTTTTGAAATGTGGGGTAAGATGGAAAGATTTATGAAGAAACATCACCCTGGAAGTTTTAGCAGTAAAGGTCGAGAACCAAAACCTAGTCATTGTGGTAGTCTACAAGCCTCCGGATGCAACATCCCAGCAATTCCAGGAACAGCTGTTAAAAATTGACCACTGTCTGGAAAACCTTCCAGCTCCTGCACCCAACATCTTGCTCCTGGGGGATTTCAACTTAAGGCACCTAAAATGGAGGAATATAGCAAATAATATTGTTGCAGTAATAACACCAGGAGGCAGCTCTGATGAAAACTCACACTCACGCGAGCTTTTAAATCTCTGCACAAAATTCAATTTAAACCAGCAAATAATAGAGCGTACTAGACTGGAGAATACACTAGACCCCATCTTCACTAACAATGATGATCTGATAAGAAATGTCACCATATCAAAAACAATATACTCAGATCACAACATAATTGAGGTTCAGTCATGTATGCGCGGAGCCCCAGACCGACATAATGAGATTAGTCACGAGGGGAGCATTCACCAAATTCAACTTCAATAACAAAACATAAAGTGGGACCAAGTAAACCAAGTCCTAACCGATATAAGCTGGGAAGATATACTAAGCAACACAGACCCCAACTTATGCCTAGAACAGATTAACTCGGTGGCACTCGATGTATGCACAAGGCTTATTCCTCTAAGAAAGAGGAGGAGTAGATGTAAAACAGAAAGAGACAGGCGCTCCCTTTACAGGCGACGGAAAAGAATAACAGAGCGGCTAAAAGAGGTCAATATATCTGAAATGCGTAGGGACACTGGTCAGAGAAATAGCAAGCATCGAACTTAAGCTAAAAGAATCCTTTAGGAGTCAGGAATCGCGGGAAGAACTAAAAGCCATAAATGAAATCGAAAAAAAACCCAAAGTATTTCTTCTCCTATGCCAATCAAAATCGAGAACAACGTCCAGTATTGGGCCCCTACTTAAACAAGATGGGTCCTACACAGATGACAGCAAGGAAAATGAGTGAGCTACTAAGTCCCAATATGACTCAGTTTTTAGGGAAGCCGCTAACCAGACTGAGAGTCGAAGATCAAAATGAATTTTTTTTGAGGAGCCACAAAATTTGATTAACACAAGCCTATCGATGTTATCCTGATGCCAAATGAATTCGAACAGGCGATAAATGACATGCCCATGCACTCTGCCCCAGGGCCAGACCATGGAACTCTGTGTTCATCAAGAACTGCAAGAAGCCCCTATCAGGGCCCCTTTTCCATCCTATGGAGAGGGAGCATGGACACGGGGGTCGTCCCACAGTTACTAAAAACAACAGACATAGCCCACTCCACAAAGGGGGCAGAAAAGCAACAGAAAAGAACTACAGACCAATAGCACTAACATCCCATATCATAAAAATCTTTGAAAGGGTCCTAAGAAGCAAGATAAACCACCCATCTAGAAACCATCAGTTACACAACCCAGGGCAACATGGTTAGAACAGGTCGCTCCGTCTGTCTCAAACTATTGGATCACTACGACAAGGTCCTAAAAGCACTAAAAGACAAAAAGAATGCAGATGTAATAAATACAGACTTTGCAAAAGCCTTCCCACAAGTGTGGACCATGGGATAATAGGCCAAATGCGTGCTAAAGGAATAACAGGAAAAGTCGGTCGATGGGTCTATAATTTCCCACTAACAAACACAGAGAGTATCGTCAACAGAGTAAAGTCCGAGGCAGCTACCCTGAAAAGCTCTTTCACAAGGCACAGTACCGCCCAACTTGTCTCATCCTCAAATCCGACATAGACAAGGTGCAGCCACAGCACCGTGTCTTCCTTTGCAATGACACCCAATCTGCATGACAGTGTCTCCTTGCAGACATGCAAAGCTCCAGGCGGACATCAAACAAATCTTCAGTGGCTGCAGAAAACAATAGAAGTTAACGATAGAAATTTTTAATTACCAATATGTAAACATGAGGAAATTAAATCTCATCAGAGTACAAAAAAATCGGAAAAAAATAGACGAAACATCAACGTCAAAGACCTGGGAGTGATCATGTCGGAGCCACCTTCAAGACCATAACATTGTATCAATCGCATCTCTAGAAAAATGACAGGATGGATAATGAGAGCCTTCAAAACTAGGAGGCCAAGCCCATGATGACACTCTTCAGGTCACTTTTTCTATCTAGGCTGGAATATTGCTGCACACTAACAGCACCTTTCAAGGCAGGTGAAATTGCCGACCTAGAAAATGTACAGAGAACTTTCACGGCGCGCATAACGGAGATAAAACACCTCAATTATTGGGAGCGCTTGAGGTTCCTAAACCTGTATTCCCTGGAACGCAGGAGGGAGAGATGCATGATTATATACACCTGGAAAATCCTAGAGGGACTAGTACCGAACTTGCACACGAAAATCACTTACTATACGAAAGCAAAGACTTGGCAGACGATGCACCATCCCCCCAATGAAAAGCAGGGGTGTCACTAGCACGTTAAGAGACCATACAATAAGTGTCAGGGGCCCGAGACTGTTCAACTGCCTCCCAGCACACATAAGGGGGATTACCAACAGACCCCTGGCAGTCTTCAAGCTGGCACTGGACAAGCACCTAAAGTCAGTTCCGGATCAGCCGGGCTGTGGCTCGTACGTTGGTTTGCATGCAGCCAGCAGCAACAGCCTGGTTGATCAGGCTCTGATCCACCAGGAGGCCTGGTCACAGACTGGGCCACGGGGGCGTTGACCCCCAGAACTCTCTCCAGGTAAACTCCAGGTGAGAAGGATGTTGCAAGCCATATCGGCAACTTGTACAGCGACAGAGTCTTGGCCCATTTTAGGGACGCTTTAAAGAGACGCCAGAAACAGAGCTCTCTGGACAGTTTTTTGCAAGACAGGACTCCAGTGACTCAAGCTGGTCCTAGTGGCATTAACCCTTTGACTGTTTCAGGCCCCTCTCTGAAACTGTCATTCTATGTCGCCAAATATTCAAAAAAAAAAAATTATTTTTTCTTATGAAAATGTTAAGATTATTTTTCTGAGTGTTTTAGTCCAAAAAAAAAAATTTTTGCCATCGGTACTTACCGAGATATAGAGCCTTTAAGTTTGCAGAAAATGAGCCACGTATGGCAACAGCGGCGACTGCCGCTCACCCGGTAAACTTTAGTTTACTTGTAATTGAAGGTTTTTTGTTTTTTTCACTATTTTATTTTTTCACCTAACTTATGTGGCCTATGAGACCAAAGTAAGGTGCAATGTACATATATACACTCGTTGTATACAACACAATAAGCACACAAACATAATTATCAATATATTGTTTACAAACTTGTTTACAAAAACAAACAAACAATCATCCTCCTCCTCCTTCTCCTCCTCCTCCTTCTCCTCCTTCTCCTCCTCCTCCTTCTCCTCCTCCTCCTTCTACTCCTCCTCCTTCTCCTCCTCCTCCTTCTCCTCCTCCTCCTTCTCCTCCTCCTCCTCCTTCTCCTCCTCCTCCTCCTCCTCCTCCTCCTTCTCCTCCTCCTCCTTCTCCTCCTCCTCCTTCTCCTCCTCCTCCTTCTCCTCCTCCTCCTCCTCCTTGTCTTGTGTGCGAGTGTGTGGCTTATAATTGTTTTGAGTCAGAAGTCGGCAGCTGTCAAAGTGACATATTGTCTCATTACTCACTCCCCCTCCTGCCTGTCAAAACAATGGGGTCGGATGCTGCCTCCCCTCCTCCATTCTATCTAATTATCTTTCTCCCTCATTCTATATCTTTCAATCTGTCTCTCTTTCTATCTGTCTGCCTATCTCTGTCTTACAGGTACACATAAATACAAGTATACATAGTGTAAATTACCTAGGATAACCCAAGAAATCCAGACAAAGTGCTATACTCTGCTTGAAGATGTGAGTAAAAGTGATGACACAGTCTTGTGGCTCTCTCTGAGACAGAGAGCTAGATGGACAGACAGGGAGCTTGACAGACAGACAAATAGACAGACAGAAATGTTTGTGTACCAGCAAAAACAAAGGGAGGGCGATGGTCATGTAATATTTCCTTAGCTCTACCCTCATTTTACGCTCATCAAAGTCAGCTCTATCAGATGTTATCTCCCTTATCTTGTCACTGTCATGGGGTGGACTTTTTTTTTCTTGCTTCAAGGGAACAATATTATTACATCTTCTTCTTCTTCTTCCTCCTCCTCCTCCTCTTCTCCTCCTCCTCCTCTTCCTCTTCCTCCCCTCCTCCTCCTCTTCCTCCCCTCCTCCCCCTCCATTGCTTTTGGTCTCAAACTCCTCCAAATCATGAAATTGATCTTCACTGACACTTCCATCTGTGTTAGAGCATCACTTGGGAAGAGAAGAGTCCCAGATTTGCTGGGGAATCACATATTTCTTACGGCTAGACATGCTGAAAATGGACAACTGAAATGGCATTCCCACAATGCACCACTGGCTCCCCAATTTTTTTTATATGGTGCACATTGACCATGGAGACCCATTCTCTCACATGTGGGCCTACCAGCTTTCTCCTGCTTGATTTGAACCTGCTAGAATTTATGCGTATAAATACGTCAGAAACATTGGCTCGTAAGACATATTTATACGTCGGAAACAGTCAAAGGGTTAAGAAACAGAGAAGAGAAGTGACCCCAGAAAAGGACTTGGTAGTACCTGAGGTGTTGATGGAAGGAGATTCCCCTTCAAAACAGTAATTAATCCATTCTCTCTCCTCCTCCAGTCTTCCATACACTAAGAAGAATCACCAATAAAGGTAAGTGTTATGCTGTTAATGTTTCATTCATCATGTCCCATTGTATTGTTTATGTGCTACATCTATATTTCATGTTAAAAAATTTTTGTTTTAATACTTCTGGGTGTCAGGAACAGATTAATTGTATTTACATTATTTCTTATGGGGAAAATTGATTCGAAAATCATCTATTTCGATAATAGTCCCACTTCCAGAAACGGATTAAGGACGATAAACGAGGGACCACTGTACTTAACCTAGTACTGTGATGTTTAAATGATGAGTGGCATAAGTGTTCTACTCATAGTGCAAAATATGAGAAAGTGGATTTAAGTGGTTATTATGGCTATTAATAAATTAAATAGAAACCAAGGAAATTCCTTTTCCTCCACGAATGAAGACCCCTAGACGTGCTAAGTTTGTTAGTTTGTTACGAAAAGTACTATAACCCAGGGACCAACTGGTGCTTGGCCAGGTTGCACCACCAGTCTGGACTAATTAAATAACCTACCTATGTACAAAGCTAAGTAATATGACCAGATAATATTATAAAGTTGAGTAAATCTATTTTAGCTACTAATGGAATTACTCCTGAATATAATATTAAGTGAAATAGCAAAAATAACATGTAAAAGTATACCACTGCAATAATAACACGTAGAAACTGTCTACTTAAAATCGACAAAAGGGTGTAACACCCCCTCCACACGACCAAATTTCGCACTGACAATAGGACAAAAATATCCCTGCATCTTCTAGATACAGTAGAAGAACTGAAATACCAATATAGCAAAACTGGCATACATTTCTCCACCAATTCATCCCAGACAATCTTCTTCATATGTTCCGAGGGTATTCAAGGAGGATATTGTTTAGACGACAGACATCCACCTCAACAGAATTGGGTTTTCTCTCTTGGCCTTGGGTGACACGAAAGCTGTCTCTCAAGCAAGATGTAAGGACACAACAACTGGTCTCCAAGCTTCATCCTCCATACCTAAACTGTAAACAGTACCACTCATTCACATAGCTGTAGGCAAAAGGGGAAATATTAGGCATAAGTTAGAACAGGAGCATACTGGTGTAACTGGTCTTAAGGGCAGGACAAAGTGTCCACAATTACATTATGTTTGCCCTTTATATGTAGGATTTTAATAGAAAAAGGTTGTATTGTAAGGGCCCACCTCTGTATTCTGGCATTCTTAGCCTTCATGGTATTAATGAATGTCAAAGGGTTGTGATCTGAGTATACCGTAATCTGATGAGGTGACATTCCCAAGTAAACTCCAAAATGCTCAAGGGAGATAACCAGGGCTAGAGCTTCTTTTTCTACAGTTGCATAATTCTTTTGGTGTGGTTTTAAGGTGGAGGAATAATAACATATGGGATGTAGAATATCAGAGTGGGAGGACTGCAGTAGTACTGACCCAACAGCATAACTGCTGGCATCTATATGTAACAAAAGGGAAAGCTAAAATCAGGGCTTTTCAATACTGGAGAAGAGTTCAATAATCGCTTTAACCTATTGAAAGCCATATTGCATTCATCAGACCAAGTGAATTTGATTTTAGAACTAGTTAGCGCAAAAAGGGGACGGCTACGTGTGAAAAGTTAGGGAAGAATCGTCTATTATACCCAGCCATTCCCAAAAATCTCTGCACCCCTTTTCTGTCTCTTGGTATAGGAAAGTCTGCAATGGCTCTCACTTTTGCACTGACGGGTGCCACCGTCCCCTGACCTATATTGAACCCCAAATACTTAATCCTTGCTTGTCCAAATTTGCATTTGGCTAAATTGATGGTAAAATTGTAAGCATCTAATTTCTTAAAAAGAGCCTCCAGACGGACTAAATGTGAACTCCACTCGTCACTAAAGACTACTAGGTCGTCGAGGTAGGCTTCAACCCCCTCAAGGTTATAAGTAAGGTCATTCATGAGCCGCTGGAACGTGGACGCTGCATTGCACAACCCAAATGGGGTAACCAAGTAGTTGAACAAGCCCCCATGCACTGTAAACGGTGATATGTCTTGAGCGCAGTCCATCAGGGGCACTTGACAGTAGCCTTGCAGTAAGTCCAGCCGGCTCACATACTTGACTCCGGCAACCCTATCGATTAAATCATCTACCCTAGGCAAAGAGTAACTATCAGGAACTGTGACGGAATTCACCTTTCTATAATCCGTACACATACGATAGGTACCGTATGACTTTGGGACTAACGCACAAGGAGAGGCCCATGGGCTTTTGCTCCGTTCAATCAGTCCATGGGTCAGCAAAAAGGCGATTTCCTCCTTTAGAGCTTGGTGTTTAATAAGGCTTAAGCAATAAGGGGACTGCTTGATGGGTGCAGCTCCTTGGACATCCACATCGTGTGTCCCCAACGTGCAACGCTTAGGTATATCGCCAAACAATGATGGTTACTTCAAAATCACATTTTTCACTTCTTTGGCTCGGTCACCGGCCAGATCTTGTAAAAAATCGTCCAGGGATCGTAGAACTTGAGTGTTTCTAAGACAGACTTCTATTCCTTTGCAGCAGTCCTCCAAATCCTCTGCTTCTTGCTGAGACTCCAGAAGAATGACAGCGGTAGGGGCTAACCCTCCATAATATCTCTGCAATAGAAAAAAAGAAGTCCCACTGGGGATCTTCATTGACTTACGTAAAGCTTTTGATACAGTTGACCATGACTTGCTCCACGTAAAATTGTCACACTATGGTATTAGAGGGCACTCCCTCAACTACCTCAAGTCTTACCTCAGCAACAGAAGCCAATATGTGTATGCAAATCGGGCAAGCTCTTCCGCACAACCAATTACAGTTGGTGTCCCACAGGGAAGTGTCCTTGGCCCTCTTCTCTTTCTCCTATACATAAATGACCTACCAAATGCTTCGCAATTACTCAAACCCACACTTTTTTGCAGATGACACCACATACGTCTTCTCTCACCCGAGCCCAGTCACGCTAGCCAATACTGTAAACACCGAATTACAGAAAATATCTACCTGGATGAGGAATAACAAACTTACACTAAACATTGACAAAACCTACTTCATTCAGTTTGGTAGCAGAGCTACAGATGTACCTCTTAACATAACGATAAACGGATCACCTACCACAAAGCTAACAGAGGGAAAATTCTTAGGAATCCACCTCGATAATAGACTCAAATTTCATACACATATACAACAAATTTCTAAGAAAATTTCCAAGACTGTAGGCATACTATCAAAGATATGGTACTATGTTCCACAGTCAGCCCTCCTGGCCCTTTATCACTCTCTTATTTACCCCTATCTCACCTATGGAATTTGTGCATGGGGCTCAACAACAATTAACCATCTCAGACCACTAATTACCCAGCAAAAGGCTGCAGTTAGAATGATAACAAATTCTCACTACAGGCAGCACACTCCACCAATATTCAAAACACTCAACCTACTCACCATACAAAACATCCATACTTATTATTGCACTTATTACATACATAGAACACTTAACTCTGATATTAACCCTCCCCACAAACATCTCCTTGCCAACCTCAACAGAACACATGACCATAATACAAGGCACAGATCACTCTTTGATGTTCCTCGTGTCCATCTCACGCTATGCAAAAACTCAATGCACATAAAAGGCCCTAAAATCTGGAATTCATTACCTGTAAATATAAAAGAAACACTACCTGTTTATAAATTCAAGTCTCTTCTCAAAGTTCACTTACTCACTCAAAACCAAATAAATACTGAATAACTGAACCATATAAATTGTATATCCTAAATGTTACTCACAATTATATCACACAAATGTTAAACCTAACTTTGTTATTTTTTTTAAATACACTACCTAACAGAATACTCCATTCTACTGAATGTACAGCAATGCATGCAACCATAGGACCTGTCTTTGTAATACTCATTTGTATTTTATAGTTATCTGTTTACAATAATGTCTTATCACTGATTTCATCATTGCTTAGTTAATCTTAAGTTAATTTTAAGCCAGCCCGTAATGCTATGCATATAAGTGGCTTTGGCATGCTGCTCTTACCTGTATTTTTTGTACCTCTGTTTGTATGCTAAAATTTTTAAATAAATAAATAAATAAATTGGTTAACATGGTATGTATGGTCTGATTTCTTTTTCCCTGGGGTACGAACCAGGTAATTCACTTCACTTCGTTTTTTAATGACTTCCAAAGGTCCCTCATATCTTGGTTTCAGTGCATGTCTGGGCATGAATTTCTGAGCCAATACTTTATCTCCGATGTTGAAAGAGTGAGAGGCTGCATGTTCATCATATCGTAGTTTCATTTTAGCCTGGGCTTTCTTCAAGTTCTCTGCGGCTAGGTTCCTCGTGAAAGTGAGGTGTTCCTGCATCAAAGCCGGGCATACCTGAACTGACGGAGTACGTCTTCCGGTCCATACATCTTTCAATACTGCGAGGGGTACACGTACCATATAACTATACATATATCAACTCAAAAGGGCTAGATTTTCCTGCTCGCTTTCCCTTACGGCCAGGAGAAGGAAAGGAATGCCCTAAGCCCAGTCTTTACTGAATTGTTCACAGTAGGAATGCATCATCACCTTCAATGTTTGATGAAACCGTTCCAATGCTCCTTGGGACTGGGGCCTATAGCTCGTAGAGAGGATAGATCTTATACCAAGGCATGACATGGCCTCCTTGAAGATTTTTGAAGTGAAGTTTGATCCTTGATTGGATTGGATCTCACGAGGCAGCCCTACCTGTGAGAAAAACTTTATTAAAGTGCGGACTATTGTGCGAGCATTTATTTTCCTCATGGGGATGACCTCGGGGTAACGGGTGGCAGAATCCATTAGAGTGCATAGGTACTGATTTCCCGCTTTGGTCCTGGGGAGTGGACCTACGCAATCGATGATCAAACGGGAAAAAGGCTCGCCATCTGAGGTGATAGGACAGAGAGGAGCTAGAGGTGGGGTATGAGCAGGTTTGATGACGGTCTGACAGACCCGGCAACTGCGAATATGTTCCACCACAGTTTCTTGCATTCTAGGCCAAAAAAAGTATTTTGACAACTTTACCATTGTTTTCCTTACTCCCAGATGTCCTCCCATTGGACTATTATGGGTGACCTCCAATGCAAGCTCACGATAAATCCTAGGTAGGATTAATACATGTTTGGCCTTGGCGAAAGATTCCCCTAGAGAATGTCTTCTGGTGGATTTCTTCATCAGTATACCGCTACTAGAATAAACACAGTCCTCTAGTTTCCCAGCCTCTTCTTCCATTACCACCAGCTTTCTTACTTCCTCCAACGAGGGGTCTTCCATCTGTGCTTGGATTAGGTCTTCAGGTCTAAACTTTTTAGCACCTAAAGAATCTAAAGTTGAGTCTAGCCCTGCAGACACAGACTTCGCATCCTTGGGCCAGTAGGTCACACTAAACAATAGGTTCAAACCCAGATCAGCTTTGTCCTCTTCTTTCTCTGTTGATTCAGGAGGTAACCTGGCCATTGCCATGGACCTAGTGACAACTCACAGCGGAAATAATGATAGGTCCTTCCTATGAGCCTCAACCACGTAATCCTCTACCGAGGTATTTTATATCACCAGAGGTTCTTTCTTGATTCCTTCGCAGCTTAGGTCATTTCCTATCAGTAGGTCAGCAGACTTAATAGGGAATCCTTCATCTGATATACAGTAGGGCCCCACTTTACGGCGTTTCACTTTACGGCATTCCGCTAATACAGTCATTTCAAATTATGACCAAAACTCGCTATACGGCTCCCCCACCTGACTTTCTAATACGGTCACCGCACCCCACCCTGTTTGTTTACATTCTTCGTGAGCTCAGTAAGCACTAAGTCTCTCCATTTTGTCTGGAAACTCCAAAATTTCAAATGTTTTTAAAAGTTATTTCATATTTTATATATACTCTGATAATTATACTTATGTATACCTGTACCTAAATAAACTTACATACTGTGCTGGCATGCAGGTACACATTAAAATCGGTAAGTGTCTTATGTCTCCTGACGTCATATTAGTAATGATAATAATCATCGAGTCATTTAAATGTCGTATATTACATTAATATACACATTTTCATTAATCCATCTATGATATTTTTTCAAAATTGTATAATAAACACGATGCATAACATATAAATAAGATAAATACACCCCACAGTAGAATAAATAAACATAAATGTGAGATGTGGTAGCAGACGACTTGCACAAGTGACGCCATATTAGAAATGATAATAATAATAATAACAATACTCACCGAGTCTCATTAAATGTCGTATATTACGTTAATATACACATTTTCATTAATCCATCCATGATATTTTTTCAAAATTATATAATAAACACGATACATAACATAAAAAGATGATAAATACACCCCACAATAGAATAAATAAACATAAATATAAGATGTGGGAGCCAGATAACTTGTACAAGTGATGGCAAGAATAACATTTTCTCTAATCTAACATAAGAGAAAATGTGTTACTGGGGGTAACTGTAGAAAATTATTCCTTTTGTATGTATGTAAGTTTATTCAGGTATACACAAATACAGTTACATAGATTATCATACATAACAACATATGTGTAGAGAACCTAGGATAACCCAAAAAAGTCAGTGTGACTTATTTCCATTGCCTTCACTCAGAGCTTCATTTCTTCTCAAAATGGTGTTACATGAGAATGGGAGTGTTCTTCTTTATTAATTCTACCGTATCAATGTAGAGACAACCTGTACACAATGTAACTTGTACATAAACCAGACGTGTACACTTTGTTTACAAAACTTACCTTCGCCTGGTTTGTTTACATAACTCTGCGCCTGTCCCCTCTCATGTACTCATTCTTTCTCTCATTTATTCGTTTTATCTCATTTACTTACTCCTGACCCTACATTAAGACTACAAATATTTTAAGGTAAGTAATGAGTGAACTGTATATACATTTTATCGCTCTGGGATGCTTAAATATCATAGAATATATGTGTGGGTGGGTTGGCCTGGTATGGTAGCCCAGCTGACTACCATACATACCACACTTGATTTTTTACAATAAATACTACTCATCTCACCCTATATTTTAAGGTAAGTAATGAGTGAACTGTATATACATTTTATCGCTCTGGGATGCTTAAATATCATAGAATAGTATGTGTGGGTGGGGTGGCCTGGTAAGGTAGCCTGGCTGATTGCCATACATACCACACTTGATTTCTTACAATAAATACTACTTGTCTCACCCTAGATTAAGACTATAAACATTTTAAGGTAAGTAGTGAGTGCACTATGTGTGTATTGTGCTTTTTTATTGTTTTTTGATGCCTGGTTCTATTGCTAACTTAATATATGTTAGTGTAAACTTGTTATCTAGTGTTTGTATGCATTTATAAGTGGAAAAAAAGGGTGTTCCACTTTACGGCGGTTTCTGCTTTACGGCGGTAGCCTGGAACCTAACCTGCCATATAAGTGGGGCCCTGCTGTACCGACAATCGCATATCCTTTATAGCAACCTAGGTCTAGGTATATCCTATGGAAGGTAACTCTAGAGACGGCTCCTCCATAAGCCTCCAGAAGTGCATCTATCTTCGTATAAGTGCGGTCAGATAAAGAGAGGATTCCCTTTTTTAACAATGTCAAGTAACTCCCCGTATCCCTATAGGTTTTAATAGGTACCACTTGACATTCGTCAAAACCAGCTTTTCCTTCTGAAATTAATGGGCTCATTGCTTTTTCAATTTCTTGCCCTGAGATGGCCCTTGTCTCTGGTCATCTCGGTGAAGTGGTCTTCGGTCCTGCCGGCTCTAGATCTGTCTGTAGACACCCCTGCGTGTGGGCTACTGAAGACACCATCTGCATAGGAGCACCTTCTTGATACTTATTTTTCTTATCCCTTTCCAGCTGATAGCATTGGTTTCTCACATGACCTCCGTTTTGGCAATATGAACAGGACAAGTTCTTCCTGGCTTTATATACCTCCCGGTTCTGTCGTGGTTGAAACCGGTCACCATTGCATGGCTTATCTAGGGTTCAAGAGGTCACTGTTTCTGAAGGAAACTTTTGGCGAGGTTCTGTTCTTGACTTAACTGGTCAAACCTTCTGGCCCAATTTTACTGCTTCCTCTCTGGATGTTCTATCACAGATCAGCTGGCTGGAGATCTCGTAGCGATCAGCCAGTGCAGCGGTCTTCATCACATCAGGTGTTGGACGGTCGATCAGGAACTTCCGCAAATCCCCAGATATAGAATTATAGAAGTCCTCTTGTTGTATTAATTGGGTTAGGATGCTTACGGTGTTGCTTTGTGAGGCTCTTGCCACCTCTCGAAAGCTACCTTCTTCTGCCTGGCGAAGTCCACCCAAGTTTGCCCTGGTAACCTTTGCAGAGTATGAAAGGCTTGCTGGTAGCTCAAAGGAAGTAGGTCATAGGTCTCCAGTATGACCTTTTTGACGGAGTCATATTGTATGTGCTTTTCGTAAGGCAAAACCGCGGTACATTCTCGAGCTTTACCAGTCAGTGTCGTATGCAACAAGACAGCCCAGAATTTTCGGGGCCACTGCATAGCTTGAGCCTGATTTTCGAAAGTATCGAAGTATGTGTCCAGATCAGACTCGCAAAACTTGGGCACCAGAAATGCTGCTTTATGGATGTCAAAAGGATTTCTGGGGGCCTCGGGCCTCAACTCCTTCCCTTTGCCGCTGACGTTCGTAGAGTATGGTGTCCCTCTCAAACTCTTCCGCATTCAGCTTCCTTTGGGCTTCTATTTGGGCCATCTGTAAATTAATAAGGCGCTCCATCCTTTCGAACTGGCTTTGTGATATGGGCACAGTCGGTAGTGGAGGAGTTGGGGGATACAAGTTTTCCCGTCTTTCCTTGGATCGAGCACCTGCGCCGGATGCTTCTAATGGACCAGGGTCGGAAACTGGGTGATTAGACGCCCCAATTTCAGGCACCTCTCCCAGAGATGTCAGCTCACCAGCAGCTCCCTTTGATTCTGGCTCAGCCACATCACCAGAGGGTAGGGAAGTTGGAAGGCCACCAAGAGCAAGTCCTTCTGCTGCAAGCAGTCAGTCCAAGTCTTCAAACTGAGATATTAGACTTGCCTCATCAGTATCGTGAATGTCATCCACCTCTCCTTGTTCCGGAAACAGCATGTTTCTCAAAATAGATCGAGTGGTCTCGGCAGTGTAATATTTGTTATACTTCACTCCTAGGCGTACGGCAATTTGCCAGCACTTCTGAAGTTTTAAAGATTTCAAATCCTCCAAGGTTAACTCACGTATTAACTGCTGTATTTGAGCCTCCATAGTGAACTTTATGGGTACCTGAACAGCAGCTCACTTTCATGGCATTGGCACTTACTTCCTAGGGCTGATATTTCCTCCAGTACCTTGGATCAGAGAGCAACTCCTGGACAGGCCCCCACTTTGTTACGAACATAGTCAGTTGGTCCCTGGGTTATAGTGCTTTTCGTAACAAACTAGCAAACTTAGCATGTCTAGGGGTCTTCATTCATGGAGGAAAAGGAATTTCCTTGGTTTCTATTTAATTTATTAATAACCATAATAACCACTTAAATCCACTTTCTCATATTTTGCACTATGAGTAAAACACTTATGCCACTCATCATTAAAACATCACAGTACTAGGTTAAGTACTTACAAATGGCTCTGAGTGAGTCAGGAAATATCAGTATATGTACATGCCCAGGCGTTGCTTAAAAACTCGAACACAACATTGATAGAGCTCTTACATAGGGTTCACTCTGCAATAAGCCCTCTTACACCACAGAGGCTTGCTCACTTGGCTTCACTTTCTCTAAGAGCTTCTCAACCGCCTTCTCCAACTGAGATAAGTCTTAGCAATGAGTTTCCGAAAATTCCTGGTATTTTCTAGGGAGGCAAATGTTGGCCTAGAGGTGGACACTTCCCTAGACCCTTCCTGGTCCAGAGGAAGGTATGAACTGAACAAAGTGAGGTTTTACCAGCCCACTTTGACTCGGTCAGAGCAGGGGTTGAGCAGCTCAAATCACCTACTGGTGCTTGGCCAGGTCACACCAGCAATTTGGACTAATTAAATAACCTACCTATGTACAAAGCTAAGTAATACGACCAGATAATGTTATAAAGTCGAGTAAATCCATTTTAGCTACTAATGGAATTACTCCTGAATATAATACTAAGTGAAACAACAAAAATAACATGTAAAGGTATACCATTGCAATAATAACAAGTAGAAACTGTCTACTTAAAATCGACAAAAGGGTGTAACACCTCATAACCTTACTCTTTCCTATATTCACTTTTAATTTTCTTCTTTTATATACCCTACCAATTTCATTCACCAACCTCTGCAACTTCTCTTCAGAATCTCCCAAGAGCACAGTGTCATCAGCAAAAAGTAACTGTGACAACTCCCACTTTGTGTTTGATTCTTTATCTTTTGACTCCACACCTCTTGCCAAGACCCTCACATTCACTTCTCTTACAACCCTATCTATAAATATATTGAACAACCACAGTGACATCACACATCCTTGTCTAAGGCCTACTTTTACTGGGAAATATCTCCCTCTTTCCTACATACTCTAACCTGAGCCTCACTGTTCTCATAAAAACTCTTCAGTGCTTTCAGTAACCTACCTTCTATACCATACACCTGCAACATCTGACACATTGCTCCCCTATCCACCCTTTCATATGCCTTTTCCAAATCCATAAATGCCACAAAAAACTCTTTAGCCTTATCTAAATACTGTTCACCTATATGTTCACTGTAAACACCTATTTCACTCAGTTTGGAAACAAAGCTGCAAATGTTCCACTAAACATAATGCTAAACGGATCACCCATCACAAGACTCACAGAGGGAAAATTCCTAGGTATCCACCTTGACAGTAGCGTCAAATTCCAGACACACATACAACTAATTTCTAAGTAAATCTCTAAGATAGTGGGCATACTATCAAAGATACGGTACTACGTTCCACAATCAGCTCTCCTTGCACTGTATCATTCACTCATCTACCCTTATCTCACATATGGAATTTGTGCATGGGGATCATCAACATTAAATAACCTAAGACCACTAATAGCCCAGCAAAAGGCTGTAGTCAGAATGATACCAAATTCCCACTCCCAACAGTATACTCCATCAATATTCAAAAGTCTAAAACTGCTCACTGTAAAGAACATCCATAATTATTCATGTGCCTACTACATACACAGAACACTACACTCAAACATTAACCCTCTACTCAAACTTCTCTTCACTAACCTTAACAGGACACACGACCATAACACAAGACAGATCTCTTTTTGATGTACACCGAGTTCATATCACACTGTGTAAAAACTCTATGTACATAAAGGGCCCCAAAATTTGGAATTCATTACCAGTAAATACTAGAGTAACAGGTCTGAACACCAGTTTAAGGCTCTTCTCAAAAATCACCTACTCACCCTAAACTAAATACTCAACACTCAATATTTAACTTTACCAAATAATTATCCAAATCTTAAACTTCAAATCTAGACACCCAAAGTTCATACATTATTAATCCTACTTTGTAGTATAAATATCTATGCAAAACAATTCTGCCTTATCCCCAATTGTAAACTACTTTCAACAACTCACAATGTTATACAGTGGACCCTCGACCAACGATGGCATCGTATAACGTTAAATCCGACTAGTGATACATTTTAACGCAAAAATTTTGCCTCGACTAGCGCTAAAAAACTCAACTAACGCTGAGCACGCCTCACTTGTCCCGTGGGTGCCAGTGTTTACAAGCCAGCCACCACGGTCGCATCCAAACATACAATCAGAACATTTCGTATTATCACAGCGTTTTTAGTAATTGCACCTGCAAAATAAGTCATCATGGGCCCCAAGAAAGCTTCTAGTGCCAACCCTGTGATAAAAGGGTGAGAATTAGTATGGAAATTCAGAAAGATTTAGAAGGGCTTGGGGCTAACCTTGAGACACCTATGCCAGTTGTGGAATCCATTGTGCCTACTTCAAAGATTAAGGAAATGTGTGCAATGTGGCTTAAAGTGCAAACCTTTTTTGATGAAAATCACCCTCGCACAGCTATTGCAAGCCGTGCTGGTGACTATTACACTGACACTGTTGTGAAACACTTCAGGAATGTCATAAAGGAACGGGAGGTACAGGCCTCTATGGACAGATATGTTGTGCGACAGAGATCCAGTGACTCTCAAGCTGGTCCTAGTGGCATTAAAAGAAGAAGGGAAGTAACCCCGGAAAAGGACTTGACACCTCAAGTCCTAATGGAAGGGGATTCCCCTTCTAAACACTAACACCATCCACACTCTCCCCTCCCATCAATCATCACCAGATCTTCAATAAAGGTAAGTGTCATGTAATTGTACATGTCTTCTTCAGTTTGTGTGTATTAAAATTAATATTTCATGTGGTAAAAAAAAATTTTTCAATACTTTTGGGTGTCTTGCATGGATTAATTTGATTTCCATTATTTCTTATGGGGAAAATTAACTCGACTAACGATAATTTCGACTAACGATGAGCTCTCAGGAACGGATTAATATCGTTGGTCAAGGGTCCACTGTATTCCCATAATTTAATTTCAATAGTCATTAACTGTTTCAGGGTTTCGGCCATACTAGTACGGCTTACGCATCAGGGTTTTTGACGTACTAGTACACCTAAATTCTAGCACCTTCAAATCTAGTGAGAGAAAGCTGGTAGGCCTACATATGAAAGAATGGGTCTATGTGGTCAGTGTGTGTGGTATAAAAAATCCTGCAGCACACAGTGCGAAATGAGAAAAAAAAATTGACCATGTTTTTGGATTAAAACAGCGACTTTGCACTGAATTTTCGTATGGTATTTATTGTTGTATTCTAGTTTTCCTGGTCTCATTTTATAGAATGGAAGACATATTACAGAAATTGAGATGAATTTGACTGGTTTTACAAAGAAAACTACCTTGAAATTGCGCTCAAAGTAGCAGAAATGTTTGATTTTTACCAAAGTTGAAAAGTAAACAGCAATGGGACGCTAGTGGGAAGCATCACATCCTGTAGTACCCGGTTTGCGGAAAGGGAGAACAATGGCAGATTTCCACAGCTGGGGAAGAACTCCTTGTGGCCAAATAAGATTAAAGAATCATAAGAGGACTGCAAGGGCTGACTGATGTAAATGCTGTAGTATACAAATCTGAATGCCGTCAGGCCCAGCTGCTGATGACTGGCAAGCTAAGAGTGTTGCCTCCAGTTCCAGAAGTGTAAATGGCACATTATAAGTTTCTTCTCTGATAGAAGAAAAGTTTACGAGCTCTAACTCTCTGGCAAACTTTGAGGAATGAAACGAGGGACATAGATGAAGCCCGAGATATACAGACAAGATGATTACCAATTCTGATGGCAACATTAACCCTTTGACTATTTTGGTCGTATATATACGTCTTATGAGCCATTGTGTTTGACGTATATATACTCAAAAATTCTAGCGGCTTCAAATCAAACAGAAGAAAGCTGGTAGACCCACATGTGAAAGCATGGGTCTGTGTAGTCAGTGTGCACCATATAAAAAACATCCTGCAGCATGCAGTGCATAATGAGAAAAAAAACTCTGACCGTGTTTTTGGATTAAAACGCTGACTTTGAGGTGAATTTTCGTATAGTATTTATGGTTGTATTCTCGTTTTTTGTCTCATTTGAAAGAATGGAAATCATATTATAGAGACAGAAGTGATTTTGATTGGTTTTACTATGAAAAGAACCTTGAAATGGAGCTCAAATTAGGGGAAAAGTTTGATTTTCGCCAATGTTCAAAAGTAAACAAATGTCTTTGTCCAATATATGTCCAACTAGTCATTCTAATATGCAGTCATGAATGGGTTGACATTATTTATACAACTATTACAATATTGCAGTAGTCTGCATAACAGTAAATCTTCTATTTTTTATTTGAATAAAAATTCAAAATAGAAAGCAAGAGTAATATCAGAGGGACCTGGAGACGTGACTAATGAACAAAGAAAACGTTATTTTAGAGCCAGGAATGTCTGCATTGTTCATTGTGGACTCTATTTTCAAATTGGCATACAGTGGAACCTCAAAAATCGAACATATCACATATCAAACATTTCGAAAATAGGACCATTTTTTCAGACAAACTGTGTCCCTATTATCGAACGCGCCCCTATTTTCGGACCACCGGGTACAGGACCTGTCTGCCAGCCTGCTCTGTCCATGTCCCCGCGCAGGCGCCGTGAGCAGTCTAGCTTTGTTTATGCTTGAGTGAACACTAACCTGCGCTCTCATTCACACATTTTACGATTATTTCGTTGTGTTTAGTGCTTGTGGGACTGTGAAATAAGCTGCCATGGGCCCAAAGAAACTTGTTAGTGGTACCCCTGTGGTAAAGAAAGTGAGAAACACCATAGATGTGAAAAAGGAAATAATACAGAAGTATGAGAGTGGTGTGAGACTTGTTGAGCTTGCCAGGATGTATGGGAAAAACAAGTCGACCATCGGTTCTATCTTGGCAAAGAAAGAACAAATCAAGGAAGCTGATGTTGCGAAAGGTTTTTAATATGCTAACCAAACAAACCACAAAATAGTTGAAAAGGTTGAGAAGTTGTTGCTGGTGTGGATCAAGGATAAAGAAATTGCAGGTGATAGTGTTTCAGAGACGATTATTTGCGAAAAGGCAAGGAAGTTGCATGCCGATCTGGTACAGAAAACTCCTGGAACCAGTGCTGATAGTGAATTTAAGGCCAGCAGAGGCTGGTTTGACAGATTTAAAAAGCGTAGTGGCATACACAATGTTGTAAGACACGGTGAGGCAGCCAGTTCAGACAAACGGGCGGCTGAGAAGTTTGTACAGGAGTTTAAGGGGTACATAGACAGTGAAGAATTCAAACCTGAACAAGTGTTTAATTGTGATGAAACAGGCTTGTTTTGGAAGAAAATGCCAAAGAGGACCTTCATCACACAGGAGGAAAAGGCACTGCCAGGACACAAGCCTATGAAAGACAGGCTTACTCTTTTATTCTGTGCTAATGCTAGTGGTGATTTTAAAGTGAAGCCTTTACTTGTGTATCATTCAGAAAATCCCAGAGTGTTTAAGAAAAACAATGTCTTTAAGAAAGTTATGTGTCTTGTGGAAAGCTAATCATAAGGCATGGGTCACAAGACAAATTTTCAAAGAGTGGGTCAGTGAAGTGTTTGGCCCCAGTGTGAAAAAATACCTCCAGGAAAAGAAATTGCCACTAAAGTGCCTCCTGTTAATGGACAATGCTCCTGCTCATCCTCCAAACTTATTAGACCTCTTGTCTAAGGACTTCAGTTTTATAAAAGTGAAGTTCTTGCCTCCTAACACCACTCCTCTCCTCCAGCCCATGGACCAGCAGGTCATTTCTAACTTAAAAAAAACTCTACACAAAAGCAGTGTTTGAAAAGTGCTTTGAAGTGACCACAGACACTAAGTTGACCCTAAGAGAGTTCTGGAGGAATCACTTCGACATCTACAACTCCATAAGCCTTATAGGTAAGGCTTGGGAGGGAGTGACTTCCAGGACTTTGAACTCTGCTTGGAGACAATTGTGGCCAGATTGTGTCCAAAAGAGGGATTTTGAAGGGTTTGAGGCTGACCCTGACCCAGCTCACCCTCTGCCTGTTGTGGACTCTATTGTGGTATTGGGGAACACCCTGGGGTTGGAGGTGAGTGGTGAGGATGTGGAAGAGTTGGTATAGGACCACAGGGAAGAGCTAACCACTGAAGAGCTGCAAGAGCTTCATCTGGAGCAGTATCAGACCACAGCTGAGGAACTTGCTTCAGAGGAGGAGGAAGAGGGAGTGGATGAGGTGCCTTCTTCAAAGATTAAGGAGATTTGTGCCAAGTGGAATGATGTCCAAATGTTTGTGCAGAAGTACCACCCTGAGCAAGCTGAAACAAGCCATCTTTGCAACAAGTTCAGTGACAGAACCATGTCCCATTTTAGGGAAATGTTAAAGAGGCGCCAGAAACAGAAGACTGTGGACAGTTATTTTGTGAGACAGGGGTCCAGTGACTCTCAAGCTGGTCCTAGTGGCATTAAAAGACAGAGAAGGGAAGTAACCCCAGAGAGGGCTTTACCTGAAGTCCTCATGGAGGGGGATTCTCCTTCCAAACACTAACCCCAACTCTCTCTCTCCTCTTCCCTATCTTCCAGATGCCATCACCAATCTTCAATAAAGGTAAGTAAAAATGTTATTTTATATGTATTACTATACATAATTAAAAACTATAGTATTTGTTGTATGTAAAACTGTAATTAATCTCTATAAAATGTATTTTTTGTGTGAATATTTTTGGGTTTCTGGAACGGATTAATTGTATTTCCATTATTTATTATGGGAAATATTGCTTCAAATTTCAGACTTTTCGAATTTAGAACTAGCTCCTGGAACGGATTAAGTTCGATTTTTGAGGTTCCACTTTATTTTTAATTTGCGTGAAATTAGTCAAATTGCAAATTTCTGACCACGTTATTGGGTAGTTGAAATTGGTAAATGGGCAGTTTCTTGTACTCAATCAATAGAACAAATGGAGTTCTAAAGAAATAGCTATGAGTTTGGTCGACTGGCATAATGGAATTAGCCAAAAATAGGGCTCAAAATGGAGGAAATCGCCGATTCGTAAATATCGCTAAGGTCACTAACTTCACGAGAGCATAATTCCGTAAGTTTTCCATCAAATTTCATTATTTTGGTTTCATTACCACCGGGAAAAGGTTCTCTATCATTTCATAAGAAAAATAATTTTTTTTTTTCAAAAAATTTTCAAAACCAGGAGACACCTCAGGATTTGGGGTTGCAACAGTCAAGGGGTTAAGAGGGTTTGCGATATCAACACCGGCAACCCAAAGAACAGGAGCGGTGTCGGGAGAGTATTTACCACTCAGTTTTCATACTTTTTCCAGACTGCACTCACAGAGAAAGCAGAAGTGATGGTAGAAACATAATCCCACCAGCAAGTGCATTTAACCCTTTCAGGGTCCATCCCGTAGATCTACGGCTTTACGTTCAGGGTCCAAACCGTAGATCTACGCCAAAATTCTAGCAGCGTCAAATTTAGCGGGAGAAGGCTGGTAGGCCTACATCTGAGAGAATGGGTCTGGGTGGTCAGTGTGCACACCATAGAAAAAATCTGGACGCCTGCATGGCATTGTGGGAACCCCGGCAAAGTAGCTTTGTTCATTGTGCCTGGCGGCAAGGAAGCTCTCACTCCCCACTCACTCTCCGGGCGAATTCGGACTCTCCTCTTCACAACTTAAAGTTCTAAGACTGATGGAAGTGGAGATGAAGACGAATTCTATGGTTTTGAACCATATGGTACTATTGTGCTATATGGTACAATGGTACCATATGGTACAATGGTGCCATGTCATGCAATGGTATATGGTACAGTGGTATCATATGGTAGAGTGGTACCATATGGTACAGTGTACCATATAGTACATTTTACCATATGGTACATTATACCATATGGTACAGGGTACAGGGACCCTAATGGAAACAAATCTGTCTGACATTTTTGGGTTATCCTAGGTTCTCCAAACATATGCTGCCAAGTATGATATTCTATGTAACTTTATATGTGTATAACTAAATAAACTTACTTATGATGCCACATGCACTTGAGTAAGTTTATTCAGGTGTACAGAAATACAATTACATAGATTATCATACATAGCAGCATACGTATAAAATCCTAGGATAACCCCAAAAAGTCAGGGTGACTTTATTTCCGTAGTTATCCCTGTATCTGTACCATATGGTGTCCTGTATTGTATGGTACCCTGTACCATATGGTACCCTGTACCATATGGTACCCTACACCATATGGTACCCTGCACCATATGTTATCCTGTACTGCATGGTACGCTATACCATATAGTACAATGTACCATATGGTACCCATTAACATAAGATACCCTGTACCATACGGTCAATAGGTGTTGGTGGCATGAGACACCAGCCAAGACTGAGTGAGTGGCGACGCAAGCTAGCTACTGACTCCGCAGTTTCCGAGACAAAGTGCTTTGTCATCCACCTCAAGGAACACGTCAATTTCCTGTACACTTGTAAATATATAATAGAACATTACTAATATACAACATTTTTGCATATTTTTGTTGTAAACAACTATTGTAAACAAAATAATAATGAAAATATTAGTGTGTTTATTGTGTTGAATACAACAGTACCATATGATACAATGAACCATATGGTATCATTGTACTGTATGGTACAATGTACCATATGGTACCATTGCATCATATGGTACCATTACACCATATGGTACCATAAGGTACCATTGCACCATATGGTACCATTGTATGATATGGTACCATTGTATCATATGGTACCATTGTACCAAATGGTGCCATTGTACCATATGGTACCATTGTATCATATGGTACCATTGTATCATGTGCCATTGTACCATATTGTACCATATGGTAACATTGTATCATATGGTACCATTGTACCATATGGTACCATTGCACCCTATGGCACCATTGTACCATATGGTACCATTGTATCATATGGTACCATTGTATCATGTGCCATTGTACCATATTGTACCATATGGTAACATTGTATCATATGGTACCATTGTACCATATGGTACCATTGCACCCTATGGCACCATTGTACCATATGGTAACACTGTATCATATGGCACTGTTGTATTCAACACAATAACTGCACTAATATTTTCATCATTTTGTTTACAATAAACTTGTAAACAAGTTTTGTAAGCAATATAATTTATTTATTTATTTATTTATTTATTTAAAAATTTGAGCACACATACAGAGGTACAAAAAATACAGATAAGAGCAGCATGCCAAAGCCACTTATACTATGCATAGCATTACGGGCTGGCTTAAAATTAACTTAAGATGAACTAAGCAATGATGACATCAGTGATAAAACTTTAATGTAAACAGATTACTATAAAGCACAAGTGAGTATTACAAAGACAGGTCATATGGTTGCATGCATTGTTGTACATTCAGTCATATGGAGTATTCTGTTAGGTAGTGTATTTAAAAAATAATAAAGTTAGATTGGGTTTTAGGTTTAACATTTATGTGATATAATTGTGAGAAACATTTAAGATATACAATTTATAAGGTTCAGTTATTCAGTATTTATTTGGTTTTGGGTGAGTAAGTGATCTTTGAGAAGAGACTTGAATTTATAAACAGGTAGTGTTTCTTTTATATTTACAGGTAATGAGTTCCAGATTTTAGGGCCTTTTATGTGCATTGAGTTTTTGCATAGTGTGAGATGGACACGAGGAACATCAAAGAGTGATCTGTGCCTTGTGTTATGGTCATGTGTTCTGTTGAGGTTGGCAAGGAGATGTTTGAGGGGAGGGTTAATATCAGAGTTAAGTGTTCTATGTATGTAATAGGTGCAGTAATAAGTATGAATGTTTTGTATGGTGAATAGGTTTAGTGTATTGAATATTGGTGGAGTGTGCTGCCTATAGTGAGAATTTGTTATCATTCTAACTGCAGCCTTTTGTTGGGTAATTAGTGGTCTGAGATGGTTACTTGTTGTTGAGCCCCATGCACAAATTCCATAGGTGAGATAGGGGTAAATAAGAGAGTGATATAGGGCCAGGAGGGCTGACTGTGGAGCATAGTACCGTATCTTCGATAGTATGCCTACAGTCTTGGAAATTTTCTTAGAAATTTGTTGTATATGTGTATGAAATTTGAGTCTATTATCGAGGTGGATTCCTTGATAAACAAATTAGTGCAGTTATTGTGTTGAATACAATGAGTGTACACTTATACAATATATTGGTCTCACAGGCCACAGATGTTATTAGAAAAAGAAAAAAATAGAAAAGAAAAGAAAAAAGTATAAAAAACATAAAATAAAAAAATGGGATTTTGCGGAAGTCACTGATGCTGCCGCCACCCGGTCATTTTGGGTCAACTTCTCGGCACTGTATCTCGGTAAGTACTGATCAGAATTTTTTTTTTTGTCTTATTACCTTCACAAAAATATACTCTTTAATTCTATAAGAAAAAAATAATTTTTTTTTTTTTTCAAAATTTCTTGGACACTGGAGCACCACTTCAGATTTTGGCCTTGGACCCTGAAGGAGTTAATAACCCAGCAAAAAGCCGCAGTGCGATTGATTACTAACTTCTGCATTAGACAACACACTCCACCACTTTTCAAGAGTCTTAACTTTCTAAATATACAAAACATCCACACTTATTATTGTGCCTACTACATACACAGAACACTATACTCTAATGTAAACCCTCTCAAACTCCTTGATAACTATAACAGAATACACAACCATAATACGAGACACAGATCATGCTTCAATACTTCCCGTGTTCATCTCTCCCTATGCAAAAATGCTATGCACGTAAAAGATCTGGAATTCATTGCCAGAACACACTAAAGGACCCCTGTTTGCACCTCGGTTTTAGGACCAAATAAGAAATTACCTCATCACCCAAAATTAACCAGACAAACTGTACCTAACCACTACCAGTTTCTCAGAAGCTGCTCATATTGTGCTGATGAATGCTCAACCACTTACTACTTCAAAATTAGGATATCTGTTCTTTTCACTGTTTTAAAAGTATTAAATTGTAATACAGTAAATTAGAATCATAATGTAAATTATACCATTGTAATACCAAATTTCATTGTTTTAAATAGTACTAAACTGTAATACATCATATTGCAAATTGTTTTAAATTGTTACATTGTAATACTGTAATCTTTATTAAAGGCTTAAGGTGATTTGCTGCAGTTGAGCCACGTGCACAAATACCATAGATGAGGTAAGGGTAAATGAGAGAGTGGTACAAAGCTAGAAGAGCTGATTGGGGTACATAGTACCATTTCTATGAAAGGATGCCTACTGTTTTGGAGGCTTTCTTGGAAATTTGCTGTATGTGTTAATGAAATTTGAGACTGCACTCAAGGTGGAGACCTAGAAATTTGTCCTCTGCCTATCTCGAGATAGGTGAACCATTTAACAATATGTTTAGCTGTACATTTGAAGCTCTGTTTCCAAAAAGCATGAAGTAGGTTTTGTCTATATTGAGATTAAGTTTGTTGGTAATCATCCAAGTAAATATTTTAGCAGTTCAGCATTTACTGTGTCCGTTAGTATGGTTGGGTTTGGGTGAGAAAGAGTTGACGATATGGAATACCAGTGCGTATAAGAAGTGCACTTTCATTAAAGGATCCATCGGGAAAAGGAATC
Organism: Cherax quadricarinatus; assembly: GCF_026875155.1. NCBI lineage: Eukaryota > Metazoa > Arthropoda > Malacostraca > Decapoda > Parastacidae > Cherax > Cherax quadricarinatus. Next base: position 21,387,248 of record NC_069408.1, on the reverse strand, counting down.
GATGAATATAAGAAATCATAGCCCGAGATGGGATACATAACAGCAGAGCGTAATTTGGGATCATGTCAACAAACACAAATGGGGGAACTGGGAGAGCAACATCTGAAGCTCACCCTGATTACCTTTGAGGTCGCAGATATTCCACTGTAAATAAGCCATGATTTGTGAAGAGAAAGATACAAAAAATCTGAAGGAAGAGGTATCTACGGACTAGTAGGGTTAGAAAAGTCCACATGTGGAGGCAGCGGAAAACTTTTAAGTAGCGAAGGATTGGAACGCTGTGAAGAAAGGAGTTGTGCAGACAGAGAAGAGTGAAGAGGAGGAACAGGTGGATCAGTGTCCATCAATGGTATAGTCTCCTCAGTATATTCTGAGATAGCTTCAAGTGCTTCAGGCGACAAGGACGTTGTATGTGGTACAATATTGGAGATGGAAGGAGGGTGAGTAAAGATCGGGGTGACAATGGACTGCACCAAAGTAGGGGGGGACAAAAAGGTAGAGGGAACTGGGGAAGAAGCTTGGGAGGGGACAGGAGAGGAAGAGACCTGGGAGGGGGGCAGAAGAGGATGAAACTTGGGAGGGGACAGAGGAAGAAGGTACTGTACGAGGAGGAGGATGAACCTTCACACTCGTAACAGAACCAGTTAGAGGTGAAGAACCAGGTACAGAGACTGGAAAGGAAAAATGTGCAGGATGACAAAGGGTAGGAAGGGTTAAAGGAGATTTTAACAATGAGGATGTTTTGGATTTTGGAGGAGAGGGGTAATGGGAAGTAGGTGTTGTATGAGGTCTTGAAGACACGGAAGCTTGTGAGTGAGAAGAGAAGATGAGAACAGAATGAGGTGCCAAGGTAGGGACCTCTGAGGCCAGGACAGCAAAATAATAAGAGAAGGGTGACTGTGGAAGGGGTGACCACAGAGGAGGCTGAGAAGTTGGGATCCCAGAGGAGGGGGTATGTTTAGTAACTCGAGAATAAGAAATAGTATGGGGAAGTTTCCCTTGGAGGTGTAGATGAGAGACTGCCATAGCACATGGGAGGCCTTCTGCCTCTTTGGAACAACGGATTTCATGCTCATTTAACCCGTAAAAGGTCTAAACATACATACAGTGGACCCCTCATTTTTCGTAATTAATCCGTCCAGAGAGCGTGACTATTATCGAAACTGACGATTTGCGAATCCATTTTCCCAATAAGAAATAATGTAAATCCAATCAATTCATTCGACACCCAGAAGTATCAACAACATTTTTTTTTTAACCTTAAAGATAGATTTACATGCACAAAAGAATGAACATTCAACATGACAGTTACCTTTATCGAAGGCTGTTGTTGATGAATGGAAGACAGGGAGGAGGAGAGAGGGAAGAGAGGTTATTGTTTGGAAGGGGAATCCCCCTCCATAAGGACTCTAGGTCACTTCAGGGGCCACTTCCCTAGCTTAAATATAGATTTACATGCAGAAAAGAATGCCAAATAAATGTAAAGCACTAATAAAATGTATAAATGAACATTTAACATCACACTTGCCTTTACTGAAGACTCTTGTTGGTGTATGGCAGAGGGAGGGGAGGCTAGTTTATTGTTGGAGAATATGATGCTAATATCAACTCTATGGCTTATTTATCTATCACAATTCAACTAATATGACATAATAAACAATATTAATAACACAGAAACATGGAATATACTCTAGAACGAATAAAATGTCATGAATGTCACGAGAGGTGTGTCGTTGTTGGGTGTATAGGGGCCACTGAGAGCATAAGCTGTCAATAATGGTGGTGAAGCAGCAGCTGAGGCAGCGGTGTTTTCTGTAGCCCTATGTAACTCCAACAACATTGGAGGAGTTAGCAGAATTGCCGAATCACTGAAAAAGGCACCCCTCTACCACTATCACAACCACTACCACCCTCTACCACAATCACTACCACCTTCTACCACTATCACAACTGCTACCACCATCACTACAACCTTCTACCACCACCACTACCACTGTCTACCAATATCACAACCACTACCACCCTCTACCACCATCACTACCACCCTCTACCACTATCACAACTGCTACCACCCTCTGCCACCATTACTACCACCCTCTACCACCATTACTACCACCCTCTACCACTATCATGACTGCTAGCACCCTCTACCACCATCACTACCACCCTCTACCACTATCACAACTGCTACCACTCTACCACCACCACCTTTGTATTTTTCTACAAACTTTTTCTTAAATTATGTGTTTCTCACATTCTTTACTAAAGGGATGACACTAGAAGCTTTCTTTGGAGTCATGGTGACTTACTTAGCAGTTGTAAGCACTAAAATGAATGGAATATTATGAAATGTATCATATGAACTCGTGGGATCATCCTCACTCACTGATAAACAATGGCACACTGGCTGGGAATGGAGTGTGAGGCGGCTCGGGGCTATGTGTACGCGTCCCAGACGAAAGACTATTTGCGAGTCAAACGACGATTCACGAGTCAATGTTTTGACAAAAATAGCGTTATGATTTTCGAAAATTACGACTTTTGAACCTTATGAATATCGAGGGTCCACTGCATACATTCACTACCCCAGTGCCCGGAATATTTTGAAAAATAAAAAAAATCGGAGGGAGGGAGGAGGAGGAGGAGGAGGAGGAGGAGGAGGAGGAGGAGGAGGAGGAGGAGGAGGAAGAGGAGGAGGAAGAGGAGGAGGAAGAGGAGGAGGAAGAGGAAGAGGAAGAGGAAGAGGAGGAGGAGGAGGAGGAGGAGGAAGAGGAGGAGGAAGAGGAAGAGGAGGAGGAGGAAGAGGAGGAGGAGGAGGAGGAAGAGGAGGAGGAAAGAGGAGGAGGAAGAGGAGGAGGAGGAAGAGGAGGAGGAAGAGAGAGGAGGAGGAAGAGGAGGAGGAAGAGGAGGAGGAGGAGGAGGAGGAGAGGAGGAGGAGAGGAGGAAGAGGAGGAGGAGGGGGAGGAGGAGGAGGAGGAGGAGGAAGGGGAGGAGGAGGAAGAGGAGGAGGAGGAGGAAGAAGAGGAGGAGGAACAGGAGGAGGAACAGGAGGAGGAGGAACAGGAGGAGGAGGAAGAGGAGGAGGAGGAACAGGAGGAGGAGGAACAGGAGGAGGAGGAAGAGGATGGAGGAGGAAGAGGGGGGAGGAAGAGGAGGAGGAGGAGGAAGGAGGGGGAGGAGGAAGAGGGGGGAGGAGGAAGAGGAGGGAGGAGGGAAAAGGAGGAGGAAAAGGAGGAGGAGGAAGAGGAGGAAGAGGAAGAGGAGGAAGAGGAGGAGGAGGAAGAGGAGGAGGAGGAAGAGGAGGAGGAGGAAGAGGGGAGGAGGAGGAAGAGGAGGAGGAGGAGGAAGAGGAGGAGGAGGAGGAGGAAGAGGAGGAGGAGGAGGAGGAAGAGGAGGAGGAGAAGGAAGAGGAGGAGGAGGAGAGGAGAGGAGGAGGAGGAAGAGGAGGAGGAGGAACAGGAGGAAGAGGAGGAGGAGGAAGAGAAAGAGGAGGAGGAGGAAGAGAAAGAGGAGGAGGAAGAGGAGGAGGAGGAAGAGGAGGAAGAGGAAGAGGAGGAGGAGGAAGAGGAGGAGGAGGAGGAGGAGGAGGAAGAGAAAGAGGAGGAGGAGGAAGAGGAGGAGGAAGAGGAGAAGAGGAGGAGGAGGAGGAAGAGGAGGAGGAGGAAGAGGAAGGAGGAGGAAGAGGAGGAAGAGGAAGAGGAGGAGGAGGAAGAGGAGGAGGAAGAGGAGGAAGAGGAAGAGGAGGAAGAGGAAGAGGAGGGAAGAGGAGGAAGAGGAGGAGGGAGGGAGGAGGGAGGAGGGGGAGGAGGGGGAGGGGGGAAGGGGGGGAGGGGGAAGGGGGGGAGGGGGTGAGGGTGGAAGGGGGGGAGGGGAGGGGGAAGGGGGGAGGGAGGAGGGGGAGGGAGGGAGGGGGAGGGGGAAGGGGGGGAGGGGGGGAGGGAGGGGGGAGGAGGGAGGGGGGAGGGGGAGGAGGGAGGGGAGGAGGAGGAGAGAATAATAATACGTAATAAGTTCCCTTTAACTTATTACTTATTACGTATTCCCTTGGATTTTTTGGGTCATCCTATAGGTAATTTACACTATGTACACTTGTATTTGTGTGTACCTGTGAGACAGAGATAGACACAGACAGATAGAAAGAGACAGAGACAAAGATAGAGATAGAGACAAAGAGACAGACAGAGATAGACAAACAAACGGAACCAAGCCGCTAGCAGCCGGCCAGCCATGCAGCTGAATGGCCAACCAGCCAGCCAGCCAATCAGCCAGCCTGCTGAACAAGTATTACGCTCCAGAATTGTTTCTCTTCACTTAGGGCATAGGTTATAAGACATTCTGAAAGGGTGTTCACATGGGTTATTATCGAGGTTTTTTGATATTTCCTAGGCCAGTTATGGCCACATCCATCTCAAAGCCACTAAACTCAGGGTCAACATCACTTTCCTCTTAAAATGGGAGAGTTAATACTACACGAAATCAGTGAATCCCAGGTGTTTGCCATGCTGTTTGCTCTAGCTGGAGCTCATTTGAACTGGTGCTCCCACAAGGTACTAAGTGGTCCCAGATTTTTTTAATACAGTGCACAATGAGTGTTATGACCCATTCTATGCTGACAAGGCATCTCAGGCCAATTGTGCCATATCTGAAGCCAGGAAAACTAAAACGTTTATATACGTTTGGGACACTAGTGGTAAGAACGTATATAGTATACGTTTGGACCGTTTATGAGTTAAGTAAACTTGGCAGTGGCGAGCATGAGATGGGTGAGCCTCATGACAATTAAGGCAAGAGGGAAGTAGACTACAAGACGTATTGGCATGGTCATCGGCACCACAAACTGGGCATTCGGCCATGGACCTGCAATATTTTGCTGGATGACCAAAATGCCAGCACTTTCTACACTGTTGCGGTGTAGGGATCACCTTTCATACTTATAAACGGTGTCCCACAGTCAAAAGTTAACCCTTTCAGGGTCCGTGCCATAGATCTATGGCTTTAGGTTGAGGGTCCAAACCGTAGAACTACGCCAAATTCTAGCGGTATCAAATTTAGCGCGAGAAGGCTGGTAGGCCTACATCTGAGAGAACGGGTCTGCGTGGTGTGTGCGCGCTCTAAACAAAAATTCTAGGCGCCCGCATGGCACTGTGGGAACGCCGCCTCAGTAAGCTTTGTTCACCATGCCTCGTGGCAAGACAGCTCTCACTCCAAGGAAAATTGGGACTCTCCTCTTCCTAACTGATAGTTCTGACTCTGATGGAAGTGGAAAAGAAGAATAATTTTATGGCTTTGATTGATTAGTGTCCAAAAGCAATGACCAGGATATCGAAAATGGTGCAGAAAATCCTGACGATCCTCAACCTTCTACCTCTGGTGTGGGCATGTCTCAGTCACATTCAGTCGTACCTCGTTGCAAGAGAAAACTAATATTTTCGCATGGCCAGGCCTCAGACTTCAGTAATGATTATAGTGATGTGGACTGTGATTTTATTGCTCTTGATGATCATCCGAGTAGTGATAGCGATGAATCATATTCACCAGTGAAGCGTCAGTATATACGCCACCACATGCACTCGGGTAGTGCTCCCTATGCAGTGCCCAGGGGACGGAGTACATCCCATGGCCCTACACCAGGAATAGACAGTGAAAGTGAGGATGATGTGGCTATACTTGGCATGGGTAGACCACAGGAATCAGTAGGTGGTGGTATTGATGGTGATAGTGGTAGTGGTGGTGGTAGTACCACGGCCGTGCATATCTCACCAGCCCAGGCTGGGACCCATGGTGATGACTCCTCAGCTCAAGGACAAAGCGAAGCATGATCCACCACCACACCACAACTACAACTACAATCACAGCCAGCTTATGATGTCCAGTATCCACCAGCAAACTGCATCTGGGACTGGCAGCAAAATTCCAATTTTGTTCCCAATCCCCATCAGTTTGATGACTCTCAAAGTGGAATACCGAAGATTGAGACACTTATGCAACATATGGGAATCTTTATTCAGGAAACATTTCGCCACACAGTGGCTTCATCAGTCCAATACAAACTAGAAAGGTGTAAGGAGAGGAGGAGTTTGAGGTAATCAGTCCCTCAGCCTGGAGTCGATGTGTTCAGTCCATCAATCTTGTAGAATGTACAGCATAGGGCCACAGACATGGCTTAAATACTGTAGTCAGGTGAGGTGAAGCAGGAGGAGGCAGGGTCATAGTGGTGCCATCCACTAGTCGAAGTAGGTCTTCGTCCAAATGTTGGACAAGTGTTGAAGAATTCTTTGTAACAAGATCCCATGATGCTGCAGTGTCTGACAGTTGTGATGAATGGTTTGAAAAACCGACAAGTTGAAGATTGAGACACTCATGCAGCATATGGGTATCTTTATTCAAGAAACATTTCGCCACACAGTGGCTTCGTCAGTCCAATACAAAGTAGAAAGGTGTAAGGAGAGGAGGAGTCTGAAGGACTGATTACCTCAAACCTCTCCTCTCCTTACACCTTTCTACTTTGTATTGGATTGATGAAGCCACTGTGTGGTGAAACGTTTCCTGAATAAAGATTCCCATATGTTGCGTGTCTCAATCTTCAACTTGTCGGTTTTTCAAACCATTCATCACAAAGTGGAATACTACCAGCTTGTTCCCTTGGAAACACTGCAAATGAACTGGAATTCTTTGAACTATTCTTTGACCAGCCCTTGTGGAAATTATTGTCAGGGAAAGTAACAAGTATTTTGAGTACACCATGGCAAATACAATCATATCACCACAGTCAAGACTACACCAGGGGAGAGAGACAACTATGGATGAAATGTATTTGTTTTTTGAAACAATAATGTTTATGCCTCATATCTATAAGCATAATATAAAATCATACTGGTCCACAGATCGGCTAATTTGTACCCCGGTCTTCAGTGAAATCATCCCAGTGAACAGGTTCATCTTACTGTTATGTATGTTGCACTTCTCTGACAAAACCAGGCCTGACAGAAGTGACAGGTTATACAAGATTAGAAATGTTTTTATGTATCTGAAACAAAAGTTCAACATGTACTTTCATCCATTCAAGAATCTTGTAATTGACGAGTCTTTGATTTTGCTCAAAGGTAGACTGTTGTTCAAGCAGTATATGTCGAGCAAGAGGAAACGCTTTGGTATAAAACTGTTTGTACTTTCTGACTGTGACAGTGGCCTGGTATTGGATATTACTGTATACACGGGAAGTAAAACATTGAAAGATACCAGGATGTTATTGGGTATCTCAGGTGACATAGTAAGAAACATGATGGCACTTTATCTTGGTAAGGGGCATACATTATATTCAGTGGACCCCCGCATAGCGACTTTAATCCGTGCAAGAGGGCTCATTGTTATGCGAAATGATCGGTATGCGAATGAATTTTCCCCATAAGAAATAATGGAAATCAAATTAATCCGTGCAAGACACCCAAAAGTATGAAAAAAAAATTTTTACCACATGAAATATACATTTTCCTACACACAAAGAGAAGGATACATGCACAATAGTAGAGCAGTACATGCACAATATATATTGTGCATGTACTACTCTACTAAATGAAGAATAAATGACACTTACCTTTATTGAAGATGCAGCAATGACTGATGAGACACTGTGTCCTGGGAGTGCCTTTTCCTCCTGAGTGCTGTAGGTCCTGTTTGGCATTTTCTTCCAGAACAGGCCTTATCACACTGTGTATGCCACTACGATTCTTAAATCTCTCAAACCAACCTTTGCTGGCTTTAAATTCACCAATATGAGCACTAGTTCCAGGCATTTTTCCCTGTTCACCTGGGTGTTAGTCGACTGGTGTGGGTTGCATCCTGGGAGACAAGATTAAGGACCCCAATGGAAATAAGTTAGACAGTCTTCGATGACACTGACTTTTTTGGGTTATCCTGGGTGGCAAATCCTCTGGGGTTAATTGTTTCTTGGTATTCTCAATAAGCCACACCAACAACGGTGCTACAGCAGCAGCAGCAGCTGACAGTGCTACAGCAGCAGCAGATGATGCTACAGCAGCAGCAGACGGTACTACAGCAGCAGCTGACGGTGGTACAGCAGCAGCAGCAGCTGACAGTGCTACAGCAGCAGCAGACGATGCTACAGCAGCAGCAGACGGTACTACAGCAGCAGCTGACGGTGGTACAGCAGCAGCAGACGATGCTACAGCAGCAGCAGATGGTACTACAGCAGCAGCTGATGGTGGTACAGCAGCAGCAGCAGCTGACAGTGCTACAGCAGCAGCAGACGATGCTACAGCAGCAACAGACGGTACTACAGCAGCAGCAGATGGTACTACAGCAGCAGCAGCAGCAGCTGACAGTGGTACAGCAGCAGCAGCAGCTGACAGTGCTACAGCAGCAGCAGACAATGCTACAGCAGCAGCAGACAGTACTACAGCAGCAGCAGACGGTACTACAGCAGCAGCAGCAGCAGCAGCAGCAGCTGACGGTGGTAAAACTGCAGCAGCAGCTGACGGTGCTACAGCAACAGCAGCAGCTGACAGTGCAGCAGCAGCAGCAGCAGCAGCAGCTGTACCACCAATAGTAGCGATGGTTGATTGGGGTTCATTATACAACCTGGCCAGCTCGGAGACACGCACACCACTTTCATACTTATCAATGATCTTTTTCTTCATCTCTATAGTAATTCTCACCCTTATTGCTGTAGGGTTGGCACTAGAAGCTTTCTTGGGGCCCATGGTCACTTATTTTGCAGATAAAATCACCAAAAACACCGTAATAATACGAAATGTTCCGATTGTATGCTTGGATGTTACCGCGGAGGGTGGCTGGTAAACAATGCCACCGGCGGCACATGTGAGGCTGGCTAAGGGCGCACATTGGACGCGTCTCGGACGAAGAGCGGTGAGCGGGTTTTTGAGCGGTATGCGAGGCAAAATTTTTGCGATAAAAGCGAGCGGTATGCGGATTGTACGTTATGTGATGGCGACGGTATGCGGGGGTCCACTGTACTGATAACTGGTACACAAGCCCTTTACTCAGTGAGTTCTTGCGAGTGAACATGACAGACGTGTGTGGCACAGTGCATTCTAATCGTGAAAATATGCCCAGGTTCAACGCAGGCACTCGTGCTGGTGAGGTGCAGGTGTTTACTGCCAATGACATCACGGCATTACGGTGGTATGACAAAAGAGATGTCACATTGTTGACAACCATTCACCCTAATGAAATGTAAGACAGTGGCAAAGTTAATAGAATGACTAATGAACATATTCGAAAACCAGTAACAGTGACTGATTAAACACAAAACATGTGTTTGGTTGACAAATGTAATGTGCAGATTGGCTTTGTCAATTGTGTTTGTAGGAATTACAAGTGGTACATGAAACTTTTCTTCTATCTCGTGGACATTTCGATGCTCAATGCATATAATATGTACCAAATAAAGACCGGCAACAGACCACCGTATGATGAATTTTGTTTGTCTGTTGTCAGACAACTCATAATGAAGTACCAGGTAATAACACCTACTATACAAAACTGTCCTCAAACTCCTCAGGAAATACCCAAGCGTTTGAGGAGGGAAGGTGATCACTTCCTAATACAGCTTCCTGCAACTAAGAAGAAATGGGTTCAGAAGAGATGTGTTTTCTGTGCACAAACAAAATGACGGGAACAAAGATGCAAAGACACTCAGTTTATGTGCGAGGAACGTAAGGTACCTCTGTGCATAATACCTTGTTTCAAAGACTTCCACAGACTGCAGTAGTTCTAGAACCATGTCCAGTGACTGTACATATGTAACTATATACGTAATAGAACATTAATATTATACAACATTTGTGCATGTTTACTGTTGTAAACAATACTGGTAAACAATATAGTGGACCCTCAGCTTACGAATTTAATCCATTCCGTGACCTTGTTCATATCCTGATTTGTTCGTATGCTGAGTCAATTTTCCTCATTTAAATTAATTGAAGTGCAATTAATCCTTTCCAGCCTCTCAGGAGGCATATCAAAATAATTATTATCAACTCTATGGCTTAGTTATCTATCACAATTGATCTAATATGACATAATAAACAATATTAACCCTTTCAGGGTCGAGAGGCCCTCTCAAAGACTTGTTCTCAGGGTCGCCCAAATTTAAAAAAAAAAAAAAATTCTGATGAAAAGATAGAGAATCTTTTCCCGATCATAATGACACCAAAAGTATGAAATTTGATGGAAAATTTATGGAATTACACTCTCGTGAAGTTAGCGATCTCGACGATGTTTACGCATCAGCGATTTTGCCCACTTTGAGCCCTATTTTCGGCCAATTCCAGTGTACTAGTCTACAAAAATCATAACTACTTTGCTAGAACTCCATTTTTTCTATCGAATGAGTATAAGAAACCACCCATTTACCAATTTCAACTATCCAATAAAGTGGTCAGAATTTAGCAATTTTGCCAATTTCACACAAATTTTGAAAGATGCCAATTTACAAATAGGGTCCAGAATAAACAAGACATTCATGGCACTAAAATAACATTTCCTCTGTTCATTGGTCATGTCCCCACACCCCTCTTACATTCTTTTGCTTTCCACTTTGAATTTTTATTCTCACAAAAAATAGAAGATTTACTGTTATGCAGACTACTGCATTAGTGTAGAAATGGTATAAATAATATCAGCACACTTGTGAAAGAATATTAAACTCACCAGTTGACATGTATTGGACGCTTAGCATGATTTGTTTACTTTTGAACTTTGGTAAAAATCAAACATTTCTGCTACTTTGAGCTCAATTTCAAGGTACTTTTCATTGTAAAACCAGTCAAAATCATCTCAATTTCTGTAATACGTCTTCCATTCTATAAAATGAGACCAGGAAAACTAGAATACAACAACAAATACCTTACAAAAATACAGTGCAAAGTCGCTGTTTTAATCCAAAAACACGGTCAAAGTTTTTTTTTTCTCATTACGCACTGTGTGCTGCAGGATTTTTTTTTATACTGCGCACACTGACCACATAGACCCATTCTTTCATATGTAGGCCTACCAGCTTTCTCTCACTAGATTTGAGGGCCCTAGAATTTAGGCGTATTAGTACGTCAAAAACCCTGGTGCGTAAGCCGTACTAGTACGTCCGAAACCCTGAAAGGGTTAATAACATAAACATGATATATACTCTAGAATGAATAAAATAGGCCATAATATGTCAAGTGATGGCAACACCGGCAGCGGCAGAAAGCATCCGCCATTTACTCTCCCACTCTAGTATCTTCCCAGTCCATAAACCCACACATAGCTTGTGTTTATCTATGATTAGTGGTGAGGTTATCACACATGTAACCACAGATGTGGTCAAGACAGATGTATGTATAGGTGAAGACATGATCACTGTGGCCAGTGGTGGTGGTGGCGGCAGCAGCCACAGTGGTGGTGGTGGTGGTGGTGGTGGCGGCAGCAGCCACAGTGGTGGTGTTGGTGGCGGCGGCAGCCACCACAGCGATGATGGTGGTGGTAACAGCCAGCTGCCTCACTCTATGCTGCTGCCTTCTTCGTTTCTTTAGCTTTTTTTGTAGTTTCTAATTGCTTCTTGCTGATTTTACGCGAATACTGTCTCTTTCGGCGGAGCATTGTGTAAGAAATTTGTACAATATAAGACAAAATTATGCATCCCAAGGGTCTGCTGCTGTCACTCACAGCAGTATACCTCATCTTCCTTTTGACTCTTGGTCGGCACTGAGATAGCCGTGGTCTAGCAGCTGTACCTACAGCCACCCAGAGGGTTAAGCATCTGGTACAAAAATATGAAAAAAAAAAATACAAAAAATCTAAAAATTACAACATATTATTATTTTGTATTATTATTATTATTATTATTATTATTATTATTATTATTATTAGTATGTACATATTATAATTATCATTATTTTTATTATTACATACGTATTATAATTATTATTGTTACTATTATTATTATTATTAATTTAGGGAACTGAAGCACAAATCCAATTCCCTAGATCAAGAGCTCATCACCATACACATACTAATAATAACAATAATTATAATAATAATAATAATAATAATAATAATAACAATATTAATAATAATAATAATAATAATAGCAGTAAGGAGAAACTTCAAAAGGCTGCCAGTCGTTGGTGCCACCATCAACAAAACATTGGTAACCACTACTAGTACACTTTTCACCTGTCTAGACTTAAGTAGTCTTTTAGTATTAGGTTAAGTCTGCCTGATATACCTCAGCATGATAGTGGCTTTCTTTGATCCAATCATATTATGATATGTAAACACACATTGTAACCTTGCAAAGAAATATTTTATTTATTTATTTATTTATTTATTTAACCCTTTCAGGGTTTCCGACGTACTAGTACGGCTTACGCACCAGGGTTATTGATGTACTAGTACGCGTAAATTCTAGCACCTTCAAATCTAGTGAGAGAAAGCTGGTAGGCCTACATATGAAAGAATGGGTCTATGTGGTCAGTGTGCACAGTATAAAAAGAAAATCCTGCAGCACACAGTGCGTAATGAGAAAAAAAAAAACTCGACTGTGTTTCTGGTTTAAAACAGCAACTTTGCACTGTATTTTCGTATGGTATTTGTTGTATTCTAGTTTTCCTGGTCTCAATTTATACAATGGAAGACATATTACAGAAATTGAGATGATTTTGATTGGTTTCACAATGAAAAGTACCTTGAAATTGAGCTCAAAGTAGCAGAAATGTTTGATTTTTTGCCAAAGTTCAAAAGTAAACAAATCATGCAATGCATCCAATACACATCAACTGGTGAGTCTAATATTCTTTCACAAATGTGCTGATATTATTTACACCATTTCTACACTAATGCAGTAGTCTGCATAGCAGTAACTCTTCTATTTTTTGTGAGAATAAAAATTCAAAGTGGAAAGCAAAAGAAATGTAAGAGGGGCCTGGGGACATGACTAATGAACAGAGGAAATGTTAGTTTAGTGCCAGGAATGTCTGTCTTGTTTATTCTGGACCCTATCTGTAAATTGGCATCTTTTGAAATTTGTGTGAAATTGGCAAAATTGCTAATTTCTGACCACTTTATTGGATAGTTGAAACCAGTAAATGGGTGGTTTCTTGTACTCATTCAATAGAAAAAATGGAGTTCTAGCAAAATAGTTATGATTTTTGTCAACTAGTACACTGGAATTGGCCGAAAATTGAGCTCAAAGTGGGCGAAATCGCCGATGCGTAAACATCAAGACCGCTAACTTCGCGAGAGCATAATTCCGTAAGTTTTCCATCAAATTTCATACTGTTGGTGTCATTATGATTGGGAAAAGATTCTATATTTTCATAAGAAAAAATCTTTTTTTTTTTTTTTTTTTTTTTTTTTTTCAAAAAAAATTTCGACCCTGAGAACAAGTTTAGGAGAGGGCCTCTCGACCCTGAAAGGGTTAAGGAACCTCCATTGAGGGGGAAGTTCACATCCTGAAATTTCGTTCGTATCCAGAAGCAAAAAATCGACCAAACAACGGTTCCTATCCTGAAAAATTCGCACGGTGGGGCGTTCGTAAGCCGAGGTTCCACTGTATTATAATAATAACTTTAGTGCAGTTATTGTGTTCAATACAGTGAGTGTATATATATATATATATATATATATATATATATATATATATATATATATATATATATATATATATATATATATATATATATATATATATTACATTATATACAGTACTGGTCTCACAGGCCACAAATGTTACTAGAAAAAGAAAAAAATTAGAAAAGAAAAAAAGTATAAAAAACGTAAAATAAAGAAATGCGATTTTGTAGAAGTCGCTGATGTTGTTGCCACCCGGTCATTTTGGTTCAACTTCATGCCTCTATATCTCGGTAAGTACTGATCAGAAATTTCTTTTTTGTTTTATTACCTTCACAAAAATATTATCCTTCATTCTGTAAGAAAATACAATTTTTTTTTTTTGTCAAAATTTCTTGGACACTGGGGTACCAATTAAAATTTTGCCCCTGGACCCTGAAAGGGTTAAGTGAACTACAGTGCAAGGGTATCGTCTCCGCCCATGGGCAGGGAGAACATAAGTGTCTACTTTGAGGATTGGGAGGTATTGGAGTTCTACCTGTTCCAAAATGTCATCGCCACATGTCTGGAAATTCTGTTGGACAATGGTATGGGGCAGAATGACAGTACCACTACAAGAATTGAGGGAATGATGTTTTTCAATAGTTACAGGAATAGCATCAATAGCTGTAAGGAGAAAGATCGTGAGCTTGGTTATCATTCTGGACAGTGATGATGTGTGTACCACTCTTGAAAGCATGAAAGGATATATCTCTACCAACATGGCATAAGAATGCCTTGCCAGTACTATGGTCGAAAAGATAGGCAGCAGAGGAAGCCAGTCGTAGAGTAAAAAACTTAGTCCAGTGTGTATTCTGAAACATAGCGTGTAGAATGCAAGACATGCCGGTCGTTTCTGAGAAGAATGAGAAGGAAGCGACAAAGTATCATCAGGTAATGGTCTTGGGCATTTAGGGTGGGACCAGAGTGGGTTCGACGTGGTATGGGTAGGCAATCCGAAAACTGCCACACCACAGAGGGAGAAGCCGGAAGCATAGTCAAAGAAAAGCAGAGGTCAGACGCATCGAAGAAGTCAATCGAAACCCTGGTACCTGAACGGGTGATGAAATGGCACCAGCAAGAGGTACAGGGGCATTAGGAATGTCCAAAGAGTGGTCAAATAACGAGGCAGGGTCGAAGCAGGGTACAGTATCAGTAAGGGGCCCAGGGGGGGGGATGGACCAGGTTCATAGATTTGGGACTCCGTGGTTATGTCACTTCTTTCTTGTTGTTTTGCAGAAAAAAAAAGAGAAGAGAAAAAAAGAAAAGAAAAAAAGAGGGAATGTGGAGGAATAGCTCCCAGGAGGCAAAAAAGGGCTGTAAATCCCCCTCCAAGCCCAAGAGGACCCAAGCACTACAAGTAGTGCAGATGTGGCATGGAACCCGTGCCTTACCATACCCTTCATGCAAGTAAACCAGCAATCTGGGACAGGAGCCTCACATACATCGAGCCACCTCAGTGGACAAAAGAGAGGGCGGCCAGACACCCACCACAAAGCATGCCTCCTTTGGCCACCACTCCTTGGAATCAGACAGGCAGCCTCCAGAGATACACCCATCACCCGAAAGACACCCAAAGCCACCCCCTGGGAGATCAGAGAGGGATCGGGACACCTCCAGGTGATCCAGATTCCATGGCAAACTACACCACAGCCAAAGACCTCAATGGAATGGGATGGACCCAGGTACCCTTCCCATTAGCTAGAAACTAGAGTGCCTGTGGGAAGAATCCCAAAGGCTGAAAACAGGAAGGAAATAGGGGAGGGATGGGGAGGAGGAAGAGGAAAGGGAAAATGGGAGAAAGGGGAGGATGGGATAGGGAAGGGGGGGGATTGGAGGGTAATTAGGTTTGGTCTGAGGAAGGAGACCAAACGGTCTAATTCCTCAGACCAAGAGCCTCTTCACCGTGCCAAGGAGCCCCCCTTTGAAGGGGAGTGCTCTGGAAAATAGAAGGCAATCACATAGGATCAATCCTCTGGATGATGAGCTCTTCATCAGTATCCAGGCACTTCCCTTGAAGGGCACAATTATAGAGATTTGGAGGGAAGGTTCATTGGGTTTAGTTAATACAATTTCTTTGGATGTAGCAAATTTACTGGAGCCCAGTATTTGAGTGTTTTTCAGGTCTATATTATTGTATATACCTTTTTTGTTTCATTAAACCTGTTGCCATAATATAGTTGTTTAGCTTTCCATACAAGTTTGGTGAGTGCTGCTGTGTAGGTTTATGGTACAGTGGAGCCTTGAATTTCGTAATTAATCCGCTCCAGAGAGTCTGACAAAAGGTAAAATTACGAAGGGCAAAACCATTTTCCCCATAAGAAATAATGCAAATCTAATTAATCTGTTTCAGACACCCAAAAGTATTAACAAAAAATACATTTTTTAGAGATTAAATATAGATTTACATACAGAAAACAATGAGAAATAAATATAAAGCACCAATGAAATGGATAAATGAACATTTAAATCACTACAGGTCCTCCATCATAAATCCGGCATCATTGGGGCCTGTAGTGTGCCGGATTACTGAGTTTGCCGGATTACAGAGTGGTTAGGTTAGAATACACTTAATAAAATTAACCAAATTGACTTGCACAAAGTTCATTGAACATCAGCAAAAATCAAACATTTCCGCTAATTTGAGCTCAATTTCAAGGTACTTTTCGTCATGAAAGCAATCAAAATCATGTCTATTTCTGTAATATATCTTCCATTCTATCAAATGAGACCAAAAAAAAAGAACAAAACCATAAAAACCATGCAAAAATATACCGCAAAGAGGCAGCTAATGGTTGAGAAGTGAACTCCCTTATTTATCGTCTGTCTTTTTTATTTTTGTTGTACGTTAAGAGGCATCTTTCCATCATACATTGCCCAAGTTTCAATGAGATAGCCCAACAAACAACCGAGAAAAAAAAATATTTACCAAAAATCATATATGAAAAGCCCAAGCCAGGTACTGGAAATAAGTCACTTTGTCTATACATACGCTGCTATGTATGATAATCTATGTAACTGTATTTGTGTATACCTGAATAAACTTACTTATTTACTTCTAGTCTGTCGACTGAATACAAGAAACCGCCCATTCACTTATTTCAACTACCCAATAAAGTGGTCAGAAATTGGCAATTTGGCCGATTTCACACAAATTTCAACAGATGCCAATTTCAAAATAGGGTCCAGAATAAACAATGCAGACATTCTTGGCACTAAAATAACATTTTCTCTGTTCATTAGTCATGTCTCCAGGCCTCTCTTATATTACTCTTGTTTACCATTTGGAATTTTTATTCACAAAAAAATAGAAGATTTACTGTTATGCAGACTGCTGCATTATTGTAATAATTGTACAAATAATGTCAACCCATTCTTGACGCCGTATTGGAATTTGGACTGGCAGGCGGACAGGTATTGGACAGTGATGTCATTTGTTTACTCTTGAGCTTCACTAAAGAATAGAACATTTTCGCTACTGTAAGCGCAACTTTAAGGTACTTCTCGTCATGAAAGCAATCAAAATCATATCTATTTCTGTAATATATCTTTCATTCTATCAAATGAGACCGAAAAAACGAGAATATAATCATAAAAACCATACAAAAATATACCGCTAAGTGGCCGCTAATGGCTGAGAAGTGAACTCCGCTATTTATGGTCTGATTTCTTTCATTTTTGGTGTACGTTAAGAAGTATCTTTCCATCATACATTGCCCAAGTTTGAATAAGATAACCCAACAAGCAATTGAGAAAATAATAATAATAATATCTTTATTTACTACACGTACATGTACAAGGTATACAGGCCTAGCTGACATCAGTGACATACTACTATATAGAAAACCACTTGTTATGCAGAGTATTTCAAGAAAATTAGGTCAGTGTCCCAGGATCACACCCACCTAAGTCGACTAACACCCAGGTATCCATTTACTGATGAGTAGATATAGATAACAGTTGTAAAGAAACATGCCTAATGTTTCTGCCCTGGCTGGGAATCAAATATTTACCAAAAATCATATATGGCTAACCCAAGCCAGGTACTAGAAATAAACCACATTGAATTTTTGGGGTTATCCTAGGTTCTCTACACATATGCTGCTATGTGTGATAATCTATATAGAGAAAATAACTTTTTTGTTTCAGGTTTATGGTGCAGTATGAGTGTATATCACAGTTAGCCCTGTGCTATACTCCGTTTTTCTCTAATGTAAGCCCCCAAGACAGGTATAGGAGAATGGTACTTGTATACCATATCCTCTTCATACCTCCGTCGAACTGCTCGGTATTATGCCAAATATTATTTATTCTGGAGTATTTAACATGTTTTATGTTATTTATATTGTTTATTATGTCATATTAGATCAATTGTGATAGGCAAATAAGCTGTAGTGTTGATATTAGCGTAATAATAAAGCATATTCTCCTGCATCATGAGACTGAGCTCATGGCAACCAACAGTGGCTGCATAGACACCTTATCTTTAATGGATATTGTACTGTGTAGGTGCTTTACATAATCAGAAGCATTTCTTTTATTCATTGGAACCATGGCTAGGGCTAAAAGTAAGCAGGTTATAACAATAAATGGAGAAAAAGAAATTGGAATGACTTATGCAGCAAGTAGCGCCACCAAACAGTACCAGCAGGTTGGTGTGGCGACCCTGGAAATTTGAAATTATGCTAACCAAAATTAGTGCAAAATAACTGAAGGAACCGAATAACTGATTGCCGCATTTGTGATGGCAGACCTGTATTACATACCTTTATTGAAGACTTTTGTTGGGAGAGGGAGAGTGTTTGGAGACAGGACAAAATATTTAAATATGATGAGCTAATATCAACTCTACGGTTATTTATCTATCACAATTCATCTAATACAGTGGACCCCCAGTTTTCGTAATTCATTCCGAATTAA
>NC_069408.1:21346067-21368202 GCF_026875155.1 Cherax quadricarinatus | reverse complement strand
CCCCCGGAAAATGTTGCCACAATAAAATGTCACATTATTTGCACTTGTGTCCTTTTACCTTACATATTAAAAGAAGCAAAGAAAAGCAATTCTCTGGGACTTACTGCTTGCATTCCGAAGGTCCTGCTAAGGCTTCAATGACTGCTTCATGAAGGGGTGCAGCTTGTGTTAGACCTGACTGTGTAAGCATCTCCTGGTCAGAGGACATGTCATATTTTGGTGTCATGAGACTGACCTGGTCTTGACCTCCACCAGATGAGTCTCCAGTCATGCCATCAAAGTTTTGGTCGGGTTTTCAGATGCATCATTGTGACTATCTCTCAGATCTTCCACTACTTCCTCTTTGACTAGAGATTCATCAAGGGTAACCTGAAATAAGATTTATAAGAAATAATAAAATGTTACTGAATACAATTTGAAAAAGTTCCATTACAATATTTTGAGCCTAAACAATTTGCTAAGCCTAGAAAAATAATACACAGTACACACAAAAATATTAGTGATACATTTCTTTTAAACCTTTGACTGTTGGTGTCGTATATATCGTCTAATGAGCCAGTGTCAGAGACAAATTAATATGCCAAAATTCTATCAGCTTCAAATCAAATCGGAAAAAGCTGGTAGGTCCACATGTGAAAAAATGGGTGTGTGTGACCAGTATGCGCAGTATAAAAAAAAAATCTTGCAGGACACAGTGCACAAGGAGAAAAAAACTCCGATCATGTTTTTGGATTAAAATGGCAACTTTGAGGTGTATTTTCATACAGTATTTATGGTTGTATTCTTGTTTTCTTGGTCTAATTTGATTAAATGGAAGAAATATTACAGAAACAAGAGATGATTTTGATTGGTTTCATGAAGACAAGAACCTTGAAATTGAGCTCAAAGTAGCGGAAATGTTTGATTTTTGCCAGTGCTCAAGAGTAAACAAATGATGTCACCATCCAATAAGTGTCTAACTGGTCATTGTAATATACAGTCACAAATGGTTTGACATTATTTATACAACTATTACAATAATGCAGTAGTCGGCATAACAGTAAATCTTCTATTTTTTGTGTGAATAAAAATTCAAAAAACAGAAAGCAAGAGTAATATAAAAGGGGCCTGGAGACATGACTAATGAACAGAGAAAATGTTATTTTAGTGTCAGGAATGTGTGCAATGTTTGTTCTGGACCCTATTCTGAAATTGGCATCTTTTGAAATTGGCATATTTTTTAACCCTTTGACTGTTTGGTCATATACAGTGGACACCCGCATAATGATATTAATCCGTTCCTGAGAGCTCATTGTTATGCGAAATTATCTTATGCGAATGAATTTTCCCCATAAGAAAATAATGGAAATCAAATTAATCCGCGCAAGACACCCCAAAGTATGAAAAAAAAAATTTTACCACATGAAATATTAATTTTAATACACACAAACTGAAAAAGGCATGCACAGTTACATGACACTTACCTTTATTGAAGATCTGGTGATGATTGATGGGATGGGAGGAGGAGAGAGTCCTTAGTGTTTAGAAGGGAAATCCCCTTCCATTAAGACTTGAGGTGTCAAGTCCTTTTCTGGGGTTACTTCCCTTCTTCTTTTAATGCCACTAGGACCAGCTTCAGAGTCACTGGACTTCTGTCGCACAACATATCTGTCCATAGTGGCCTGTACCTCTCGTTCCTTTATGACTTCCCTAAAGTGTTTCACAACAGGTCAGTGTAATAGTCACCAGCACAGCTTGCAATAGCTGTGTTAGGGTGATTGTCATCAAAAAAGGTTTGCACTTTAAGCCACATTGCACACATTTCCTTAATCTTTGAAGTAGGCAACTTCTTCAATTTCTCTCTCCCCTCCTCCGAACCAGTTTCCTCAGGTCTGGCCTCTTGCTGTTGAAGTTGATCTAGCAGCTAATCAGTGGTTAGTTCTTCATTGTCCTCCTCCACCACTCTTCCACATCATCCCCACTAACCTCCAACCCAAGGACTTTCCCAATGCCACAATGGATTCCTCAACTGGCATACTCCTCTCAGGGTTAGCCTGAAACCCTTCAAAATCCCTTTGGTCTACACATTCTGGCCGGTTTCTTCAAAGCAAGTTCAAGGTCTGCTTAGTCACTCCCTCCCAAGCCTTACCTATAAGGTTTACACAATTGAGGATATTAAAGTGATCTCTCCAAAACTCTCTTAGAGTCAATTGAGTTTGTGAGGTCACTACAAAGCACCTTTCAAACAGAGCTTTTGTGTACAGTTTTTTGAAGTTTGCAATAACCTGCTGGTCCATGGGCTGCAGGAGAGGAGTGGTATTAGGAGGCAAAAACTTCACTTTAATAGAAGCTCATGTCCCCATAAAGTCGCTCTGCCACGTCTGTAGGATGACCAGGGGCATTGTCTAACACCAGGAGGCACTTGAGGTCTAATTTCTTTTCAGTTAGGTAATCTTTCACATTGAGGGCAAATGCATGGTGTAACCAGTCATAGAAAAAGTCCCTAGTGACCCATGCCTTACTGTTTGCCCTCCACAACACACACAAATTAGCCTTGAGGATATTCTTTTGCCTGAACGCTCTGGGAGTTTCTGAGTGATACACTAATAAAGGCTTCACTTTGCAATCACCACTAGCATTGGAACACATCAACAGAGTAAGCCTGTCTTTCATAGGCTTATGTCCTGGGAGTGCCTTTTCCTCCTGAGTAATGTAGGTCCTGCTTGGCAATTTTCTTCCAAAACTGGCCTGTTTCATCACAATTAAACACTTGTTCAGGTTTCAGTCCTTCACTGTCTATGTACTCCATGAATTCCTGCACATATTTTTCAGCTGCTTTGTGGTCCGAACTGGCAGCCTCACCATGCCTTATCACACTATGTATGCCACTACGCTTCTTAAATCTCTCAAACCAACCTTTGCTGGCCTTAAATTCACTCACATCATCACTAGTTGCAGGCATTTTTTTAATTAAATCCTCATGCAACTTCCTAGCCTTTTCACTTATGATCACTTGAGAGATGCTATCTTCCTGCTATCTGTTTTTCATTTATCCATACCAATAAGAGTCTCTCAACATCTTCCATCACTTGCGATCTCTCTTTCGAAAACACAGTTGAACCTTTGGCAAGAACAGCTTCCTTGATTGCCGTTTTGATGCCCACAATAGTAGCGATGGTTGATTGGGGTTTATTATACAACCTGGCCAGCTCGGAGACACGCACTCCACTTTCATACTTAGCAATGATCTCTTTCTTCATCTCTATAGTAATTCTCACCCTTATTGCTGTAGGGTTGGCACTAGAAGCTTTCTTGGGGCCCATGGTCACTTATTTTGCAGATAAATCACCAAAAACACTGTAATAATACGAAACGTTCTGATTGTTTGCTTGGATGTTACCGTGGAGGCTGGCTGGTAAACAATGCCACCAGCGGAACATGTGAGGCTGGCTCAGGCCGCACATTAGACGCGTCTCGGACGAACAGCGTTGAGCGGGTTTTTTAGCGGTATGCGAGGCAAAATCTTAGCGATAAAATGTATCGGTATGCGGATTTAACGTTATGTAATGCCAACGGTATGCGCGGGTCCACTGTATATATTATTTCACGTCTTACGAGCCACCATTTTTGACGTATATACAGTGGACTCTCGACCAACGATGGCATCATATAACGTTAAATCCGATTAGCGATAAATTTAACACAAAAATTTTGCCTCGACTAACGCTAAAAAACTCGACCAACGCAATTCATTCCGTTTGAGACGCATCCACATGTGGCCTGAGTGCGCCTCACTTGTCCTGTGGGTGCCAGTGTTTACAAGCCAGCCAGCCACCACGGTCACATCCAAACATACAATCGGAACATTTCATTTTAAATCACAGCATTTTTAGTGATTGCACCTGCAAAATAAGTCACCATGGGCCCCAAGAAAGCTTCTAGTGCCAACCCTACAGCAAAAAGGGTGAGAATTACTATGGATATGAAGAAAGAGACCATTGCTAAGTATGAAAGTGGAGTGCGTGTCTCCGAGCTGGCCAGGTTGTACACAAAACCCCAATCAACCATCGCTACTATTGTGGCCAAGAAAAACAGCAATCAAGGAAGCTGTATTGCCAAAGGTGCAACTATGTTTTCGAAACTGAGATCGCAAGTGATAGAAGATGTTGAGAGACTGTTATTGGTGTGGGTAAACGAAAAAACAGATAGCAGGAGATAGCATCTCTCAAAACTATCATATGTGAAAAGGCTAGGAAGTTGCATGATGATTAATTAGAAAATGCCTGCAACTAGAGGTGATGTGAGTGAATTTAAGGCCAGCAAAGGTTGGTTTGAGAGATTTAAGAAGCATAGTGGCATACATAGTGTGATAAGGCATGGTGAGGCTGCCAGTTATGACCAAAAAGCAACTGAAAAATATGTGCAGGAATTCAAGGAGTACATAGAGGCTGAAGGACTGAAACCTGAACAAGTGTTTAATTGTGACAAAACAGGCCTGTTTTGGAAGAAAATGCCAAGCAGGACCTACATTACTCAGGAGGAAAAGGCACTCCCAGGACATAAGCCTATGAAAAACAGGCTTACTCTGTTGATGTGTGCTAATGCTAGTGGTGATTGCAAAGTGAAGCCTTTATTGGTGTATCACTCTGAAACTCCCAGAGTGTTCAGGAAAAACAATGTCCTCAAGGCTAATTTGTGTGTGTTGTGGATGGCAAACAGTAAGGCATGGTCACTAGGGACTTTTTCTATGACTGGTTACACCATGCATTTGCCCCCACTGTGAAAAATTACCTCCTGGAAATAAATTTGACATTAAGTGCCTCCTGGTATTAGACAAACTCCTGGTCATCCTTCAACTTGGCAGAGCGACTTTGTGGGGACATGAGCTTCATCAAGGTCAAGTTTTTTGCCTCCTAATACCACTCTCTCCTGCAGCCCATGGACCAGCAGGTCATTGCAAACTTCAAAAAACTCTACACAAAAGATATCTTTGAAAGGTGCTTTGTAGTGACCTCACAAACTCAATTGACTCTAAGAGAGTTTTGGAGAGATCGCTTTTAGCATCCTCAATTGTGTAAACATTATAGGTAAGGCTTGGGAGGAAGTGACTAAAAGGACCTTGAACTCTGCTTGGAAGAAACTGTGGCCAGAATGTGTAGACAAAAGGGATTTTGAAGGATTTGAGGCTAACCTGAGAAGCCTATGCCAGTTTGTGAATCAACTGGAATTGGGGAAGTCCTTGGCTTGGAGGTTAGTGGGGAGGATGTGGAAGAGTTGGTGGAGGAGGACAATGCAGAACTAACCACTGATGAGCTGCATGATCATCTTCAACAGCAAGAGACCAGACCTGAGGAAACTGCTCAGGAGGAGGGGACAGAGAAATTGAAGAAGTTGTCTACTTCAAAGATTAAGGAAATGTGTGCAATGTGGCTTAAAGTGCAAACCTTTTTTGATGAAAATCACCCTAACACAGCTATTGCAAGCTGTTCTGGTGACTATTATACTGACAATGTTGTGAAACACTTTAGGAATGTCATAAAGGAACGGGAGGTACAGGCCTCTATGGACAGATATGTTGTGCGACAGAGGTCCAGTGACTCTCAAGCTGGTCCTAGTGGCATTAAAAGAACTAGGGAAGTAACCCCGGAAAAGGACTTGCCACCTCAAGTCCTAATGGAAGGGGGATTCCCCTTGTAAACACTAACACCATCCACACTCTCCATCCTCCCATCCCATCAATCATTACCAGATCCTCAATATAGTTAAGTGTCATGTAATTGTACATGTCTTCTTCAGTTTGTGTGTATTAAAATTAATATTTCACGTGGTAAATTTTTTTTTTTTCAATACTTTGGGTGTCAGGAAATGGATTAATTTGATTTCCATTAGTGGGTGCAGGAGGGAAAGGAGAGATTGGTGGAATGATGATGTAAAGAGAGTAGTAAGGAAGAAAAAGTTAGCATATGAGAAGTTTTTACAAAGTAGAAGTGATGCAAGGAGGGAAGAGTATATGGAGAAAAAGAGAGAAGTTAAGAGAGTGGTGAAGCAATGTAAAAAAGAGAGCAAATGAGAGTGGGTGAGATGTTATCAACAAATTTTGTTGAAAATAAGAAAAAGTTTTGGAGTGAGATTAACAAGTTAAGAAAGCCTAGAGAACAAATGGATTTGTCAGTTAAAAATAGGAGAGGAGAGTTATTAAATGGAGAGTTAGAGGTATTGGGAAGATGGAGGGAAATATTTTTGAGGAATTGTTAAATGTTGATGAAGATAGGGAAGCTGTGATTTCGTGTATAGGGCAAGGAGGAATAACATCTTGTAGAGTGAGGAAGAGCCAGTTGTGAGTGTGGGGGAAGTTCGTGAGGCAGTAGGTAAAATGAAAGGGGTAAGGCAGCAGCCGATTGATGGGATAAAAGATAGAAATGTTAAAAGCAGGTGGGGATATAGTTTTGGAGTGGTTGGTGCAATTATTTAATAAATGTATGGAAGAGGGTAAGGTACCTAGGGATTGGCAGAGAGCATGCATAGTTCCTTTGTATAAAGGCAAAGGGGATAAAAGAGAGTGCAAAAATTATAGGGGATAAGTCTGTTGAGTATACCTGGTAAAGTGTATGGTAGAGTTATAATTGAAAGAATTAAGAGTAAGACGGAGAATAGGATAGCAGATGAACAAGGAGGCTTTAGGAAAGGTAGGGGGTGTGTGGACCAGGTGTTTACAGTGAAACATATAAGTGAACAGTATTTAGATAAGGCTAAAGTGTCTTTGTGGCATTATGGATTTGGAAAAGGCGTAATGACAGGGTGGATAGGGGGCAATGTGGCAGATGTTTCAAGTGTAAGGTGTAGGAGGTAGGTTACTGAAAGCAGTGAAGAGTTTTTACGAGGATAGTGAGGCTCAAGTTAGAGTATGTAGGAAAGAGGGAAATTTTTTCCCAGTAAAAGTAGGCCTTAGACAAGGATTGTGATGTCACCGTGGTTGTTTAATATATTTATAGATGGGTTGTAAGAGAAGTAAATGCGAGGGTCTTGGCAAGAGGCGTGGAGTTAAAAGAAAAGAATCACACACAAAGTGGGAGTTGTCACAGTTGCTCTTTGCTGATGACACTGTGCTCTTGGGAGATATCTGAAGAGAAGTTGCAGAGATGGTGATGAATTTGGTAGGGTGTGCAAAAGAAGAAAATTAAAGGTGAATACAGGAAAGAGTAAGGTTATGAGGATAACAAAAAGATTAGGTGATGAAAGATTGGATATCAATTGGAGGGAGAGAGTATGGAGGAGGTGAACGTATTCAGATATTTGGGAGTGGACGTGTCAGCGGATGGGTCTATGAAAGATGAGGTGAATCATAGAATTGATGAGGAAAAAGAGTGAGTGGTGCACTTAGGAGTCTGTGGAGACAAAGAACTTTGTCCTTGGAGGCAAAGAGGGAATGTATGAGAGTATAGTTTTACCAACTCTCTTATATGGGTGTGAAGCGTGGGTGATGAATGTGCAGCGAGGAGAAGCTGGAGGCAGTGGAGATGTCATGTCTGAGGGCAATGTGTGGTGTGAATATAATGCAGAGAATTCGTAGTTTGGAAGTTAGGAGGAGGTGCGGGATTACCAAAACTGTTGTCCAGAGGGCTGAGGAAGGGTTTGTTGAGGTGGTTCGGATATGTAGAGAGAATGGAGCGAAACAGAATGACGTCAAGAGTGTATCAGTCTGTAGTGGAAGGAAGGCGGGGTAGGGTCGGCCTAGGAAAGGTTGGAGGGAGGGGGTAAAGGAGGTTTTGTGTGCGAGGGGCTTGGACTTCCAGCAGCATGCAGTGAGCGTGTTTGATAGGAGTGAATGGAGACAAATGGTTTTTTAATACTTGACGTGCTGTTGGAGTGTGAGCAAAGTAACATTTATGAAGGGATTCAGGAAACCGGCAGGCCGGACTTGAGTCCTGGAGATGGGAAGTACAGTGCCTGCACTCTGAAGGAGGGGTGTTAATGTTGCAGTTTAAAAACTGTAATGTAAAGCACCCTCTGGCAAGACAGTGATGGAGTGAATGATGGTGAAAGTTTTTCTTTTTTGGGCCACCCTGCCTTGGTGGGAATCGGCCAGTGTGATAATAAAAATATAAAATATTTCTTAGGGGAAAATTAACTCGACTAACGATTATTTCGACTAATGAGCTCTCAGGAACGGAGTAATATCGTTGGTCGAGGGTCCACTGTAGTATACTCATAAATTCTAGCGGCTTCAAATCAAGAAGGAGAAAGCTGGTAGGCCCACATGTGAGAAAATGGGTCTGTGTGGTCAGTGTGCACCATACAAAAAAATCCTGCAGCACGCAGTGCATAATGAGAAAAAAAAAACCCAGTTTTTTTTTTAATTAACCCTTTCAGGTCCGTCCCGTAGATCTACTGGCTTACGTTCAGGTCCAAACCTAGATCTACGCCATGAGCTCAGCTCACTCTGATAAACTGTGAGTGGTACATTTGGGCCTAGATATGAGAGAATACATCTATGTGGTATGTGTGCACCACATAAAACAGATCCTGCAGCACACTGTGTATAATGAGAGAAAAAAAATGAAATCATGATTTTTTGATTAAAACAGCAACTTTGCAGTGTTTTTTCGTATGTTTTTTATAGTTGTATTTGCGATTTCTTGATCTCATTTGATAGAATGGAAGACATATTACAGAAATGGAGATGATTTTGATTGGTTTTAGCACTGGAAATGGCTTGAAACTGAGCTCAAAGTAGCAGAAATGTTAAATTTTTGCCGATATTCAAGAGTAAACAAACGACCTCACACGTCTAATACACACCAGCTGGTGGGTCTAATATACATTCACAAATATGGTGATGATATTTATACAATTATTACAGTATTGCATAACAGTAAATCTTCTATTTTTTGGTGTGAATAAAAATTCATTATGTGAATAAAAAATCAAAATGGAATTTATTTGTAAAGCCTCAAAACATAACTAATGAACAGAGGAATTGTTAGTTTAGTGCCAGGAATGCCTACATTGTTCATTCTGGACCCTATTTTGAAATTGGAATATTTTGAACTTTGTGTTAAATTGGCCAAATTAACAATTTCCGATCACTATTTTGTAGTTGAAACAGTTGACTTGGCGATTTCTTGTGCTCAATCGATAGAATAGAAGTAATACTAGTGAAATAGCTAAGAATTTGGTTGATTGGAATAATGTAATTGGCCTAAAATGGGAGTCAAAGTTGGCAAAATCGCCGATTCGTAAATATCGCTGACATCAAAATTCGTGAGAGCATAATTTCGTCAATTTTCCACCAAATTTCGTACTTTTTGTTTTATTACCTTCACAAAAAGATTCTCTACGATTTCATAAGAAAAAATAACAAATTTTTTTTTTTGAAAATTCTTGGACACTGGTGCGTGACTCCAGATTTGGGCCTTGGACCCTGAAAGGGTTAAAACGCCGACTTTGTTTTCTATTTTCGTATAGTGTTTATGATTGTATTCTCGTTTTTTGGTCTCATTTGAAATGGAAAACATATTATAGAAATAGAGTTGATTTTGATTGGTTTTACTATGAATAAGAACCTTGAAGTGGAGCTCAAAGTAGGGAAATGTTTGATTTTTGCTGATGCTCAAAGTAAACAAATGATGTCATTTTCTAATAAAAGTCCAAGTAGCCATTCTAATATGCAGTCATGATGGGTTGATGTTATTTATACAATTATTACAGTATTGCAGTAGTCTGCATAACAGTAAATCTTCCATTTTTTTGTTTGAATAAAATTCAAAATAGAAAGCAAAAGTAATATCAGAGGGGCCTGGAGACATGACTGATGAACAAAGAAAATGTTATTTTAGAGCCAGGAATGTCTGCATTGTTCATTCTGGACCTTATTTTGAAATTGTCATATTTTTTAATTTTCGTGAAATTGGCCAAATTGCAAATCTCCGACCACATTACTGGGTAGTTGAAATTGGTAAATGGGCAGTTTCTTGTACTCAATCGATAGAAAAAATGGAGTTCTAAAGAAATAGCTATGAGTTTGGTCGACTGGAACAATAGAATTAGCCAAAAATAGGGCTCAAAGTGGGCGAAATCACCAATTCGTAAATATTGCCAAGGTCGCAAACTTCGCGAGAGCATAATTCCGTCAGTTTTCCATCAAATTTCATTCTTTTGGTGTCAATTACAATCGGGTAAAGATTCTTTATCATTTCATAAGAATTTTTTTTTTTTTTCAAAATTTTGCGACACCAGGAGACACCTCAGGATTTGGGGTTGCGACAGTCAAGAGGTTAATCTGCACGAAATTGGCCAAATTGCCAAATTCTGACAACTTTATTGGGTAGTTCAAATCAGTAACTGGGCAGTTTCTTGTACTCAATCGATAGAATAAATGGAGTTCTAAAGAAATAGCTACGAGTTTGGTTGACTGGAACATTGGAACTGGCCAAAAATATGGCTCAAAGTGGGCGAAATTGCTGATGCGTATATATCGCCTAGATCGCTAACTCCGCGAGAGCGTAATTCCCTAAGTTTTTCATAATATTTCGCACTTTTGGTGTCATTACCATCGGGAAAATTTCTCTATCATTTCGTAGGAAAAAATAAATTTTTTCTTCTCAAATATTTTGCGGCACAGAGAGGCACTTCAGGATTTGAGGTCTCGATAGTCAAAGGGTTAACTCATACCTCTCAATATTATTATTGAGCTGCATACTCTATATTAACCCCTTGACTGTTGCGGTCATATATATACATCATGGGAGATACCGTGTTTGATGTATCTATACGCATAAATTCTAGCAGCTTCAAATCAAGCGGGAGAGGGCTGGTAGGCCTACGTGAGAGAGAATGGGTCTCAGTGGTGGGTGTGCACCCTGTGAAAAAATCGGGGAAACTCAGCGTGCATTGTGGGAACACCATCTTGGTAGTCCATTTTCACCATGCCTCGCGGTGAGAAGTTCCTCACTCCTCGGCGGGTTGGAGGTCTTTGGTTCCCAAGTGATAGCTCAAACAGCGATGAAAGTGAATTCCCTGGTTTTGAAGCGGGTGTGACCAAAAAAAGTGCCCAGGATAACGTAATTAGTGATGAAAACCCAGATGACCCACAACCTTCCAACTCTGGTGCTGGGCCAGCTCGTTCAGTTCACCTGTACCAGGACGAAAGAGGAAACTATTTGCCCATGAACAAGACTCAGATGTGAGCAATGTAAGTGATAGTGATTTCAAGGTTATTGAAAACAGTTCTAGTTTTGACAGTGAGGGTGAATATTCCCCAGTGAAGCGGCAGTATATACGACATCGCATGAGGTCTGGTAGTGTGCCATATGCTCTTCCAAGAGGAAGGAGTACATCTCAGAGCACATCCCGTGGCCCTACACCACGACCTGATAGTGAAGATGACGATATTGTTACGATGGG
This sequence comes from Cherax quadricarinatus, assembly GCF_026875155.1. Taxonomy (NCBI): domain Eukaryota; kingdom Metazoa; phylum Arthropoda; class Malacostraca; order Decapoda; family Parastacidae; genus Cherax; species Cherax quadricarinatus. The sequence goes on along the minus strand of NC_069408.1, from coordinate 21,356,820 downwards.
TATCAATGATGCAAGTGAGGCAGCAGGCGGTGGTGGTGATAGTGATATTGGCACGAGTCTGTGACACCAGCAGCGGGCCAGCTACTACCCACACTGCTGACTCGCACAACTACAACCAGCCTCACCCAACCGCACACACACCACAACAACCACAACCACAACCTGCACAACCACAACCACATTACAATATTCAGAACCCACCAGCTGACCGCATCTGGGATTGGCAGCAAGATGACGAGTTTGTTCCCAGTCCCCATGACTTTGATGGAGGACTAAGTGGAATACGGCCATCATGTACACTTGGGAACAATGCCACTGAAGTGGAATGCTTTCAGTTCTTCTTCGATGAATCCCTGATGGACATTTTTGTCAGGGAAAGCAATACATACTTTGAGTACACCATGGCAAACACTATTCTTTCACCAAGATCACGCCTACACCAGTGAAAGGACACAACTGTGGAAGAGATGTATCTGTTCTTTGCCACAATAATGCTTATGCCACATGTGTATAAGCAGTGTCAAAACATACTGGATGACAGACCGCCTGATTTCAACCCCTGCTTTCAGTGACATTATACCAGTGAATAGATTTGTGTTACTTTTACGTATGTTACACTTTTCAGACAAAACAAGGCCTGACAGAAGCGACAGGTTATATAAGATCAGACCTGTATTTATGTACCTGAAACAAAAGTGCTGTATGTATTTTTACCCATTCAGGAAGCTTGTTATTGATGAGTCTTTGATTTTGTTCAAAGGAAGACTCTCATTCAAACAGTATATACAAAGCAAGAGGAAACGTTTTGGTATAAAGTTATTAGTTCTGTGTGACTGAAAAACTGGTCTGGTTTTGGATTTTAAATTGTGTACACTGGCGGTAAAAACATTGGAAGATACCAGAAAGTTACTGGGTATCTCTGGTGATGTGGTTAGAACAATGATGGAGCCATATCTTGGTAAGGGGCATATTTTATATACTGACAACTGGTACACAAGCCTATACTCAGTGTTTTCTTGCGAGTGAACATGACAGATGTGTGTGGCACAGTGCATGGAAATCGTAAACATATGCCTAGGTTTGATGCTGGCAGTCGTAGAGGTGAAGTGCAGGTGTTTGCTGCCAATGACATCATGGCATTTCGGTGGCACGACAAACCTGATGTCACACTGCTGACAACAGTTCACCAACACGAAATGGTAGACACTGGCAAGCAGAATAGAGAGACCAATGAACCCACTGTAAAACCTGCAGCTGTGATGGATTACAACCTCAATATGTGCTTAGTGGACAAATGTGACATGCAGATTGGGTTTGCTGACTGTGTTTGCAAGAGTTATAAGTGGTACATAAAACTGTTTTTCCATGTTTAGGTAAGACACATATGCAACAGTTAGGTATCTTCATTTCGAAACGTTTCGCCTACACAGTAGGCTTCTTCAGTCGAGTACAGCTGGATTTGAGAGGGACCTGACCTCTCAATGTCTACATTCTTACTCTACTAGTGACCTACGTCTCACCTCCTGGCGCTATATAAGGCTCCATCCTATCACTTCAACTCCATATTATTCCAGACAATGGAACAATACTCTTCTCTAGACTGAGGGACTGACCACCTCAAAACTTTAAGGGTGATGGACTTATTGCATCATCTTCAAGTCTCTTCTGCTTCTATCAACTTTGCTGTACTCGACTGAAGAAGCCTACTGTGTAGGCGAAACGTTTCGAAATAAAGATACCTAACTGTTGCATATGCGTCTTACCTAAACAACCTGTCGGTGTTTTATACCATTTTATTGTTCACTGTTTTTCCATCTTCTTGACATTTCCATGCTGAATGCTTATATGTAATATGTATAAGTTAAAGACCAAGAACAAACCCAAATATGGTGAATTTTGCTTGTCAGTCATCAGACAAATAATTTTCAAGTATCAAGGAAACAACACCTGCAATAGACCAGCGCCCACGAAATTATCAACAGATGTCCTCTCGTCTGAGGCCTGTTGATCACTACCCCATACCACTGCCTGCTACTGCTCTCAAGAAAAATGCTCAGAAGAGGTGTTTTGTCTGGGGACATACCACAAAACGCCCACAAAAATGGCACTCGTTTTATGTGTGAGGAGTGTAAAACACCATTGTGCTTATACCCATGTTTTCAAAGAATTCCATAAGCTGCAACACTTCTAGAAAAGTGTCCAGTGATTGTACATAGGTATAATATCAGTGGTCCCTCGCTTTTCGTAGTTCTCGGCAATCGTAAATTTTGGAAATCATAAGGATATTTTCGTATAAACATGGGCTCGCTTTTCACAGGTTGACTCGCGAGTCGTAGTTCATCTGGGACGAGTACCCACGGTGTGAGCCGTGGCGGCAGCCAGTCTGGCATTGTTTACCATTGAGCGAAGGTCCCCTCACTTGCTCCAGCGAAATATTCATAATATTCCATTATTTTAGTGCTTGCAACTACTAAATAAGCTACCATGGCTCCAAAGAAAGCTCCTAGTGCCAAGCCTGTGGTAAAGAAGGTGAGAAATACGATTGAATTTAAGAAAAACATCATTGAACAATATGAAAGTGGTACAAGTGTGGCCGAACTTGCCAGGATGTATAAGAAACCCTACACAACCTGATGTTCCATAGTGGCCAAGAAAAAGGAAATCAAGGATGCTGTTGTTGCAAAGGGGTAACTATGCTGACAAAAATTGAGATCACCAGTACTCGAAGAGGTTGAGAAGTTATTATTGGTGTGGATAAATGAGAAAAAATTAGCAGGAGATACTCTTACGACTTCAAATTATTTGTGAAAAGGCTAGGCAGTTGCATGATGATTTGGTAAAGAAATTGCCTGCAACTAGTGGTGATGTGAGTGAATTTAGGCCAGCAAAGGCTGGTTTGAGAGATTTAAGAACCGTACTGGCATACACAGTGTGGTAAGGCATGGTGAGGCTGCCAGTTCGGTCCACAAAGGGGGCTGAAAAATATGTGCCTGAATTCAAGGAGTACATAGAGGCTGAAGGACTGAAACCTGAACAAGTGTTCAATTGTGACGAAACAGGCCTCTTTTGGAAGAAAATGCCAAAGAGGACCTTCATTACACAGGGGGAAAAGGCAATGCCAGGACACAAGCCTATGAAAAGACAGGCTGACGCTAATGCTCTGTGCTAATGCTAGTGAGGATTTCGAAGTGAAGCCATTACTAGTGTACCATTCTGAAAATCCCAGAGTGTTCAGGAAAAACAATGTTATGAAGAGTAAATTGTGTGTGTTTTGGAAATCTAATAGTAAGGCATGGGTCACGAGGGAAATTTTCGTCGAGCGGTTCAATGAAGTGTTTGGCCCTAGTGTGAAGGAGTATCTCCTGGAAAAGAAATTGGATCTCAAGTGCCTGCTAGTAATGGACAATGCACCTGCTCATCCTCCAAACTTGGATGACCTAATTTTGGAAGAGTTGGGTTCATCACAGTAAAGTTCTTGCCCCCGAATACCACTCCTCTCCTCCAGCCCATGGACCAGCAGGTTTATTGCAAACTTTAAAAAACTCTACACAAAAGCAATGTTTCACAGGTGTTTGACTGTGACCACAGACACTCACTTGACCCTAAGGGAATTTTGGAGAGAACACTTCAGCATCCTCCATTGCATAACCCTCCAGGGTGGGAGAGAGTGACTACCAGGACTTTGAACTCTGCCTGGAGAAAATTGTGGCCAGATTGTGTCAACAAGAGGGATTTTGAAGGGTTTGGGACTGACCCTGATGAGCCTACATCTGTTGTAAAATCAATTGTGGCACTGGGGAGTTCCATGGGGTTGGATGTGAGTTTGGAGGATGTGGAAGAATTGGTGGAAGACCACAACGAAGAGCTCACCGCTGAGGAGCTGCAAGAGCTTCAGCAGGAAGAGCAACAGATCGCAGCTCAGAATCTTGCTGCAGAGGAGGAGGAAGAGAGATGGAAGAAGGTGCCTTCTTCAGAAATTACAGAGATTTTTACTATGTGGGTTAAGATGGAAAGCTTTATGGGGAAACATCACCTAACAAGGTTGCTGGAAGCCATGTTGGCAACATGTACAGTGACAAAGTCTTGGGCCATTTTAGGGAAGTGTTAAAGAGACGCCAGAAACAGAGCTCTCTGGACAGTTATTTTGCGAGACAGGACTCCAGGGACTCTCAAGGTGGTCCTAGTGGCATTAAGAAACAGAGAAAGAAGCAACCCCAAAAAAAGCAAATGGTACCTGGGTGTTGACGGAAGGGGATTCCCCTTCCAAACTAAAACAATCCAATCTCTCTCCTCCTCCAGTTTCCCATACACTAAGAAGAATCTCCAATAAAGGTAAGTGTTATGCCGTTAATGTTTCATTCATCATTTCCCATTGTATTGTTTATGTACTACATGTATATTTCATGTAAAAAATTTTTTTGTTTTAATACTTCTGGGTGTCAGGAACAGATTAATTGTATTTACATTATTTCTTATATGGAAAATTGATTCGCAAATTATGAAAAACGAGGGACCACTGTATTATAGAACAATCATAATAAACAATTTTTATATTGTTTGTTTGTGTAAACAAGTTTTAGCAACATTATAATGATACGAGTGTTTTTGCTATAATTGTGTTACATTCAATGAGTGTATATTTGAACATTGCACAATAATTTGGTCTCACAGGCCACAAAAGTTATGTGAAAAAATAAAATAGTGAAAAAAAACAAGAAACCATCGAATACAAGTAAATCAAAGTTTACTGAGTGAACGGCAGTCGCCGCTGTTGCCGTTCACAGATCATTTTCAGCAAACTTCACGCCTCTATATCTCGGTAAGTACTGATGGAATTTTTTTTTTTTTTGGACTAAAACAATCAGAAAAATAATCTTACCATTTTCATAAGAATTTTTTTTTTTCGAATATTTTGCGACACCAGGAGACACTTCAAGATTGGGCCTTTTGACAGTCAAAGGGTTAAATTAAACTAGATAATGTATATCAATTGAGTGGGGAAATGTGGGTAAAATATGGATAATTACTTCTGAACATCCATTCATTTATCAGCTGTCTACAATTAAAACTTCTATAACCTTTAATTAAATCAATTACTTATTTTTAAATACACTATTAATTTTAGTTAATAGTAATTTATAGGTGCATCATGTATCACTGCTTAATATTAACTAAAATTTAATTACATTTTCCCATAAACACCCACAATATTTCCAGTATGTTACTGCTCTATTAATCTTAAGTTAGTCTTAAACCCTTTGACTGCTTTTGGTCGTATATATACGTCTTAAGAGCCAATGTGTTTGACGTATATGTATAATCAAAAATTGTAGTGGCTTCAAATCAAGCAGGAGAAAGCTGCTAGGCCCACATTATTATTATTATTATAATAATTTTAATATTATTAATTTAGGGAACTGAAGCTCTATCGCTAATATAATAATACAGTAGACCACCACTGAAGAATTGTTGCATAATTTTGTGTAACACGTTGTATCATTAGTTTAACATAGTTCACTTTGAGGGAAGAAAAAAAAATCTCTTTTGCTCAAGCGGCCACCTTGTTGTGTAGCAGACGGGGAGCCTACCCTACCACCCCCCACCATTCCCTACCACTCACCGACACCGCCCCACCATCCCCTACCACCCCCACCCACCCCCAACCACTCCGACACTACCCCCACCATCCCTACCACTCCCCTACAAACCCCCCCCACCATCCCCTACCACTCCCTACCACCCCACCTCCCCTACCACTCCCCTTACACCACCCCCCACCATCCCCTACCACTCCCCAACACCACCCCCCACCATCCCTACCACATCCCCAACACTACCCCTTACCATCCCAGCATTCGTATGATTCATACGTGTCCAGTCTTTTCTCTGCTACAAGGCAGCTGTGTTTGTCAATTATGCTCGGATATTTTAACTACTATATCTTGTATCTGCCAAGCAATCATGACACTCAGTAGCCATACCAGTGTTGCTGAAAGTGACAGGAAGAGGTATAGGCACTTAAGTCTTAAAAATTAATAAAGATATTAGACAAGAGATAACCTGTAGCCATAACTGAAGTGTTACTTTGTACACAGAAAAAGAGGTTAACATGAGTTTGTGTGACTGACTGAACTGACTGACTGACTGACTCTCTGAGTGACTTGACTAACTTACTGAATGACTTGATTGACTTACTGAATGACTTGACTGACTTACCAGAAGAGACATAGCCAAGAAACAATACCATCAACAAAATAAGCCCAACCCACAATCAACCTCATATGCCACTATCCCCAAGCTTCAAGCCACACAAGCAGCCTCCACCACTCCCCTGCCAGCCCCTGCTGGTGACTCCACCAAAATCCTTTACTGCATCATGTATGCCCATGTACAGAATTCAGCTGAGCCCGGCTCCTTCAATACCACCATCAACGAACTCCTCAAGCTCAACAACATGCCGGGTTTCACATTCCCCGCATCACCACCTTCCACTGAGATTCTCAAATCCACTGCAAATGCCCCCAAACCCTTGTCCGTGCCCCCCTCTCCCTAACCCTCCACCAGACACTGAGTGACCCAACCGGGAGCCCTCTGAGCCCTCAGAAAAACCCCAAACCCCCACCGCCCCCCCAAAAATACTACGGACCTATCAAAAAACCCTGATTTGCCCAGCTAAAAACCCCCCCAAAAAGAAACAGCTCAAAACCCCTCAAACACGACTATACCCGTTTTTACACCAGAACCTTTCAGCGGGAGCTATGCCCTTCCCAAAAAACTTGGCCTCGCTCCAAAAACAACACTGAAAAGGGTAAAACCGTAAAACCGGTTTTTCCCCACCCCCAAACCCCAACAATCCATACTCGACATCCTCAACGAAAAAAATTCAAAACCAACCCCAAAAATAAAGGGTACTAAAACCCCCTCAAGAGAAAAAATTAAACCCACATTTCAAAAAAGGCCCCCCGACAGCGGGCCCCAGTTTTTAATCCCCAGACCGACCCAAAATTTCCCCCCACACTTTGCTATTTAGCAAAACCCCGGGGGTTTGGGCCCCAAACAAACCCGGTTTTCCTGGGCCCCCACCGGGCCATTCCTGCCAGACACCTGATTACCCCCCCTACTCTACCGCCCTTGCGGGCCACCAGCCCCATCTCGCTCCAGAAACAACCCCCGCAGTCCCTTGAAACCATCCCCTTTTCCAGAGGGGGACAGGCCATCATCCCCCTGCACCCCCTCCTACTCCACCCTCCCAACCCTTCCTTTTTTTTTTTTTCCCCCCCCTCCCCCCCCCCCCTTTTCCCTTTCCCCATTTTCCCAAACCCCTAGGTCAGAACCCGAACCTGGACTTAATGAATGATTTGCTAAATTTTACTGGTGGCTTAAAGATTTACTGTTTGACTTAAATGACTTAATGAATGACTTGACGATTTAAAATGAATGACTTAAACCGCCCTTATGAATGACTTGACTGATTTAAATGAAGGGACTTGACGGGATTACGAAGGGACTTGATGATTTACTAAATTCTTGACGATTTTCTGAAGGGACCTTGACTAAATTTGAGGGGCAAATTTATTGGGGGGGCTTGAGACGGGACTTATTTGGAGTGCCCTTTAAACTTTAAAAAAAAATATTTTTAATTGCTGAAAAAAGAAAAAGAGAATGTTTTTCCAGGGAAATTTTAAAGCATAAAAATCTAGAAAAAAAAAAAAGAGAGGTGCCCGGTTTTTGGGTAAAGAAAGAGGGAGGGAAGATGGTCGTAACCCCAAATTTTTGGTTTGAAACTCAGGAAAAAAACGCCCCAGGGATGGCCCCAAAACTAAAAAAAATTTCTTTAAGTTGGGACACCGTAAGTCAAGGTTCCATGTACTTAAAATTGTGTAGCTTTATTGTAAATGGGATAAAGCCTTTGTATCATTTAGGTTTCCCTGTTTCAGCTGGGCCCAGTGATTTACCAATGTGTGACGTCACAGGATCCCACTTTGTGAGTGTCGGGACCGTTTGCCCCTTTTCCTCAGTCCACGGATAGACCAACAGCCCTTTTCAGGAGGTAGGCCCCCCCTCTCACACTTGCTAATAAGTGTATACAACCCAACAAGTGTGTTTATCTCCAACCATCATATCTCCATGGAACCCTCCCAACAAATGGTGGCAGCAATGAGAGCGTAAATCTGATAATATTTACGCAGACATACGGAGATTAACTTCTACCAGCCAACGGACATTGTGTGTGTGAGTGACCACATGGCGGCCTGCCAAGCCGAGTGAAGCTTCACATACCAAGACAGCCACCACTACCGCTTCCTGGTTAGTCTTTGTGCTTTCTCTCCTTATCTGCATTACATCCGAGGGCTGACCTGGGTTTGCAAATTAAGCCAAGCCAGTTTGTCGGGGGAGTCAAGCTCTAAGCCACCCAGCCTGACCCAGCCCTAGCCTAGCCTGCTATGCCAGCTTCTCACCCTGCTGTGCTCATCATTACAAGTTCTCAAGCCAATCTGTGTCAAAGGTTAAGCCAAGCAAGCCAGCCAACTAACCCAGGTGGCTAGTATATATGACGTCACGGGATGCCACATGTGAGCGCCAGACTCGCTGTCCCTTGCTCAGTCCACAGATAGACTACAGTCGGTTACAGGAAGGCTGGGCTCCCCTCTCACACTCTGCTAATATAAGTGTATACAACCCAACAAGTGTGTATCTCCAACCATCATGTCCCCACGGAACCCTCCCAAGAATAAATTTTATGTGTAGCACTATGGCATGGACCCTGAGCTCAAAGTGTGATATTCTGGCAAGGACTACAAAAGGGTTAGTGAAAAGCATCTCAGAAAAACATTCATAAACTCAAGGGCTCAGAACTCAGAATCTGCTTTCCCATGGATGCCCAATAAATTTAAACAAAATATGCAGTACTCATGAGTCCACACCTCTTCTCTTTCCTCTCTTCTTCCTCCCTATTATATTTATGATGCAACACTGGTCAGGCAGCAGAAACAGGACTGCCCCCCCTCCTCCTCCTCTCCCTCCCTCCCTCTCTCTTTTTTTTTTATATACACAAGGTTTGACAAGCTTAGGTTAAGGATCCCTAACTTTATTTGATAAGCTAAAAGCTGTTACCTACATCAGCTCATTTGAAAGCATTTTTAACAAGGTCAGGTTAAGGATCCCTAACTTTATTGATAAGCCATTGACAAGTTAAGGATTCCTAACTTTATTGACAAGCTAAGTGCTGTTACCTACATCACTCATTTGAAAACATTTTTATTGTTATGAGACATACAAGTAGGGAAAGGATGAAGTTGGAGCCATCTGTGGCCAGCATTTTCATTTGATCAACTGACTTTATCTCGACGTCATTATGCTGTAAGAACATGTTCCAAACTCGAGTCATCCTGGGGATAAATGATCTCAGATGAAGTAATGTTCCGGAGAAGGGTACAGCCAGAGTGAAGCTGCTGCTTTCTGCCCATCTTGTGGTATAGAAGCTTGCTTCATGCTGTCCTCGAAGTGGATCCAAGTGTAGTACTTTGACAATGTTGGCCTTGTACATAACAGTAAGGCCACCCACATCCCTCCTGTGTTGAAGGCTCTGCTGAAATGACGGTTCTATCTTATCTTGCTCTGTTCTCTACTCTGTCAAGCAGTCGCAGATGAGAGGGGGGGCAGCAAACCAAGAAAGTGGAGCATACTCAAGGTGTAAAGCGTTCTTGTACCTTGTACAGAATCTTGCAACCCCTACTGTCAAGCAGATGCAAGATACGGCGAAGTGCTGTAACCTTCCTGGCTGCCTTGTTTGCAAGATTTACAACGTGGTTCTTCATGGTCAGTTTGGAGTCAAATTTCACCCCATGGATATCAACTTCTTTCCCAGGTGCCAACACCCCTCCCATTCATCCTTACTACTGCACCAGCATTACCATCATGGTGCCTAGAGAAAATCATCATTTGTGTTTTCTCAGATGCAAATGTTACTTGCCATCTATTTCCCCAACCTGGTGATTGATGTAGCTTAGAGCAGCTGGCATTTCTTCTCTTGGATAAGTGAATGTCAGTGTACAGTCGTCTGCATATGCATGGCATTCTGGGATGAGGTGAAGGTCATTGAAGTAGACATTCCATAACTATGGTCCCAACATGCTTCCTCGTGGAACACTTGCCCCAGTAGGATGTCTTGCTGATTCTGTTCCATTGAGAACTACCCTTAGAGATCTACCATGAAGGTAGTCACTGAGGAGACATAGTGCAGAGCCTGCAATTCCCAGTGCTTGCAGTTTTGCTAAGAGGCCTCGTGCCACACCCATTCGAAAGCACCAGCAATGTCCAGTGCTACCACACAGCTAACTTTGGAATCATCCAGTGACTGGTGCCACTTAGTGGAAAAGTTTAACAACAGATCAGCAGCAGAGTAACCTTTCCTGAAGCCATATTGGCAGTCACAAAGTAGTGAGTGGTAGTCAAAAAACTCTGTCATTTTGTCTTGAGATTATTGTCTTAAGGATCTTGCCAGTGATTGACAACAGTGACACTGGTTTGTAGTTGCTGATTTCTGCTCTGCTCTTCTTTTTGTGAACAGGGACTACATTTGCCTCTTTCCACAGAGAAGGCCATTTACACTGTACTAGTCAGTGCTGAAAGATGCAAGTTGGAGGTGCTGCTAGCCCGTCTGCAAAATCTCAGCAATTTGGCTTAACTTGTCTGGGCCCACAGCCTTTTCTTGGTCCCAAACAAATTTTTAAGGAAATGCACCTCTCTGCTT
>NC_069408.1:21328915-21345567 GCF_026875155.1 Cherax quadricarinatus | reverse complement strand
AAACCCCCAAATCTCAAAATCAAAACAAACCCACCCAAATTTTTTATCCCTTTTAAAATTCTTTTTTTTCTTTTTTTTATTTTTTTTTTTCACGCTGAGTCTGGTCATGTGTGGTCATCCTCTAAGCTTTGGAGTTAACATGGCTGTTACCAACACCATGGTTTGTGAGCGTTTAGGAATCTCAGGTTAAGTGTAAAGAAGGAGATTCTACTTCTTCAGGAGGAAAATAGGAGGCTGAAGCTTTGCATAGATATTTGGGAGTGAGTGTGAGAAGGATTTAGCTGGTAAGGAGGAAAGGTCCCCAGCAGTGATAGTTGGCAGCCACTTTAAGTGGCAAGTGGCTCACAGTTCAGGAGAAGGAAGATGAGGAGAGTTAACACGAAGATTTGAAGGTAGGAAATTGATTCCCTGTTCTCCAAGACGAGTGTACTTCAGTGATTAGTGAGGCTGAAGGTACCACTGATTACCCTGCTAATCAAGGTACGAATATTTTAATAGTAGGAGATTCTCAGGTAAGATATAGGGGACCGGCATTTTGTAACAGAGAAGAAAGGTCAGACAGAGTGTGTCCCTTTCCCTGGAGCGGGTGTGGTGACACAGTCAGCAGGTTGGATAATATTATGGGAGGTAATGGAAACAAGCCCATTATCTGTCTTAGTGCTGGGGGTAATGACATTGGGAAGGGCAGGAGAGAGGAGCTGCTGGATAAGTAAAGGTCAGCCACAGAAGTAGTAAGGTCTAAGGGAGGGATCCCAGTAAATATGTTGCATCTTGCCTAGAAAAGGGAGTGGGCAATGAATGGATGTCTAGGCAATTGGTATAAATTGCTGGCTAAACAGGTTTCTGCAAGGAACTTGCAATCTCATTCATTAATAACTGGGACCTATTCTTTGGCAAATGTGATATGTATGCAAGGAATGGGGTTCATCTCTCTGGGAATGGAGTGGTTGTGTTAGCCAGTTCGATTGAGAGGTAATTGATGACTTGTCTAGGAAATTTTAAAATGATAGATTATAGAGGTATGGGTGGGAAACAATCAGGCTGCAGCATTAGGGTTAAAAACAGCAGTTATTACCGAGATACCCCAGGGAAATGTTTAACCCTTTGAGGGTCCGTCCCGTAGATCTACGGCTTTACGTTCAGGTCCAAACCGTAGATCTACGTCATGAGCTCAGCTCACTCTGATAAACTGTGAGTGGTACATTTGGGGCCCAGATATGAGAGAATACATCTATGTGATGTGTGCACCACAAAAACAGATCCTGCAGCACGCTGTGTATAAAAGAGAGAAAAAAAATGAAATCATGATTTTTTTCGATTAAAACAGCGAATTTGCAGTGTTTTTTTCGTATGTTTTTTATAGTTCTATTTGCGATTTCTTGGTCTCATTTATAGAATGGAAGACATAAATTTCAGAAATAGAGATTTATTTTGATTGGTTTTAGCACTGGAAATGGCTTGAAACTGAGCTCAAAGCAGCAGAAATGTTAAATTTTTGCCGATATTCAAGAGTAAACAAACGACCTCACACATCTTTAAAACACGCCAGCTGGTGGGTCTAATATGCATTCACAAATATGGTGATGAAAATTTATACAATTATTACAGTATTGCATAACAGTAAATCTTCTATTTTTTGGTGTGAATAAAATTCATTAGTGAATAAAAAATCAAAATGTAATTTATTTGTAAAGCCTCAAAAATTAACTAATGAACAGAGGAAATGTTAGTTTAGTTCCCAGGAATACCTACTTTGTTTATTCTGGACCCTATTTTGAAATTGGAATATTTTGAACTTTGTGTTAATTGGCCAAATTAACAATTTCCAATTACTTTAATTTGTAGTTGAAACAGTTGACTTGGCAATTTCTTGTGCTCAATCGATAGAAAGAAGTAATACTAGTGAAATAGCTAAGAATTTGGTTGACTGGAATAATGTAATTGGCCTAAAATGGGAGTCGAAGTCGGCAAAATCGCCGCTCGTAAATATCGCTGACACATCAAAATTCGCAAGAGCATAATTTCATCAATTTTCTATCAAATTTCGTACTTTTTGTTTTATTACCTTCACAAAAAGATTCTCTACAATTTCATAAGAAAAAATAACAAATTTTTTTTTTGAAAATTCTTGGGCACTGGGGCACCACTTTAGATTTGGGCCCTTTGGGCTCTGAAGGGTTAAAAGACAATATTCAAAATAAATTTGCTAGTAATGGCAAATCAATTGATCAACAAACAAAGAATGTAGGTAGAGGGCAACAAGTGACTAGCTCCCTTAAGGTTTACTATACAAATAGTAGGAGTCTAAGAAATAAGATAGATGAGCTAAGATTACTTGCAAGTGAGGTAATATATATATTATTGGTATAACAGAGACCTGGTTTAACCTGAAAGATAGAGAAATGCCTTTCTGAATGCAACATACAGGGTTATAAACTATTCCACACTGATTAGGGTCAACAGGAAGGGTGGTGGAGTGGCAGTGTATGTCAGAGGAAAATTTAAATTGTTGTCTTAGACATGATATAAGATTAGAAACATCGAACACAGAATCTGTTTGGCTACAGTTTCTCGAGGGACGTGACAAATTATTTGGGTGTGATTTATAGGCCCCCAAACCTTGATAAGGAGTGCAGTAAGCTGTTATGGGACGAAATTCATAAGGCATCTAGATATGAAAAATGTTGTGATAAAGGGAGATTTTAACTTTAGACAAATTGGTTGGAGCAATTTTTACAGGAAATCTTGAGTCTAGTGACTTTTTTTGATACGGTTCAGGATTGCTTTTTTGAACAGGATGTGACAGAACCAACTAGAGGAAACAATCTGCTTGACTTGGTTCTTGCCAACAAAGATTCACTAATTAATAATCTTGAGGTTAATGATGAGCTTGGGGAAAGTGATCACAAATCACTTAGTTTCAATATATCATGGAATTACCCAGATAACTGCAATCAAATCTCTGTCCCAGATTTTCGCTTGGCCGACTTCATGGGACTGAAAAAATTACCTGGGGGGGGCTAAATTGGGATGTCCTGACTATGGGTCAGGTAGGTGATCTTGGTTGCCAATATGACGTTTTTCAGAGCATAGTTCTAGCTGCCCAGGCAACTTTTGTTCCAAGCAGGGAAATTAGATCTAAAAAAATGATCCCAAATGGATGAACAATAGATTAAAACATCTCATTGGTCAAAAGAAAGGCATATACAGTGGACCCTCGACTAATGATATTAATTGGTACCCAAGAACGAATATCGTTAGTCGAGTTTTTTATCGTTAGTCGAGGGAACATGTTAGCGTTAACATGTATCGTTAGTCGAATTTAACGTTATACGATGCCATCGTTGGTCGAGGGTCCACTGTATAGGCGTATCAAAAGGGGATGGAGAGTTAACCCTTTGGGGGTTTCGGATGTACTAGTACGTCTTACGACCCAGGGTTTTTGACGTACTAGTACACCTAAATTCTAGCGCCCTCAAATCTAGTGAGAGAAAGCTGGTTAGGCCTACATATGAAAGAATGGGTCTATTTGGTCAGCGTGTGCAGTATAAAAAAAATCCTGCAGCACAAAGTGCGTAATGAGAAAAAAAAACTTTCAACAAGTTTTTGGATTAAAACAGCGACTTTGCACTGTATTTTCGTATGGTATTTATTGTTGTATTCGAGTTTTCTTGGTCTCATTTTATAGAATGGAAGACATATTACAGAAATTGAGATGATTTTGGCTGCTTTAACAATGAAAAGTACCTGGAAATTGAGCGCAAAGTAGCAGAAATGTTCGATTTTTACCAAAGTTCAAAATCAAACAAATCATGCCAAGCGTCCAATACACATCAACTGGTGAGTCTAATATTCTTTCACAGGAGCACTGATAAATTTTTTATACCATTTCTACACTAATGCAGTAGTCTGCATAACAGTAAATCTTATTTTTTTTTTTGTAAGAATAAAAATTGAAAGTGGAAAAGCCAAAGAAATATAAGAGGGGCCTGGGGATGTGACTAACGAACAGAGAACTTGTTATTTTAGTGCCAGGAATATCTTTCTTGTTTATTCTGGACCCTATTCAGAAATTGGCATCTTTTGAAATTTGTGTGAAATTGGCAAAATTTCTAAATTCTGACCACTTAACTGGATAGTTGAAATCGGTAAATGGGTGGTTTCTTGTACTCATTCGATAGAAAAAATGGAGTTCCTAGAGAAACAGTTATCATTTTTGTCAACTAGTACACTAGAATTGGGCCCAAAATAGAGCTCAAAATTGGGCAAATGCCGATGCGTAAACATCGTCGAGACCGCTAAATTCGCAAGAGCATACATAATACCGTAAGATTTCCATCAAATTTCATACTTTTGGTGTCATCATGATCGGGAAAAGATTCTCTATCTTTTCATAAGAATTTTTTTTTTTTTGTTTTTTTTTTTAAATTTTGCCGACCCTGAGAACAAGTCTCTGAGAGGACCTGTCGACACCGAAAGGGTTAAGAATTCAATATACAGTGGACCCCCGGTTAACGATTTTAATCCGTGCAAGAGGGCTCATCGTTATGCGAAATAATCGTTATGCGAATCAATTTTCCCCATAAGAAATAATGGAAATAAAATTAATCCGTGCAAGACGCCCAAAAGTATGAAAAAAAATTTTTTTTACCACATGAAATGTTAATTTTAATACACACAAACTGAAAAAGGCATGCACAATTAAATGACACTTACTTTTATTGAAGATCTGGTGATTGATGGATGGGAGAGAGGGGAGAGCAATATCTTCTTACTGTTTAGAAGGGGAACCCCCTTCCATTAGGACTTGGGGTTTATAATTTCCTTTTCTGGGTTACTTCCCTTCTTCTTTTAATGCCACTGGGGCCAGCTTCAGAGTCACTGGACTTCTTTCGCACAAGATATCTGTCCATAGTGGCCTGTACCTCTCGTTCCTTTATGACTTGCCTAAAGTGTTTCACAACATTGTCAGTGTAATAATCACCAGCACGGCTTGCAATAGCTGTGTGAGGGTGATTTTCATCCATGAAGGTTTGCACTTCAAGCCACTTAGCACAGATTTTTTAAATCTTTGAAGTAGGCAACTTCTTCAATTTCTCTCTCCCCTCCTCCGAAGCAATTTCCTCAGGTGTGGCCTCTTGCTGTTGAAGTTGATCTGCAGCTCATCAGGGGTTAGTTCTTCATTGTCCTCCTCCACCAACTCTTCCACATCCTCCCCACTAACCTCCAACCCCAAGGACTTTCCCAATGCCACAATGGATTCCTCAACTGGCCCCAGGATTCTCAGGGTTAGCCTCAAACCCTTCAAAATCCCTTTTGTCTACACTTTTGGGCCCACAGTTTCTTCCAAGCAGAGTTCAAGGTCCTCTTTGTCACTTCCTCCCAACCCTTACCTATAAGGTTTACACAATTGAGGATATTAAAGTGATCTCTCCAAAACTCTCTTAGAGTCAGTTGAGTTTCTGAGGTCATTACAAAGCACCTTTCAAACAGAGCTTTTGTGTACATTTTTCTTGAAGTTGGAAAAAACCCTTTGCTGGTCCATGGGCTGCAGGAGAGAGTGGTATTAGGAGGCAAAAACTTCACCTTAATGAAGCTCATGTCCCCATAAATCGCTCTGACACGTCTGTAGGATGACCAGGGGCATTGTCTAACACCAGGAGGCACTTAAGTTCTAATTTCTTTTCAGTTAGGTAATTTTTCACATTGGGGGCAAATGCCATGGTGTAAACCCAGTTATAGAAAAATTCCCCAGTGACCCATGCCTTACTGTTTGCCCTCCACAGCACCACAAATTATCCTTGAGGACATTCTTTTGCCTGAACGCTCTGGGAGTTTCAGAGTGATACACTAATAAAGGCTTCACTTGCAATCACCAGTAGCATTTGGCACACATCAACAAAGTAAGCCTGTCTTTCATAGGCTTATGTCCTGGGAGTGCCTTTTCCTCCTGAGTAATGTAGGTCCTGCTTGGCATTTTCTTCCAGAACAGGCCTGTTTTCATCACAATTAAACACTTGTTTCAGGTTTCAGTCCTTCAGTTTCTATGTACTCCTTGAATTCCTCACATATTTTTCGCCGCTTTGTGGTCCGAACTGGCAGCCTCACCATGCCTTATCACACTATGGATGCCACTACGCTTCTTAAATCTCTCAAACCAACCTTTGCTGGCCTTAAATTCACTCACATCATCACTAGTTGCAGGCATTTTTTTAATTAAAACGTCATGCAACTTCCTAGCCTTTTTACATATGATCGCTTGAGAGACGCTATCTCCTGCTATCTGTTTTTCATTTATCCACACCAATAGAGTTCTCAACATCTTCCATCAATTGGGGATCTTTGTTTTGA
The DNA here is from genome assembly GCF_026875155.1 of Cherax quadricarinatus. Lineage (NCBI taxonomy): Eukaryota > Metazoa > Arthropoda > Malacostraca > Decapoda > Parastacidae > Cherax > Cherax quadricarinatus. The sequence continues at coordinate 21,339,216 of NC_069408.1, read as the reverse complement.
AAACACAGTTGAACCTTTGGCAAGAACAGCTTCCTTGATTGTCTTTTGGTGCCCACAATAGTAGCGATGGTTGATTGGGGTTTCTTGTACAGCTTGACTAGGTCGGCTATACGCACTCCACTTTCATACTTATCAATTACTCTTTCTTCATCTCTAAGTAATTTTTACCCTTTGAGGTGTAGGGTTGGCACTAGAAGCTTTCTTGGGGCCCAATGGTCACTTATTTTCCAGAAACAGCACCGAAAATACTGTAATAATACGAAATATTCCGAGTGTATGCTTGGATGTTACCGCGGAGGCTGGCTGGTAAACAATGGGACGGAGCGGCACATGTGAGGCTGGCTGAGGGCACATTGGACGCGTCTCGGACGAAAATCGGTATGCGGGTTTTTAATCGGTATGCGGGGCAAAAATTTTCCGATAAAAGTAATCGTTATGCGGAAAAATCGCTATGCGATGCCATCGTTATGCGGGGGTCCACTGTATTCAATTAGAGAGAGAAATAAAGAAAGGAATAAGAAAAGCAAAAAGGGATTATGAGGCTACGGTCGCAAGGGATTCAAAGACTAACCCAAAAGGGTTCTTTCAGGTATACAGAAGTAAGATTAGGAACAAGATTGGCCCACTTAAGAGTAACTCTGGTCAGATCACTGACAGTGATAAGGATATGTGTGAAATTCTCAATGCCTACTTCCTCTCAGTTTTCACCCAGGAAAATACTAGCGATATTCCTGAAACAATGGATTATGTACAACAGGATGATGATAAACTATGCACGATTGCAGTAACTAGTGACATGGGCCTCAGACAAATAGAAAAAAATAAAAACTAACAAATCCCCCCGGTCCTGATGAAAATGTTTGCAAGGGTGTTAAAGGAATGTAATGAGGAACTTAGTATTACCTTTGGCTAATCTTTTTAACATATCACTACAAACTGGCATAGTGCCTGATAAGTGGAAAATGGCAAATGTAATACCTATTTACAAGGCAGGTGACAGGTCCTTGGCTTCGAACTATAGACCAATAACCCTTATCTCCACAGTGGGAAAATTTATGGAATCAATAACTGCCGAAGCAATTCGTAGCCATCTTGATAGGCACAGATGTTTAATGAATCTCAACATGGTTTTACAAAGGGGCGTTCCTGTCTTACGAATTTACTAACTTTTTTCCCACCAAGGGTTTGAGGAGGTAGATCATGGTAATGAATATGATATTGTGTATATGGAACTTCAGTAAGGCTTTCGATAGAGTTCCACACCAGAGGCTATTGAGGAACTTAAGGTACACAGAATAGAGGAGAAATTTTTTCCTGGGTAGAGGCATGGCTGACAAATAGCAGCAGAGAGTTTGCATAAATGGGGAGAAATCAGAAGGGGGGCACGTCACAAGCGGTGTTCCTCAGGGGTCAGTGTTGGGCCCATTGTTGTTCACAATTTACATAAACGACATAGATGAGGGAATAAATAGCGGCATAAGCAAATTTGCTGATGAACACCAAAATGGGGCGTCCAATTCATTCTAATGGAAAAACACTAGAGCACTCCAGGATGATTTTGATAGACTGATGCAATGGTTGGAGAAGTGGCAGATGCAGCTTAATATTGACAAATGCAAAGTTCTAAATGTTGGACAGGTAAATAATCATGCCACATATTAACTAAATAATGTAGATCTTAATACTACTGATTGTGAAAAGGATTTAGGAGTTCTGGTTAGCAGTAATCTAAAACCAAGACAACAGTGCATTAGTGTTTGCAATAAAGCTAACAGAATTCTTGGCTTCATATCTAGAAGTATAAATAATAGAAGTCCTTAGGTTGTTCTTCAACTTTATATATCCTTGGTTAGGCCTCGTTTAGACTATGCTGCTCAGTTCTGGTCACCGTATTACAGAATGGATATAAAGTGCACTGGAAAAAGTACAGAGGAGGATGACAAAGATGATCCCTTGTATCAGAAATCTTCCCTATGAGGATAGACTGAGGGCCCTGAATCTGCACTCTCTCGAAAGGCGTAGAATTAGGGGGGATATGATTGAGGTGAATAAATGGAAAACAGGAATAAATAAAGGGGATGTAAATAGCGTGCTGAAAATTTCCAGCCACGACAAGACTCGTAGCAATGTTTTTTTTTTTTATTCGACGGTATTCTCCCGGCCCGGGTCTTTTCCAATAGTGGTGACCTGGCCTTGGCTCCCTATCTGGGGAGTGTCTTGAGACCTAAGTCTGCCATGGAAGGAGGTACAAGTACCCCCTCATCTTAGGGACCAACTGTCCCCAGGCCTAGCCACAGTCCCTGCCCTCACGGGGCTCGTAAGGAGAAGTTAGGCCTCTGGTCTGCCACGTATTCAAAGCTGGAAAAATTCAGATTCAGAAGGATATAGGACAAGCACTGGTTTGGTAATAGAGTTGTGGATGAGTGGAACAAACTCCTGAGTACAGTTTATTGAGGCTAAAACATTGTGTAGTTTTAAAAATAGGTTAGATAAATACATGAGTGGGTGTGGGTGGGTGTGTGAGTTGGACCTGGACTAGCTTGTGCTGCTGGGTCTGGTGCCATGCTCCTTCCTTGAGTGGAGGTGACCAGACTGGGTGGGTCATTGGGCTAATCCGGGGGGACACATGGACCTGCTCTGCATGGTCAGTAGGCCTGTTGCAGTGTTCCTTCTTTCTTATGTTTCTAACCATGGGTCCTAAAGAAGGAGTCCAAAGGAGAGTGCCAAGAAGAAAAGAGAGGACGATTACCATGAAGTGTAGGAATTAAGTGTACATAGCAGTAAGAGTGACAAAGTGTAATATTATGAGTGTAGCAATTAAGCGATTATGCGATAGAAAAAGGATGAAACAAAATGAACTGACAGCATATGCCACTATGTCCAGCATCTCTTCTCCATCTCCAAAGTAAATGCTGTAGTACTACATAATTTCTTTACATTATTATTATTAATTATTATTATTATTATTATTATTATTATTATTATTGCTGTTTTCCTTATGAACTACATAGTGATCTATGCAGTTTGCCTCACGAACACTCCATTTTCTGTTATAATAAGAGCATAGGAAGGTATGTAGTCACGACGCTGTGATGGCCCTTATAGACCCCAACAACCACAATGGCTGCTGTGCTGCCGCCGCACACGACCACTCACATATGGAATGACATATTTCATTCTAGTGTATATATCATGTTTCTATGTTATTAATAATGTTTAATATGTCATATTAGATGAATTGTGATAGATAAATAAGCAGTAGAGTTGATATTAGGGAAATACTGAAGTATTTCGTCGAGCCTGGAATTCCACTAGAAAAGATGAATTCCATTTCAATTAATTTAAGTGAGGAAAAACTGACTCAACAAACTAGCAAATCGAGTTGCGAGCAAGGTCACAAAACGGATTAAACTAGTAAGGAGAGGTTCCACTGTATTATAATTTGTGCAACTGTATTTATGTGTACCCATAACTAAATAAACTTACTAATTTGAAAACTAAGAAAATGATGTAAGAACAGAGGGAAATGTGTCTTTGTTCATTGCTGAACACTGTTCATTATGAGTATTGACCATTTAACTCTGCAAAGACCATTTTGCTAACAGTTTTGGATGTTTAGGACTGGAATTTAGCATATCTAGAATGATCACCTATATTCTGACACTTTTCTAAGCGCTGTTTCACATAAATAAGGCATGTTTAAGTTCATTTTAGCAAAGAGACTTGCAAAGACTAGAAAGAATTAAGTGTGCGAGTGTCATCATTATTCCCCAAATAATACAGTTATAACAACTATTTACATAGCTTTATAGTAATACCTTGCGTTAGTACAGTTTTGAACAGTATAAGTTTTGATATACATAATAGAGTTTATAAACTTAAGTACATTTAAAAATATAAATTTTATTTAACCTTTCAGGGTCCAAGGCCAAAATCAAAAGGGTGCCCCAGTGTCCAAGATACGTATTTTGGAGAAAAAAAAAAAATTCTTACAGAATTAAAGTATATTTTTGTGAAGTTAATAAAACAAAACAAAAAAAAATTCTGATCAGTACTTACCGAGATAGAGAGATAAGAAGTTAATCCAAAACAACTGGGTAGCAGCAACATCGGCGATTTCCACAAACTCGTATTTCTTTATTTTACGTTTTTTATACTTTTTTCTTTTCTTTTCTAATTTTTTTCTTTTTCTAGTAACATTTGTGGCCTGTGAGACCAATACTGTATACAATGTATATATATATATACTCTCACTGTATTGAACACAATAACCGCACTAAAGTTATTATTATAATATTGTTTACCACTTTTATTACAATAAACATGCACAAATCTTCTATAATACTAATGTTCTATCATATATTTACATATGTACAATCATTGGACAAGTTTTTAGAACTGCTGCAGCTTGTGAAACTCCTTGAAACAAGGTATCATGCACAGAGGTACCTTACATTCCTCGCACATCAACTGAGTGTCTTCGTGTCTCTGTTGCCGTCATTTTGTTTGTGCACAGACAACACATCTCTTCTGAGCAAATTTCTTCTTGGTTGCAGGAAGCTGTATTATGAAGTGATCGCCTTCCCTCCTCAAACGCTTGGGTATTTCCTGAGGAGTTCGAGGATGGTTTTGTATAGCAGGTGTTGTTACCTGGTACTTCATTATGAGTTGTCTGACAACATACAAACACAATTCACCATATGGTGGTCTGTTGCCAGTCTTCATTTGGTACATATTATATGCATTGAGCATTGAAATGTCCATGAGATGGAAGAAAAGTTTCATGTACCACTTGTAACTCTTACGAACACAATCAACAAAGCCAATCTGCATGTCACATTTGTCAACCAAGCGCATGTTTTGTGTATAATCAACCACTGTCACTGGTTTTCGAATATGTTCATTAGTCACTATCAATTCTGGCACTGTCTTGCATTTCGTTATGGTGAATGGTTGTCAACAATGTGACATCTCGTTTGTCATGCCACCATAATGCCATGATGTCATTGGCAGTAAACACCTGGACCTCATCACCACGAGTGCCTGCATTGAACCTGGACATATGTTTACAATTAGAATGCACTGTGCCACACACATCTGTCATGTTTATTTGCAAGAAATCACTGAGTAAAGGGCTTGTGTACCAGTTATCAGTATATAATGTATGCCCCTTACCAAGATAAGGTGCCATCATGCTTCTCACTACGTCACCTGAGATACCAAATAACATCCTGGTATTTTTCAATGTTTTACTTCCCGTGTATACAACAATATCCAATACCAGGCCACTGTCACAAACACAGAGTACAAACAGTATTAGACACAAGCATTTCCTCTTGCTCGGTATATACTGTCTGAACAACAGTCCACCTTTGAACAAAATCAAAGAGTCATCAATTACAAGATTCTTGAATGGATAACAGTACATGTTGAACTTTTGTTTCAGATGCATAAAAACATTTCTAATCTTGTATAACCTGTCACTTCTGTCAGGCCTGGTTTTGTCAGAGAAATGCAACATACGTAACAGTAAGATAAACCTGTTCACTGGGATGATTTCACTGAAGACTGGGGTACAAATTAGCCGATCTGTGGACCAGTATGATTTTATATTATGCTTATAGACATGAGGCATAAGCATTATTGTTGCAAAATGCAAATACATTTCTGCAACTGTCGTCTCTTTCCACCAGTGTAGTCTTGACTGTGGTGATATGATTGTATTTGCCATGGTGTACTCAAAATACTTATTACTTTCCCTGACAATAGTTTCCATCAGTGGTTGGTCAAAGAATAGTTCAAAGAATTCCAGTTCATTTGCAGTGTTTCCAAGGGAACAAGCTGGTAGAATTCCACTTTGAGAGTCATCAAAGTGGTGGAGCTTGTGAACAAGATTGGGGTTTTGCTGCCAATCCCACATACGTTTGCTGATAGATACTGGACATCATAGGCTGCTTGTGCGGGTAGTTGTGGTTGTGGTGGGCTGGTGACTGACGCTCCACTTTGTCCTTGAACTGACGAGTCAGCAGCGTGGGTCCCAGCCTGGGCTGGTGAGTCATGCATGGCCGTGACACTACCATCACCACTACCACCACCTACTGATGCCTGTGGTCTATCCATGCCAAGTGTAGCCACATCATCCTCACTTTCACTGTCTATTCCTGGTGTAGGGCCACGGGATGTACTCCGGGACGTACTCTGTCCCTTGGGCACTGCATAGGGAACACTACCCGAGCGCATGCGGCAGCGTATATACCGACACTTCACTGGCAAATATGTTTCCTCACTATCACTACTCGAATGATCATCAAGAGCAATAAAATCACAATCCACGTCACTATCATCATCATTACTGAAGTCAGAGGCCCGGCAACGCGAAAATAATAGTTTTCTCTTGTGACGAGGTACAACTGAACGTGACTGAAACGTGCCTACACCAGAGGTAGAAGGTTGAGGATCGTCAGGATTTTTTTGCACTATTTTCGATATCCTGGTCATTCCTTTCGGTCACTAACTGACAAAGCCATAGAATTCGTCTCATTTCCACTTCCAAAAAAGTCAGAACTATCAGATAGGAAGAGGAGTCCCAATTTTCCTTGGAGTGAGAGCTGCCTTGCGACGAGGCATGGTGAACAACGGTAACTGAGCCGGTGTTCCCACAATGCTATGCAGGCGCCTAGAATTTTTCTTCACAGCACACACCCACCACGCAGACCCATTCTCTCACATGTAGGTCTACCAGCCTTCTCGAGCTAAATTTGACGCCGCTAGAATTTTGACGTAGATCAACGGTTTGGACCCTCAACACATAGCAGTAGATCTACGGCATGGACCCTCAAGTGGTTAAGTGCATTATACACTGATATTGGACTGCTGCTATGAACCAGATTAGTGGGATACCAACATCAGTATCACTCTAAACTCGAAGCAGTGAAGTTGTGTAGTCTTTCACAGTACAGTGGACCCTCGCGTAATGATGGCATCGCATAATGTTTAAATCCCTCTAGCGATACATTTAGCACTAAAAAACTTGCTCAACGCAATTTGTCCGAGACGTGTCCACGTGCGGCTCGAGCCAGCCTCACTTGTTCTGTGGGTGCCAGTGTTTACAAGCTAGCCTCCGCGGTCACATCCAAGCATACATTGAAACATGTCGATTATCACAGCGTTTTTAGTGATTTCACCTGCAAAATAAGTGACCATGGGCCCCAAGAAAGCTTCTAGTGTCCAACCCTACAGGAATAAGGGTGAGAATTACTATGGATATGAAGAAAGAGATCATTGCTAAGTATGAAAGTGGAGTGCGTGTCTCCAAGCTGGCCAGGTTGTATAGTAAACCCCAATCAACCATCGCTACTATTGTGGCCAAGAAAACGGCAATCAAGGAAGCTGTTCTTGCCAAAGGTGCAACTTTGTTTTCGAAACAGAGATCGCAAGTGATAGAAGATGTTGAGAGACTGTTATTGGTGTGGATAAACGAAAAACAGATAGCAGGAGATAGCATCTCTCAAGCGATCATATGTGAAAAGGCTAGGAAGTTGCATGACAATGTAATTAGAAAAATGCCTAAAACTAGTGATGTGAGTGAATTTAAGGCCATCAAAGGTTGGTTGAGAGTTAAGAATCGTAGTGGCATACATAGTGTGATAAGGCATGGTGAGGCTGCCAGTTCAGACCACAAAGCAGCTGAAAAATATGTGCATGAATTCAAGGAGTACACAGAGGCTGAAGGATTGAAACCTGAACAAGTGTTTAATTGTGACGAAACAGACGTTTTGGAAGAAAATGCCAAGCAGGACCTACATTACTCAGGAGGAAAAGGCACTCCCAGGACATAAGCCTATGAAAGACAGGCTTACTCTGTTGATGTGTGCCAATGCTAGTGGTGATTGCAAAGTGAAGCCTTTATTGGTGTGTCACTCTGAAACTCCCAGAGCGTTCAGGCAAAAGAATATCCTCAAGGCTAATGTGTGTGCTGTGGAGGGCAAACAGTAAGGCATGGGTCACTAGGGACTTTTTCTATGACTGGTTACACCATTGCATTTGCCCCCACTGTGAAAAATTACCTAATTGAAAATAAATTTGGACCTTAAGTGCCTCCTGGTATTAGACAATGCTCCTGGTCATCCTTCAGACGTGGCAGAGCGACTTTCTGCAGACATGAGATTCATTAAGATCAAGTTTATGCCTCCTAATACCACCCTCTCCTGCCGAGCCCATGGACCAGCAGGTCATTGCAAACTTCAAAGAACTCTACACAAAAGCTCTGTTTGAAAGGTGCTTTGTAGTGACCTCAGAAACTCAATTGACTCTAAGAGAGTTTTGGAGAGATCACTTTAATATCCTCAATTGTGTAAACCTTATAGGTAAGGCTTGGGAGGGAGTGACTAAGAGGACCTTGAACTCTGCTTGGAAGAAACTGTGGCCAGAATGTGTAGACAAAAGGGATTTTGAAGGATTTGAGGTTAACCCTGAGAAGCGTATGCCAGTTGAGGAATCCATTGTGGCATTGGGGAAGTCCTTGGGGTTGGAGGTTAGTGGGGAGGATGTGGAAGAGTTGGTGGAGGAGGACAATGAAGAACTAACCATTGATGAGCTGCTAGATCATCTTCAACAGCAAGAGGCCAGACCTGAGGAAAATGCTTCGGAGGAGGGGAGAGAGAAATTGAAGAAGTTGCCTACTTCAAAGATTAAGGAAATGTGTGCAATGTGGCTTAAAGTGCAAACCTTTTTGATAAAAATCACCTGACACAGCTATTGCAAGCCGTGCTGGTGACTATTACACTGACAATGTTGTGAAACACTTTAGGAAAGTCATTAAGGAACGAGAGGTACAGGCCTCTATGGACAGATATGTTGTGCGACAGAAGTCCAATGACTCTCAAGCCGGTCCTAGTGGCATTAAAAGAAGAAGGGAAGATAACCCAGAAAAGGACTTGCTACCTCAAGTCCGAATGGAAGGGGATTCCCCTTCTAAACACAAAGACCATCCACACTCTCCCCTCCTCCCATCCCATCAATCATCACCACATCTTCAATAAAGGTAAGTGTCATGTAACTGTGCATGTCTTCTTCAGTTTGTGTGTATTAAAATTAATATTCATGTGGTAAAAATTTTTTTTTTTTTTTTATTTTGGGGTTTTTGTCAGGAAAAGTTTAAATTTTTGTTTTTTTCATTATTTCTTATGGGGAAAATTTAATTCCCCTAACGTTTTAATTTCCCTAACGTTGGCTCTCAGGAAGGGATTAATATCGTTAGGCGGGGCCCCACGTACATATGTATACAAAATTTTTTTTCTTTATTATAAAAAGTCGGGTACCCCCTTTTATACGCAAATTTGAGCAAGAGGAAATGCAATGACACTGAACATTCTATAATGTAAATGGTTAATATCAAATGACAAACTATAAATTATAGAACAACGCAAGGATGGCCCACTGTTGTAAAAAAGCATGAGACAAGAAAAAGAACGAAGCGTAAGTAGTGACATAAAGGAATAAAAAATAAAATAAAAAAACATAGAATGGCTACGATCTTTTATGCAAATGCTTGTTTAATTTTGTTCCGAAATGGGTAATATGGAAAAAATCTTCTAATGTTTTTAGTTTTAAAAACGCAGACAGAAAAGAATTCCATTAAGATGATGATGATTCAAAGCTAAAGCAACAAGTCTCTTATAAAGTTAAAAAAAGAAAAATGGCGTAAAGGGGGAAAATATTTTGGGAAGTCATGGCTGATTTTAAACTTCAAAAAACATAGGGGCTCCATGATGTTTTGGGAATTCAGGTCAAGGGGAGCACTGACAAGAGGCAGCGCAAGATTTCCTAATGATCTAAAAAAAAAAAAATTTAAGAAAAAGGTTACAATGACAAGCAAATTTTTAATGTAAGGGCCGCCCTCACAAATCGGCAATCAGTTATTTGGTTCCTTCAGTTATTTGGCATAATTTTGGGTAGCATAATTTCGAATTTCCAGGGTGCCATACCAACCCCCTTTGGGACTGTTTTTTGGCGCTTACTTGCGAAAGTCATTCCAATTTTTTTTTTCTCCATTTTTTTTTTTAACTGCTTTCTTTTTGCCTAGCCCTGGTTTCCCAAAGAATAAAAGAAAAGCTTTCATTATGTAAAGCACCACACAGTACACTGTCCATTAAAGATAAAGGGGGCTTGGAGCCCCTGTCGGGTGTCTGAACTCATTCATGAAGCAGGGGAATTTGCTTTTTATTAGCTAAAATCAACCTACAGCTATTTGCCTTTCACAATGATCCATATGAATAAAAAACAATATAAATAACATAAAA
>NC_069408.1:20873601-21328415 GCF_026875155.1 Cherax quadricarinatus | reverse complement strand
CGTATTAACCCCAATTAGGATATTTCTTTCAGTAACACGATCTCTGATGCTTGGAAATATCAAGTTCTTTTTGCATATTTAAAATTTTGGGAGTACGAGGGCATCCTAGGATGATCCTCATTGCTTCGTTCTGCAGTTTTTTCCAGCCCTCCAAGCTTCCAGTCAGACACAAGAGCAAGTAGTGGCGCAGCATAATCAACCAATGATCTAATATAAGCAAGATACATCATTTTCACAATTTTAACATTAGCACCATACCTGGGGTGAAGCCCTGCCACAACTCTAAGTGCTCTTAGTCGTTCTTTGTATTGGCGACAAAGTCTTGTTACAACAGGTCCAAGTAGTGGAACCTCAAGGGGATTCCCAGATATTTTACTGATGAAACCAAAGTGATGGGCTCCCCATTACATTGAGCATTAAAATTATTTACGCTTCTCAGTTTGTGTTTCGTGCCAAAGAGAATGGCTTCAGTTTTCCCTAGGTGTAATGATAGTTTGTTGTCTACTAACCATTTGCTGCAGGACTCCAGTTCCAGTGTTAAAACATTAGCAATATCTTGTGGGTCTTTACCTGACACTAACAGAGCACTGTCATCTGCATACAGTAGGAGTTTGCACTTGACACTGATAGGCATATCATTGACATAACATAAGAATAATAAGGGACCCAGAATACTACCTTGGGGAACTCCACATGTTATCGGCAGGGGTTCTGATTCTGTTTTGTTGATTTTGACTATTTGTCTCCTGTTGCTAAGGTAGGACTTAAACCAGTCTACAGAACCTATACCGATAGTTTGAAGTTTATTACATAATATATTGTGGTTGACAGTATCGAAGGCCTTTTGCAGGTCTAAGGTTACCATACCTATGAGGTTCCCCTTTGACATTTCAGTTCTCAGGTAATCCATCAGATTAATAAGGGAGGTGTCGGTTGAGTAGGATCTTCTAAAGCCCGATTGATAGCATGGAGAATGTTGTTGTTATTAAGGTACTTAACTACTTGAGAATACACCGCCCTCTCTAGTATTTTAGATATTATACTGAGTATACTAACAGGCCTATAGTTGCTTACATCAGACCTACTATTTTTCTTGAAGATAGGAGTAACTCTGGCCTCCTTGAACCCCGCCGGTATGGTATTAGTGGTGATTGATAGATTTATTATGTGAGCAATAGGGATTGACAGTTCAGAAGCACCATCTTTTAGGAACTTAGACGGGATGTTATCAGGGCCTGTGCTCTTAGTTGGGTTTAACCTGCTTAGTTCTTTTTGAATAAAGTCATGAGATACACTTACTAGTTGACAACTGTTTGGGGTTACCCCTTTATTGGTATAGTATGTTTGAAACTTATCAGAGTCTGTGTTAAAGGTATTTGATGCAGCTGGTAGTTTACTTACTAGTGTTGATGCAACAGATGTGTAGTATGAATTAAAGCAATTTGCCACCTTAGATGTTTCGTGGCATACCTCATTATCGATAGTGAGTACTATGTTAGACCTATCTACTGGCTTATGGCTATACCCCAACTGTTTTAGTTGTTGCCAGAGCTTTCTGGGGTTATGCTTATACTCTTCAATTTTTGAGCAGTAGTGCTTTGCCTTCGCTCTTTTTATAAGTCCTTGTACTCTGTTCCTCACACCTTTGGAATTCATTTAGTGCTGCAATATCCTGTCTGTTTGCTTTAAATCTTTTTAGCAGCTGGTCTCTGAATTTCATATTATCTAATATCTCAGTATTCATCCAGGGTTCAGTTTTCGTTTAATCCTAACATCTTTAACTGGTGCAATATTATCAAGGATGGTTGTGAACATTGTTTTGAATTTTTCCCAGGCATCGTTTACGTCCGTGCAACTTGTTATCTCTGTCCAGTCACAATTGTGTAGCCTATTTACCAGTGTTTCTTTACTGTAGTTTCTAGTTGACCTCATTTTTATTGTCCTGTGTAGGCCTATCCTATCCCTAGTGATTTTCCTGGTGCAGTAAATGATGAGATGATCACTAAGACCTGTGGTAATGAACGCCTGACTGACTAATGTTCTCACAGCGGTTACAAAGTATGTTGTCAATTAGGGTGGCTGAGAACTGTGTGATCCGGGTTGGAGTATTAATTAGTTGAGTGTAAACTATTTAATCCTAGAATTTGCTTATACCTTTTGCATAGCCCGTTTTTTGCTGCTGAAAACAGATATTGAAGTCGCCCAGTATTATTGTCTCGCAATTGTTTTCAACTCCAGACAAGACTCTGGAAAAGTCTTCTAAGAACTGGTCCTGGGTAGGAGGGCGGTAACTAATTCCTACTAAGATGGGTTTGGTCTTAGGAAGCAGCACTTTGGTCAGTCTGTTCACACAGTTGCTCTCCACCACAAGAAGCCTCTCTTCGACCCCGCCGGGGTGTAGAATTTATATTCTACAAACGTCACATCCTTTTCACAATGCTGTCGAATCGTGTGAAAATCAAGCCTGTGAATGGTGCAATAAATGACTCCTCGAAGTTAGCTTTAGCTACCGTCGTAAGGACCTGCCTGCAGGTCAAATTTACGGCAATCCACTCTCTGAAAGACTCCTTCATTGTCGTCTGCACAGACGACACGGAAGCACTAAAACTAATGGACGACTCTTCAATCAGGACCCTACAAACGCAACAATTCACTCTATCCCTGTCTCCATTCTTGAAGTCGAAACGTTCTGTCTTTGTGAAAAGACTGGACAATATCGTCACCTCTCTCTCTACTGAAGCACTGAAGACATCTATTGAGGAACAAAACACCTGGGCCTCGATAGACAGCATCTCCAAGATCCCCAACGCCTCATCTATGCTAAAGATTACATTCTCAGACATCTCCATGGCTGCCCAAGCTCTCTCTGACGGTCTGGCCATCTCATATTACCACATTCACCCAAGTCATATAGAACAAGAACGTTTCACATACATCTCCCACTGCTGGACCTGCTACTCCTATAAACACACCACCAAGGATTGCCCCGTCAAGGATAAGAAGTTTTGTTCAAAATGTGGGAATGATGGACACGATTTCAGATCCTGCACCATTACTACAGCACCAATTTGTCTTAACTGCAAGGGTAATCATCATACCCTTGCAGCTAAGTGCCCAATCAGGAAAGAAATCATACTGAAGAAAACTAAAGTTCTGAAGAACACCTCCAATTCACCGACATACGCTGCAATAACCAAACCACAAACCGACACCACCAAGACTCTACACGCTAATCTACAGGCACCATCGCCCAGCAACTCCCTCTCTCCACTCCCCGACGGTGCTCCCTCAAAGGTGCTGTATTGCATGGTGTATGCACACCTTGCAAACGCAGCAAACCCCGGCACTTTCAACACCACTATTAACGAACTATTCCGTCTGAACAACATGCCTGCCTTCAATTTTCCGGACTCCATACCTTCAGCAGACATACTCAAGATCCTTCCCAACGTCCTGAACTTTACTGCACCTGCAGACCTGTCTCCTGCCCAAGCAACTGCTCCTGCAACTTCTATAACCACTTCCACCGCTGACAACGTTGATCATGTTGCCTCAACCACCGTCTCCCACCTCTCCCAGCCTGCTGTTACACAACCATTACACCTTACAGCTGCTCCTGTCGACCCTCAGTCACCGGCTACCACCATTGTAGATTCTCCCAATGAATCCACTCAAGAGGAAGATAACGACGACTCCAGTAAACCCTCATGGGAAAACCTTACCTTTTACACTTCTCCTTCAAATGCTGACACCATGACCTGTACTGAACTCTACAAAAGCCTCGGTGCTGGAACAGTCAAGTATGCATGTGAATCACCGCTTCACTTCACACTCGCCCAAGTTCTTGAGTTCATCAAGCCTCTACGTTTCACCTTCAGTAACAAGGCTAAACTATACCACCTATCTAGAAGCAGCTTCAAAAAGTTCGAAAATGGCTCCATTGCTAACCTGCCTCCTCAGTTACTCCTATAACTCCCATATGTGTTCTACCCTCTGATGTGACCTAGCCTGCTGCCAGCTACTCAAGTTTCAAGACTTCAACTACCACAAGTTCAATGCAACAGTCCCTGCTATTCCTGTTCTCAAGTCTGCACCACGATCGCCTTAGCGGCTGGGTTAAGCCCTGGCTCTGTTTCTCTGACTAAGAACACTCCTCTCCAGAGCTATTCTTCATCTGTCCCATCTTCCCCGCTCATCCCATTGGGATCTTACCTGAACTTGTTTGCTTTTGCTTGAAGCAGCACTTCAAACCATAGAATCTCCAGTTTATTGTTATTTAAATCAGGTCTTGGGTTGTAAGCTAAGTCATTTCTAATGTAGGCACATACTCCACCACCCTTTCTGTTCCTATCTAAGCGTTTTATATTGTAACCATCTATTTTGACCTCGTCGTCAGTCACCGTATCATCCAACCAAGATTCAGAGATGGTTATAACTGCCGCCCTAATTTTGTTAGCTAGAATCCTAATCTCTGCCAATTTAGGAAGAAGTGATCTTGCATTGACATGAATAAAGTGAAGGCCTGTTTTCATAAAACAATCATAATCATCAATATATGGCAATGGGTCATTTGTATTAAAATAGGTAAATCATGTCATCACTGCTAAAGGGTAACTGTGCCAAAGTGCATTTGTTACACACAAAATGAATTCTGGCACCGTTGCTATAATTGTACATACATCCATCATGCACCCACCCCTTACACATTTTACATAAGGTG
The DNA here is from genome assembly GCF_026875155.1 of Cherax quadricarinatus. Taxonomy (NCBI): domain Eukaryota; kingdom Metazoa; phylum Arthropoda; class Malacostraca; order Decapoda; family Parastacidae; genus Cherax; species Cherax quadricarinatus. The sequence goes on along the minus strand of NC_069408.1, from coordinate 21,323,695 downwards.
CCTTTTCTGAAAATAAATAACAAAAAGGCACAATACCGTGACTGGAACGATACACAAATAACCCGCACATAAAAGAGAGAAGCTTACGACGACGTTTCGGTCCGACTTGGACCATTGACAAAGTCACAACTAACAGAGGTGGAGCAGGACGGCTATATATATAGGCAGGAAGAGGTGGAGGTAGTAGTAGTAGTAGTAGTAGTACAAGAATTGTATATAATACCGACAGGATGAAATGACACATGCACAACACCCCGGGCATCCCCACCGTAGACGTTTCGCCATCCAGCCAGCCACTGGATGGCGAAACGTCCACAACAAAGACAACCAGACGCCGCACATGTGTCTTAATTTCATCAGTAGTTGTAGTAGAAGAAGAAGAGGTAGTGGTAGTGGTAGTGGTAGAAGTGGGAAATAAGGAAGACGAGCCAGTCAAATACAAAGGAAGGGGAGCACTGCAAGAGAGCTAGAAACCCACAGAGGGAGAGCAAGCGCACCGGGGTGCGTGAAAGGGGAAGTGGTGAAATAAAATAAAATAAATGAAGAAGGAACAGAAACACGAGACAGGAGAGAGAAAGACAACCCAGAGGAGAAAAGGAGAGAGGAAAGGGGAAGAAGAAGAAGAAGAAGAAGAAGAAGAAAAAAAAAATGAGGATTCAGGTTAAGTCATGGGTGTTCTGAAGTTTGGAGCATTTTACAATGTAGTGGGAGAGGAAGGCATCTACAGAGACGAAGCCAGGGCTAAGGTTCATACAAGGAAAAGTTGTGTAATTAGAGAGGATCAACTAAACGGCGACTGTTCGAGTTGGAAGTAGGGAAGACAGTTTTAGCAGAAGACCAGTCAATAGGATGGCTATGATCTTTGACGTGACAGAAAAGAGCATTGTTAGTGTCGGCAAGCCTAACACTATTTTTGTGCTCCCTAAGTCTGTCAGAAAGAGATCGACCAGTTTTTCTCCGAAGTATTGAAGAGGACAGGAGGAGCAAGAAATAGAGTAGACACCAGGAACATCTGTAGAGGGAGGAGAGGTATGAACGAGATTAGTGCGAAGAGTGTTAGTCTGGCGGAAGGTAAGCTTGATGTCTAAGGGACGGAGAGAATTGTTGAGATTAGAAAGACCGGAAATGTAGGGAAGGCAGAGGATAGAAGAGTTCCCATGAGTAGAGAGTCTGGGAGAGAAGAAATTGCGTTAGCACGTGAGAGGGCAGAGTCTATGAAATGGGAAGGGTAGCCAAGACGTGGAGACGAATTATGAAGAGTGGAAATTTCTGCTGGAAGGAACTGAGGATCACAGATGCGGAGGGCACGGAGAAAGAGGGAGATAAAACACTTTTCTTGACAGGGAAGCATGATAGGAAAAGTAGTGAATGTACATGCCACTGTGCATAGGTTTTACGGTAAACGGAAAAGGAAAAACCTGTATCTGAGCGATGGACATGGACATCAAGGAAAGGAAGTAAGGAATTAGATTCCCATTCAGCTTTAAACTTAATGGAAGGGCAAGATTGTTAAGAGCTTCAAGAAAAGGTTGGAAGAGACTGGAGTCATGAGGCCACAGAGCAAAGATGTCATCCACATAGCGGAGCCAGAGTGAAGGTTGCACATCGAGGGTAGGAAGAAGAACAGTCTCGAAGTATTCCATGTAAAGATTAGCAAGGACAGGAGAGAGAGGAGAGCCCATAGCGACACCGAAGGTTTGAGAATAATATTTCCCTTGGAAGGAAAAGGAGTTAGAGTCCACACAGAGGCGGATCAGATCAAGAAAGACATCAGTGGGGATAGGAGATGAAGAAACCCTTCATGGGCCTTCTCTCTAAGGAAATCAAGGACATCATCAAGAGGGACATTGGTGAAGAGGGACTCAAACGTCAAGACTAAGCATCTTACAGGTTGGGAAGAGAGCGAACCCGTTCAATGAAGTCTTGAGAGTGACGGAGTGGGCAGGAGAAAAAGTACCAAGAAAGGGAGTGAGGGTTTTGGCCAGCCAAGAAGCAAGAGAATAAGAGACAGAACCTCTAGAGGATATGATAGGACGAAGAGGAATATCAGGTTTATGAGTTTTGGGAAGGCCATAGAAATAGGGAAGAGAGGACAGATGACACGAAACCGTTGAACAAGGTCAAAGTCAGGAGGACAGAGGTCGAGAGAGTCCTTAGTTTTTTGTTTGAAAGTTCTCTTGATGCGATCAAGAGGGTTGGAAACGAGAGGAGTGTAGGTGCGTGAGTCAGAGAGCAAGACATCAGCTTTACGGAGGTAATCCTCGCGATCAAGGATAACTACCGAATTACCTTTGTCAGAAATAGTATGACAATGTTAGTGTTAGATTTAAGAGAAGAAATGGCAAGTTGGTAACGGCGTGGAAGGTGGTGATTCTTGGAAAACAGACTAACAAGAGCAGGAAGGAGAGCACCACGAAAAGTGGACAAGTCAGAAGATTACGGAAGCGAGATTGACGAAAGGAATCAAAAGAGCTAATCAGGGAAATACCAGCGCGAGAGAGTAGGCGAAGTGGCAAAGGAAAGACCAAAACCAAGAAGTTCAAGCTCATATTGAGAGAGTGAGACAGAAGACAGATTAGTAACACAGTCAGTGAGGGAGAATTTAGACCAAGGGCTAGCTGAGATGAGACGTTGAAGTTTATTTTGTAGTTTGGAAGAATGAATTTGTGCATTCAGGCGAGCATGTCAAAGGCAATGGCAGAGAGAAGGTTACAGAGATCCTGTGGTAGGCCGCAAGAGAGCACGTTGACGTTGACGGAGAGTAAAGCAAGGCATCTTCAACCTGTGATTTGTAGAAAGAATGAGCTGTTGAAGTAGGAGACGGGCATGATCAGGAAAGGGAGTGCCCAGTGGGTTGGTTTTCAGGAAGTGGGAGAAGGAAGGGGGGCAGAACTTGTTCAGCAAGACAGTCACGTAGGAAGCGAAGCTGATTCTTACGACGCCGGGTAGCAATAAGAGCAGCCTCATAAGATCGAAAGAGGGGTTTAAAAGAGGGAAGAACATTAAAAAAGTTGGAGAGAATATGACGCTTAACTGCGGGGTCCATAAATAACAAAAAGGCACAATACCGTGACTGGAACGATACACAAATAACCCGCACATAAAAGAGAGAAGCTTACGACGACGTTTCGGTCCGACTTGGACCATTGACAAAGTCACACTAACAGAGGTGGAGCAGGACGGCTATATATAGGCAGGAAGAGGTGGAGGTAGTAGTAGTAGTAGTAGTAGTAGTAGTACAAGAATTGTATATAATACCGACAGGATGAAATGACACATGCACAACACCCGGGCATCCCCACCGTAGACGTTTCGCCATCCAGCCAGCCACTGGATGGCGAAACGTCCACAACAAAGACAACCAGACGCCGCACATGTGTCTTAATTTCATCAGTAGTTGTAGTAGAAGAAGAAGAGGTAGTGGTAGTGGTAGAAGTGGGAAATAAGGAAGACGAGCCAGTCAAATACAAAGGAAGGGAGCACTGCAAGAGAGCTAGAAACCCACAGAGGGAGAGCAAGCGCACTGGGGTGCGTGAAAGGGGAAGTGGTGAAATAAAATAAAATTTTATTTCACCACTTCCCCTTTCACGCACCCCGGTGCGCTTGCTCTCCCTCTGTGGGTTTCTAGCTCTCTTGCAGTGCTCCCCTTCCTTTGTATTTGACTGGCTCGTCTTCCTTATTTCCCACTTCTACCTAACTCTACCACTACCACTACCTCTTCTTCTTCTACTACAACTACTGATGAAATTAAGACACATGTGCGGCGTCTGGTTGTCTTTGTTGTGGACGTTTCGCCATCCAGTGGCTGGCTGGATGGCGAAACATCTACGGTGGGGATGCCCGGGTGTTGTGCATGTGTCATTTCATCCTGTCGGTATTATATACAATTCTTGTACTACTACTACTACTACTACTACTACTACTACTACCTCCACCTCTTCCTGCCTATATATAGCCGTCCTGCTCCACCTCTGTTAGTGTGACTTTGTCAATGGTCCAAGTCGGACCGAAACGTTGTCGTAAGCTTCTCTCTTTTAGGTGCCTTTTCTGTTTTTCATGCATACTTTAGTACAGTGTATGCACCTGTTTGGTAGTGTTTGAGATAATAATGGCTGCATTGTCTCACATTGACCTATGTATGCATTACATATGGAGTTAAGGTTATCATTCCTAGCTACTAGACCGTCATTATCGCCGTCATTTTTCTGTCTGTTTTGCCTCTGCACAATAGTTTGAGGTCCTGGATTAATTTGGATATCACCACTTAAGAGTGCTACAATAAAAGCTGTGTACCACTGTTTTTGTTTGGGTATGCGGTGTTGCCATACCTTGTGGCGATAGTGACATTACTTTTCTGGCAACTGTTGGGCATTTACTGTCCAGGGCGCTGTTACTCCATTCACCTTTTCCAGCCCCCATGACTGATTTCTTTCTTCATGGAATTGAAGAAGAAATATAAATATAATTTATGGCAGCCTGTACACCCTAATGCCTGCCATTTTCACTCTTCGCTCTTTACTCATATACAATAATATTTATTTCTCTTTTCCAGTCCCTAGTACACTTAGTATCTGCTTTAGCAATCACCACTGAATTACTAGTAAAATTTCCTCTTCAAAACCCTCTTCACTACTCACTTTTCCCTTAACTTCACACAACCCTTACAGTTAACCCCTTATTACACACTTCCCTTCCCATCTCACTTCACAGTCTGGCTTCACCAATTAACTTCTAACTCCTTTCCATTCTGGTAGATCAGAAAGGTTTAATCCATGGTTTTATCCTTCTAAATCCCCCTCAATTCCATTTATCGGGGGTTGTTCCTTGTTGTTGTCTCCTGACCTGTTCTGCTGACTCAGCCATTTTTAAAACACTGAGGGGAGTAACGCCACCTACAACATGACTTTTCTTGAGTTTATAGATATATTTGGCGTTTTCTGCTATGATTCTCTCACTGTACACTGGTCAGCTGAATATAGGTCAGCTACTAAAACATTAACCTTGACTGTTTAACTATTCACTTCTTTCCCACGACTGGCACTGAGGGATTAAGTAAAGTAAGTAAGTAAGTAAGTTTATTCAGGTATACACAAATACAGTTACATAGAATTATCATACATAGCAGCATATGTGTAGAGAACCTAGGATAACCCAAAAAAGTCAGACAGAGTGACTTATTTCCATTGCGGTCCTTTTACCTTATTTTTATAGTATAAAGGTTATAATATTTTCTTATTATTCTACAATGAAGATAACATCTTATTATCATACTAAAAAGACTATCTGCTACACCAAGGTCATTAAGACTATCTACAATACGAGGGTCATTACAAGGAATAAAGGTAAAATTTACACGTATGTTAGCTAAAAAATAGAAAATCATTCCCCTCCCTTTCTGTAGCTACATTCATCAGACACCTTTTGGCACTCTTCTTGAACTGGTTCACGCTGTGACTGGCTTTGACATGTGCGGGCAGTCTGTTCCATTCCTTTATTGCTGTACAATAAAAGGTGTTTGAAGCCTGGCCACTGACTGTGGGTACTACAAAGTTGTGCTCTCTCCCCCTAGTACTATGATTGCTTTGGTTCCCAACCCTCTCTTTCTCCCTCTCTCTACCCTTTCTCTCCCCCCTCACATTTCTCTCTCTCCCCCTTGGTCTTATCCCTCACCCCCATACTCTCTCCTCTCTCTCCCTCTTTCTACCCTTTCTCTCTCCTCTCTCTCCCTCTTTCTACCCTTTCTCTCTCCTCTCTCTCTACCCTTTCTCTCTCCCCCCCACACCCCCTCCCTCCTCTAGCCTTCTGTCTGCGGTAAAAAAAAAAAAAAAAAAAAAAAAAAAAAAAAAAAAAAAAAAATATGGGTGGCCTTAGAGGACGGAAAACCAGAGATCTGGTAGACGAACCAGGGAGGAAAGACTGGGAGTTAGAGCTCCAAAAAAGGGAGGAAGAGTGGGGAAGGAAGATAGTAGAGCTTGGTAAGAAAATGGAGGAGCGGATAGCTGAAGAGTGCAGGAAGTGGGAAGTACAGGTCTTAGCAGCAGAAGCTAGGATACGTGCCTTAGAATAGAAACCTGCAAAGCCTAAACAATTTAGAGAGATCAAATGACAATTCAGATGTGAATCAGGAAATGCAAGAGTCAGGCTCAGGACAAGGGGATGGTAAGCAATAACGGAGACATGCCGGTTAACACGAAGGCCCTATACAAACCCACGTGGGCCAGGGAAAAGACGATGAGCACACTGAGAACAATCGACAGGTCTGAAGACAATGATGGAAATTCAAAGTCAGGCGCAGACAAGGGGACGTAAGAACAACGTAGACATGCGTACACGAAGGGCCCATCAGACCCACGTGGGGCCAGGGAAAGAACGTGAGCCACTAAGAACCAAGCGACAGGTCCGAAGACAATGAAGGGTTGTTATATGCAGAGATTCTACATCAGCCAACTGCAAGTAAGCAAGGATGCAGCTGTCAGGCCAGGGGAAAGACAGTTCCCTGAGAATAGAAGTTTTCAATATGACAGGTACTGAAGCAAGAACATGTCCCAATGGAAGGAAATAAAATGCCTCAGAGGAAGCAGATGGAGACTCAGTGGTAGGAGGAAATGGGCGAGGTCATTTTTTGTGTACGGGCTCCAAGATAAGCCAAGGGGGCCAACTTTGAAGAAAGTATGCATACAAGTACACAGCACGGGATTAGCAGGAGAAAAAAATGATTGAAGGCATCATGAAAACAATAGGGGAGGGCCATAGACCCAGTGACAAATTTTCAGAGAATTGGGTGGTTGCGATGGAAAAGGATACGCCATGTCAGAGTAACCTTTCAAGAAGAATCCAGTTCGAATCCGGATTCTGCAAGAGAAAGCAAGACTTCTAGGGACAAAGAGGGGTACCCAAGAGTATACCTCGACCGCGGAAAAAACAGGAACACAAGAGAAAGGACTACACTGAAAGAGAGGGTACAAGAACGCAAGAGAACGAGAAGCAATGAAAATGAGGCAGGACCCCAGACACAGAGGAAAGGGCAAAACAACACCCCACAGAATCTCCCCCCAAAAACCCCCACCCGCGACATTCCCCAACGCAACTAGAGCAACCTATACTACAACATACTCACGTTCCCTCCGCCACCAACCCCCATATCACAAACCTCACCCCAACAGCGGTCCCTTTATGAGCATTATTCTGACCCCAACCCCCATCAACACATACCCCACCTACACCACAGCCCCATAGAGCCCCCACCAAGGCCTCTCGCTTCCCCCCAACCCCCCAATATACTTGCAGACCACAATGATAGAAAAAGAAACTAAAGGTTGGTACACAAACGCGGATGGAATAACGAATAAATCATGAGGAGTGGAATGAAAGAATCAGTGAAAAATCCCACAGACATCATAGCAGTCACAGAAACAAAACGTCGCTGAGACAATAACAGACAACAATCTTCCCAACAGGATATCAGATCCTGAGGAAAGATAGAAGGAGTAAGGGGGGGAGGAAGGGGTTGCACTCTCATAAACACCAATGGGGATTTGAGGAAATGGAAGCATGGACATGATTGAGAAAGAGACTACATTAGGTATAAATTCAGTCGGAGAACATAAAGTAGTCATTGAGTGATGTATCACCCACCACAGAACTGCAGGAGGCCAAGAGAGGAGTACAAGAAAACAACAGGTGATGGAATCAGGAGCTACACTGGCTGAGGTTGCAAGAAGAGCTCCCTCGAGCAGAACAAAGTTTACTGTAATGGCGATTTCAACCACAGGGAGATCGACTGGGAAAACCTGGAGCACATGGGGGTCCGAAACCATGGAGAGCCAAGATGAAGGAATGTGGTACTTGAAAACCTCATGCATCCAACATGTCAGGGACACAACCAGAGAGAAGGGAGGATGAACCATCAAGACTGGGATCTTGTGTTCACCCTGCGCAGTTCAGACATCGAGGACATCACTTACGAGAGGCCCTTGGAGCTTAGCGATCATGTGTTCTGAGTTGTTGACTATATAGTTAGAGTTACAATGGAGGAAGTAACAGGAACTGAAGGGGACAGGGGCCAAACTATAAAAGGGGGGACTACACAGGTATGAGAAACTTCCTGCAGGAGGTTTCCAGTGGGACAGAAAATGGTAGGAAAATCAGTATAACGAGATGATGGAATGATGTGGCAAACAAAGCGCAGGAGGCAGATGAAAGATTTGTTTCCCAAGGGAAACAGAAATAATAGAAGACCAAAAGAGTCCTTGGTTTTACCCGAGGTGTAGGGAGCAAAAACTAAGTGCTACAGAGAATGGAAAAGGTACTGGAGGCATAGGACCCAGGAAAACAAGGAGATTAGTCGAAGAGCCAGAAACATATGCGGCAGATAAGGAGGGAGGGGCCCACGACAGTATGAAAACGACATAGCAACGAAAGTCAAATCTGAAACCCGAAACTGCTGTAAGCCACAATTAGGAGGAAGACAACAGTCAAGACCAGGTGATAAGGCTGAGGAAAGAAGAGTGAGAACTCATCAAGAAACGATCACAAGGTATGTGAGGAGCTCAAACACGAGATTTAAGGAAGTATTTACAGAGAGACAGGAGGACATCTGGGGGGACAGACCAGAAGGGACACCAACAATGGAATACACCAACAGTGTTTGGGACGACATACATCCAGATGAGGAGGATGTGAAAAACTGCTAAGGGACCATCGATACTCAAAGGCAATGGGACCGGACAACATCCTCCATGGTCCTAGAGAGGGAGCAAGATATGTTTGCGTACCGCTTACCACAATCTTCAACACATCCCTGGAAACTGGGCAACTACCTGAGTATGGAAGACAGCAAATTAAGTTCCCCATTTTCGAAAAAGGAGACAGAAAGAGGCAACTAAACTAAGATCCTGTGTCATTGACGTGTATAGTAATGCAAAATTATGGAGAAGCTTATCAGGAGGAGAGTGGTGGAGCACCTGGAACGGAACAGGAGTATAAATGCCAACCAGCACGGATTCACGAAGGGAAAATCCTGTGTCAAAACCTTCTGTAGTTTTAATGATAAAAAAACAGAAGTTAAGACAAGAGAGAGGGTGGGTTGATTGCATCCCCCCTCCCCCCTTGGACTGCAAGAAGGCCTTTGACACAGTTCCTCACAAGAGATTATTAGTGCAGAAGCTAGAGCATCAGGCGCATATAACAGGAAGGGCACTGCAATGGATCAGAGAATACCTGAACAGGGAGGCAACAACGAGTCATGTAACGTAATGATGTATCACAGTGGGCAACCTGTGAGAGCGGGGTCCCACAGGGGTCGGTCCTAGGGACCAGTGGCTATTTTTGGTATATGTGACGACATTGAACGGAAGGGTTATAGACTCAGAAGTGTCCCTGTTTAGCAGATGATGTGAAGTTAATGAGGAGAATTAAATTTATGAGGACAGGCCAGGACTTTCAAAAGATCTGGACAGACTGGACACCTTGGTCCAGCAAAAGGCTTCTCGAATTTAATCCTGCCAAATGCAAAGTCATGAAGATAGGGGGAAGGGGCACAGAAGACCACAGACAGAGTATAGTCTAGGTGGCCAAAACGTGCAAACCTCACCTCAAGGAGAAAAGATCTTGGGGTGAGTTAAAACACCGAGCATGTCTCCGAAGCACACACATCAATCAGATAACGCTGCAGCATATGGGCGCCTGGGCGAACCTGAGAACGCATTCCGACCACCTTAGTAAGGAATCTTCAAGACAACTGTACACCGTGTATGTCAGGCCCATACTGGAGTATGCAGCACCTGTTTGGACCCGCACTTGAAAAGCACGTCAAGAAACTAGAGAAAGTACAAAGGTTTGCAACAAGGTTAGTTCCAGACTTAAGGGGAAATGTCCTAGGAAGAAAGATTAAGGGAAATCTGCCTGACGACACTGGAGGACAGGAGGGTCAGGGAGACATGTAACGACATATAAAATACTGCGGGAATAGACAAGGTGGACAAGGACAGATGTCCAGGGAGGGGACACAGAACACGAGGCCACAATTGGAAGTTGAAAACACAAATGAGTCTCAGAGAGAATAGTAGGAAGTATTCCTTCAGGTCATAGAGTTGTAAGCAGTGGAATCGCCCAAGAAAAATGACGTAGTGGAGGCAGGAACCATAACACTGTTTTTAAGACAGGTTTGATAAAGCCATGGAGCGGGGAGAGGAGGGCCCAGTAAGCAACCGGTGGAAGAGGCGGGGCCAGGAGCTTAGGACTCGGACCCCTGCAACCACAAAAGGTGAGTACAAATAGGTGAGTACACACACACACACACACACACACACACCACACACATATACAAATTCCACACATAACACACACATAAACAACACACACACACACACACACACACACACACAACAACACAACACATATACATATTCACCGACACACACACACACATAACCACACACACACGCCACACACACACACCACACACACCCACACACACACACACACACACACACACACACACACACACACATAAACACACACTCACACACACGACACACATAAAACACACAACACACACACACACACACACACACACACATACAACAAACTCATACACACACACGCACACACACTCATACCGGTGAAGAGCAACCGGTGAGAGGCCGGGCAGGAGCTAAGACTCCGACCCCTGCAACCACACATAGGTGATACAAAAGGGTGAGTACACACACACACCCACGTCATACACACACACACACACACTCATACACATACACACGCACACAACAAACACACACAACACACACACCACACACACACACACACACACACACACACACACACACACACACACACACACAACACAACACACAAGCACTGGACAAGCCACCTAAAGTCAGTTCCTGATCAGCCGGGCTGTGGCTCGTACGTTGGTTTGGCGTGCAGCCAGCAGGCAACACGCCTGGTTGATCATGCTCTGATCCACCAGGAGTCCTGGCACAGACCCGGCCGCGGGGGCGTTGCCCCCGGAACTCTCTCCAGGTAAACACACAGGGAGCTTTGGACTCGACCCCCTGCAATCCTCAACTAGGTGAATGCATCTCAACACACATACACACACACACAAACACAAACACACACGACACACACCACACACACACACCCACACACACACACCACACACACATGCACACATGTGGTAATGCTTTATTTACAGTTAGCAAAGTCAGGGTATTTCTCCAGAATGGTCGCAAAATACCACTGTGGATAAAATACTTTGCCATTTCTTGAACATTTCTGAGTGGAGTTGTTTCTAAATTCATTTATATTTATCACACTCCAGTACATAATGAACGCGGGGTGTGACAATAGTCCATCTGGCAAAGTTTACATTTCGTTTGTCTACATCTGGTGGTGGTGATTTAACCTGCCAAAGATACTTGTAAACCCAGAGCCGGAGCCGGCAGTAGTGAACATCCAAAGATCTTGCTTATATTGTTGATGCACACATAGACATGTGGCTCCACCTGCATGATAGAGTGATGATAGATGACTCACTGGTGTCAATCTCCCCTTCCCTGAGCTTAAGTCCATTAAAATTCAGTTAAGTTCTTTTCGTATTATTGTTTCTCAACTACTACCTGACAAGCCAGATTGTAATCTACTCCTACTTTGAAAGCATACAGCTTAGCCAATTTATCAGTTCTATCATGCATCTGAAGACAATGTGAAGGAAATTCCACAGCAATGTGCACTCCTGACTCCACTTTCCCACAAATCCTACCATACCTTGTGTCTGGCTTCTGACATCAACTAAGCATGCCACAATTAATGCTTAATGAGTTGAGAGCATTTGTTCTCGATGACAGAGAATCATTACAATTAACTGTCAATCTTTTGATAATAGATGCATTACATGCAAGGAGTATGGCAAACAGTTCTGTCTGAAGGGTAGAGGCCCAATATTGATGCGCGCTCCAATTTCTTTAAGAGAGCCATCACTCTGTACGACAACAGCAGCACAACCAGCTGCACCAGTGGATTTGGTGAACAGAACCATCAGGTAAATAATTTGCGAGAGTGTGTGCTGTGTGACAAGTTATCAATACATCTTTAAGCCTCATGTTTTGGCTTTCAAGGCGAAGTTTTGTTGTGAATTTAAGAAGTAGTTTGGGGGGAAATGAGGAATGGTAGTTTGATGGGTAATTATTCCATGCAGCGAGAAGTGCCGCTGTTGCCCTACTTGACATAGATTCATGTATCTGATTCATGAGGAGGTCGTTTCCAGTTTTATTTCGATCCATCTGGAGGAGTGTTCACTCATAGCTGAGAAAGTTTGGGAGGGCTTCTGTGCAGGGTTTTGAATGAGCTTGGGGGCTGAGCCATATTAACACCAATTAGGATATTTCTTTCATAACACATCTCTGATGCTTGGAATATCAAAGTTCTTTTGCATATTTTAAAATTTTGTGCCGTTCAAGGGCATCCTAAAATGATCCTCATTGCTTCGTTCTGCAGTTTTTGCCAGCCCTCCAAGCTTCCAGTCAGACACAAGAAGCAAGTAGTGGCGCAGCATTAATCAACCAATGATCTAATTTAAGCAAGATACATCAATTTCACAATTTTAAACATTAGCACCATACCTGGGGTTGAAACCAGCCACAAACTCTAAGTGCTATTAGTCTTTCTTTGGTATTGGCAGACAAATCTTGTTACAAAACAGGTCCAAGTAGTGGAACCTCAAAGCCTAGAATTACCTGTATCTGCTTACATATTCTCGAAGAGACCCATCATTGCAATTGGATCTGACGAACTGTGCCCTCTGTCGAGGAGGAGAACGCCTATTGAGTATCTTGTTTTATCAGTAGAAGATATCAGGCCCCAGGTCCTGAACACGAGGACCTAGACATGATTAAGAATGATTTGGTATTGGAGAATACGTGGTTGTGAATCATTATATCAACAGCAAAACTAATTCACATAAGATGGGGCTGAACTAGCAAGCATTAAGTAATGCAATCATAAGAATATGAACAGTGTGGGACTGTCGAGCACACCTCACCTTGGGGTTCCTAATTCAAAGTCTTTAGTTACACTTCCTAATGTCCCCTGGAACAACACAGCCTATTTCTAGTTGACAGGTTAGCCTTTAAATCCAGCGGAAGAAGCCACCTCCAACATCCATTCTTGCAAGGGGTTTCACATAATGATAACATGTCGGTTGGCTACTCGAAGGCGGATTTAAGGTCAGGAATGTACTGTATGAGCTGTCAGTGTGCAGGGTGAGAAAGGTGGCTATGCACTGATGCACGCTCCTTCAGCATGAAACCATGTAACCGGGGATACAAAAATTTTTGATTTCGTACAAGAGACGATTAAGAATCATCTCGTCAAAATGTTTTACACAAGCAGCTAGTAAGAGATATTGGCCGAAATGCATTTTGTTGATTGGGCTTAAGGAATTGGAATGATGAGGCTGTTGGTCTCAAGATTGAGGGAGCTCCCCAGTTACATAGCTCATGTATATAATTTCAGTAATGGATTACCTGGTACTCGACACAGCAATCTCAGTAATGTTGTAAGTAAAACCATCCTCACCAGGCGACGTGAGTTGCCCTTAGTTAGTGCTTGCATCAAGTTCATAATTGTGAAAGGAATGTTCAATCATCTGCGTTTCTGAGCATAAAGCAACAAGTCTCTCCCTTGCAATCATATTTTGTTATTTAATTTTGCCTGTGAAGGTACTGGGAAGATTATCATAGCTAGATGTAGCAGCCAAGCACTGACAAACTCTTCGCCCCAGTAAGGGGATAGGGCGCGCGATCTCCCAGTTCTGTTACCCTTAATTCTACTTTATGTCCCTCCATGCTCGGCTAAGTGGGGTGTGAGCATTAAGACCGTTGACAAATTTTCCCCAGTCTGTTTGCCTCAGCTCTGTCATACGCTCCCTGGGAGCAGCAAGGGCAGTTTGGAAGAGCCTCAGCATTCCAGGGGTACGATGTTTTCTATAGGCTAGGCCTAGTCTGCGAGCAGTACGTTTCAGTGTACGAAGTTTAGAATCATTGTAATAAGTATGGTTTTTGAAGGAGGTACGATTATTATGGAAGTTTGTTGGGTTTAGAGTACCAAGAGGTTTCAGTGGCGGCTCTAAGTAGTTAGGGACAAAGGAATTAATGTACAATTGCTATAGATTCCATCACACATTGGATTACTCCTTCATGATAAAGTTGATATGTTAGCCAAGAAGAGTACCCAGAAGGAGAATGTAGAATATAACTTTGGTATAACTGTGTCTAGCATTAGGAATAATATTAGGAGGGAAGAAAATAATGAAAATGATTGTTATAAGAATGCAGTTAGAAGCCTGAGTAGATCTATAACCCACTATGATAAAATGAACGTAGATAAGTATGTTTATGGAGCAACGTGCAATGTGAACAGACTGATGTTGAAGTGGCCAGGCTCAGGCTGTTACAAGTACTTCTGGCAGTTTGGGAGTTAGTTAGTTTAATATGTTTATTATGCACCCCATACCCATCCTGTGGGCGGTAGTCAAAAGATTACAGAGGTACATAATTGGTCCAGGGACTGGACTCCAAAGTTTTGATAGCTGAGCAAGTTACAGAGGCAATGAACTCACAATTTACAAAGGTAATGAACTCACAATTTACAAAGGTAATGAACTCACAATTTACAAAGGTAATGAACTCAAGGTAAGTCTGGTCCAATCATGACAAGTTTACAATAGTATTTACAGATTACAGAGTACGTAAATGGGTCCAGGGACTGGGCCCCCAAGTTTTTGATAGCCGAACTAGGTACAAAGGAAATGAGCTCACAAGTTACAAAAGGTAATGAATTCAGTATGAATGGTTACTTTAGCGTATACTTTGGCTACAATCATGAAACAAATTATAAGTAATGAGCAATTTCACACTACATCCACACCCGGTCACAATTGTAATGAGTTATTGTGTCAAATATTGATTGTTGAAGTCACAACACACCACACACACACACACACCAAACACACACACACCAGCACACACATCCTCACACACACACACACACACACCACACACACACTTTAGTTTAATATCTTTTTTTTTTTATTTTTAATAAGCACCCCCATACCCATCCTGTGGGCGTTAGTCAAAAGATTACAAGGTACATAATGGGTCCAGTGACTGGACCCCAAAGTTATGTATAGCTGACTAGTCACAAAGGTAAATGAACCCATGTAGATCTGGTGCACTAATCATGGCACGTTACAGGAGTAATGCAATCAGCTTCACTCCTATACAATGGTTTACCAGTCATGAACAAATTACAAAGTAATGAACCACTGAGTACGTCCACACCTGTTCAACAATTGTAATGAGTTATAACCATATATTAAGTGGATCTACAACCCACAACTAGTGCGCGCGCGCACATACACCACACGAGGGCGCACGCACGACAATGTGCACACGAGCGTACAAATATATGTAAAATATACACACAAGGACGCCACACCCACACAAACACACACCCACACACCACACACACCAACACCCACACACACACACCCTCCACACACACCCACACAACACACCCTCACACACACTCCACACACGCACTACAAAGCCACCCACACACGCACACACACACCCACACACAACACACACACACACACACCCACGCACACAACACACACAACCTCACACACACTCCGCACACAACCCCCTCACACACAGACCCACACACACGCACACACAAACACACACAACAGCACACACACACACAGCATCACACACACACACACACACACACAACCCTCACACCCCCCCCCCCCCCACACACACACACACCCACACAGCACTAACACACACACACTACACGCACACACGCACCCCACAACCACGCACACAAACACACACACACACCACACACGCACACACACACACAACACCCTCACACACACCCGCACACGACAAACCCTCACACACCCTCACACACACGCACGCACACACACACACACACACACACACACACACACACACACACACACACACACACACCCCCTCACCCCCCCCCCCACACACACACACACACACACCCACACACGCAACACACACCCACACACGCACACAACACACCCAAACACGCACACACACACACACACACACACACACTCGCACACACACACACACAATCCCTCACACACAATCCCGCACACAACACCCCCAACACACCCAACACGCACGCACACACACACACACACACACACACACACCACAACACACACACACACACACACACACACACACCACACCACACACACACACCCTCCCACACACACCCTCACCACTCCCCCCTCACCCCCCCCCACACACAGCACACACATTGCACACATGTGTAATGCTTTATTACAGCTACAAAGACAGGTTATTTCACAGAATGGTCTGCAATATACCACGTGGGATAAAAACTTACCATTTCTTGAACACTTCTGAGTGGAGTTTGTTTCTAAATTCATTAATTTTTGATCACACCTCCAGTACAAATAGACGCATAGTGACAATAGTCCATCTGCAAATTTACATTTCGTTTGGCCTTACATCTGGTGGTGGTGATTTAACCTGCCAAAAGATACTTGTAACCCAGCCGGAGCCGGGCGTTAGTTGCATCCAAGATGTCTACTTTCTTGTTGGATGCACCATAGACATGTGGCCTTCCTCCTGGCAATGAATGGAATGAATGATAGATGGACTGACTTGTGTCAATCTCCTAAGTCTTAAGTCAATAAAGTTCATTTGAAGTTCTTTTCGTATTATTGTTCTCAAATTGCTAAGTGACAACCCCAAAGATTGTAATCTACCCCCTTCTTTGAAAAGCAATACAGCTAGCCAATTTATCAGTTTCTATCATGCATCTGAAGACCAAAGTGAGATGAATCCACACAATGTGCACTCTGACTCCACTATCCACAATCTTACCATATCAAATGTCTGGCGTCTGCCAAAAGCATGCACAATTTATACTTAATGAGTTGAGAGCATTTATGGATGACAGAGAAATCAGTTATAATTAAATGTCAACCTTAATACATGGACACATTTGAAGTGCAAGAGTATGGCAAGACACAGTGCTGTTTGAAGGGTAGAGGCCCAGTTTATTGACGCGTGCTCCAATTCTTCATGAGAGCCATCACTCTGTGAGACAACATGCAGCACTACCAGCTGCGCCAGTGGACGGTAACAGAACCATCGACGTAAATAATTGTGAAAGATTTTCTGTGTGACTAAGTTTATCAATACAGCTTAAGCATCATGTTTTGGCTTCAAACGAAGCTTTGGTTGTGATTTAAGAAGATTTTGGGTGGAAATGTAGGAATGGTAGTTTTTGGAATGGGGTGATATTCCCATGGAGCAGGGAAATGTCTCTGTTGTCCAACTTGATATAGATCATGTAGCTGGTTCAGCGAGGTCTCCAGTTTTTCGATCCATCTGAAGGATGTTCACTCATCATGCTGAGGAAAGTTTGGAAGGCTTTTCTGTGCAGGGTTTGAATGGGCTTAGCTAAGCATATTGACCCCAATAAGGATTTTCTTTCAGTAACACGTACCCTCTATGCTTTGGTATATTAAGTTCTTTCGCATATTTAAAATTTTTGGCAGTACGAGAGCATCCTAGGATGATTCCTCATTGCTTCGTTTTGCAGTTTTTTCCCAGCCCTCCAAGCTCCAGTCAGACATACTATGCAAGAGTGGCGCTGCATAATCAACCAATGATCTACTAATATAACAATGATCATCATCTTCACAATTTTAACATTAGCACCATAAACCCTGGGATGAAAACCTGCACAACTCTAAGTGGCCTCTAAGCCTTTCTATTGTATTGGCGAACAAAGTCTCGTTAACAACAGGTCCAAGTAGTGGAACCTCAAACCTAGATACCTGTATCTGCTTACATATTCCCTAGAAAGAGACCCATCTTGCAACTGGATCTGACGAACTGTGGGCCCTCTCTGCCGATGAGGACGCCTGTTTGAGTATCTTTGTTTTATCCCCTGAGATTTTTAACCCCTGGTCATACACGAAGGCTAAAAACATGATTTTAAGAAATGTTTTGGGTGTTTGGAGAATCCTGGTAGTGTTGAATCATTAAGTCATCCAGCAAAACTAACCCATATAAATGAAGGGGCTGGCTAGGCCATGCATTAGTAAGGCATTAATCAAAATTGTTGAAAAGGGTGGGACTAAGCACACCTCCCTGTGGGGTTCCTAATTCAAAATCTTTAGTTACGCTTCTAGTCCCTGGAACAACACAGACACTTTTCTGTTGGAGCAGGTATCCCTTAATCCAGCGGAGAAGCCATCCTCCAACATCCATTCGGCCCAAGTTCACTATATGATTTACATGTCCCTGTTGGCTACATCAAAAGCGGATGTAAGGTCAAGGAACGTAGTGTATGTGAGTGTCTGTGTGCAGAGTGGAGAAAGGTGGTAATGCAATGATGCACACTCCTTCCATGCATGAAGCCATGCAACCGGGGTGACAAGAATTCCTTAATTCTGTGCATAAGACGATTAAGAATCATCCTTTCAAATGTTTTACACAAGCAGCTAGTAAGGGATATTGTGGCGAAATGAGTTTTGTTGATTGGGCTTTGGAATGGAATAATGAGGCTATTGGGTCCTGCGATTTAGGGAGCTCCCAGTGACATAACTCATGTTATATAATTCAAGTAAAGGATTACCTGGTACTCGACACAGCAATCTGTTTGGGAGACACACAGATGATGATCAAACTAAATGTAAATTATGTGATCAGGCATATGGTCACTGTCTTGAACATATTGTTTAAAGTGTCAACCTTAGATACATGGACGCATTTGAGTGCGTCCATGTATCTAAGGTTGACACTAAGGTTGTCATTAAGTACCTTAATGACAACAACATTCTCCATAGCTATCAATCGGGCTTTAGAAGATCTTACTCAACCGACACCTCCCTAATTAATCTGATGGATTACCTGAGAACTGAAATGTCAAAGGGGAACCTCACAGGTATAGTAGCCTTAGACCTGCAAAAGGCCTTCGATACTGTCAACCACAATATATTATGTAAGAAACTTCAAGCTATCGGTATAGGTTCTGTAGACTGGTTTAAGTCCTACCTTAGCAACAGGAGACAAATAGTCAAAATCAGCAAAACGGAATCAGAACCCATGCCGATAACATGTGGAGTTCCCAAGGTAGTATTATTCTTATGTTATGTCAATGACATGCCTATCAGTGTCAAGTGCAAACTCCTACTGTATGCAGATGACAGTGCCCTGTTAGTGTCAGGTAAAGACCCACAAGATATAGCTAATGTTTTAACACTGGAACTGGAGTCCTGCAGCAAATGGTTAGTAGATAACAAACTATCATTACACCTCGGGAAAACTGAAGCCATTCTCTTTGGCACGAAACACAAACTGAGAAGGGTAAATAATTTTAATGTTCAGTGTAATGGGGAGTCCATCACTTTGGTTTCATCAGTAAAATATCTGGGAATCCCCTTTGACCCATCCATGTCAGGAGAATTGATAGAGAACAGTGTAGTAAAGAAAGCGAATGCCAGACTGAAGTTCCTGTATAGACAAGCACAGTGTCTACCTACTGAGGCTCGCAGGACCCTATGTCTAGCCCTTATGCAATGCAATATGGATTACGCTTGCTCTTCATGGTACTCTGCCTTGACAAAAAAAAAAAAACTGAAAGATAGACTGCAAATCACCCAGAACAAAAACGTAAGAGTCATCCTGGGGCTGGGACCAAGAAAACTTGTAGGCCAGGATGAATTACAGTTGGATATGCTGAATGTTGAAGACAGAGTAAAACAACTGAAGCTAAATCATGTTTATAAAATTGCTCACAAACAGTGTCCAGAATATCTTGCTGTCAATTTTGTCAAGGTTGGGAACCAAAGCAATCATACCTGGTTGATCAGGCTCTGATCCACCAGGAGGCCTGGTCACAGACCGGGCCGCGGGGGCGTTGACCCCCGGAACTCTCTCCAGGTAAACTCCAGGTAGTACTAGGGGGAGAGAGCACAACTTTGTAGTACCCATAGTCATTGGCCAGGCTTCAAACACCTTTTATTGTACAGCAATAAAGGAATGGAACAGACTACCCGCACATGTCAAAGCCAGTCATAGCATGAGCCAGTTCAAGAAGAGTGCCAAAAGGTGTCTGATGAATGTAGCTATAGAAAGGGAGGGGAATGATTTTCGATTTTTTAGCTAATATACGTGTAAATTTTACCTTATTCCTAGTAATGACCCTCGTATTGTAGATAGTCTTAATGACCCTCGTGTACCTGGAGGTTACCTGGAGGTTACCTGGAGGTTATTCCTGGGATCAACGCCCCCGCGGCCCGGTCCATGACCAGGCCTAGTGTAGTAGATAGTCTTTTTAGTATGAGAATAAGATGTTATCTTCATTATAGAATAATAAGAAAATATAACCTTTATATTATAATAAGGTAAAAGGACCCCAATGGAAATAAGTCACTGACGTTTTTGGGTTATCCCAGGTTCTCTACACATATGCTGCTATGTATGATAATTCTATGTAACTGTATTTGTGTATACCTGAATAAACTTACTTATAACTACCACCACTACCATCTCAACAAAATACCACCATCTACCATACTCAACAACTAACAACCACTACCGCCTCACAACAACTACCACCCACGACATCTCAGCAACAACTAACACACACTACCATCTCAACAACAACTACCACCCCAACAACAACTACCACCACGACCATCTCAGCAACAACTACCACCACTACCATCTCAACAACAACTACCACCACGACCATCTCAACAACAACTACCACCACTACCATCTCAACAACAACTACCACCCCAACAACAACTACCACATTTGGAGTCCAGTCCCTGGACCAATTATGTACCTCTGTAATCTTTTGACTACCGCCCACAGGATGGGTATGGGGTGCATAAGAACATAAGAACATAAGAAAGGAGGAACACTGCAGCAGGCCTGTTGGCCCATACTAGGCAGGTCCTTTACAATTCATCCCACTAACAAACATTTGACCAACCCAATTTTCAATGCCACCCAAGAAACAAGCTCCGATGTACAAGTCCCACTCATGTACTTATCCAACCTAAATTTGAAACTACCCAAAGTCCTAGCCTCAATAACCCAACTAGGTAGACTGTTCCACTCATCAACTACCCTATTTCCAAACCAATACTTTCCTATGTCCTTTCTAAATCTAAACTTATCTAATTTAAATCCATTACTGCGGGTTCTCTCTTGGAGAGATATCCTCAAGACCTTGTTAATATCCCCTTTATTAATACCTGTCTTCCACTTATACACTTCGATCAGGTCTCCCCTCATTCTTCGTCTAACAAGTGAATGTAACTCAAGAGTCTTCAATCTTTCTTCATAAGGAAGATTTCTAATGTATGTATTAATTTAGTCATCCTACGCTGAATGTTTTCTAACGAATTTATGTCCATTCTGTAATATGGAGACCAGAATTGAGCTGCATAATTTAGGTGAGGCCTTACTAATGATGTATAAGCTGCAGTATGACCTCTGGACTTCTGTTGCTTACACTTCTTGATATAAATCCCAGTAATCTATTTGCCTTATTACGTTCGCTTAGGCATTGCTGTCTTGGTTTAAAGGTTGCTGCTTACATAACCCCCAAGTCCTTTTCGCAATCTGTATGGCTAAGTTTACATTATTTAACTTATAAGTGCTAGGGTTATGGACCCCTCCGAGTTCAGAACCTTGCATTTATCTACATTGAACTGCATCTGCCACTTTTCTGACCAAGAGTAGAGTTTGTCTAAATCTCCTGAAGTTCCCTAACATCTACGTTTGAATCAATTATTCTACCTATCTTCGTGTCATCGGCGAATTTGCTCATATCACTAGTAATTCCTCATCAAGATCATTGAATATATTATAAAACAACAAGGGCCCAGACTGATCCCTGTGGAACGCCACTTGTTACTGATCCCCACTCGGATTTAACCCATTTATGGACACTCTCTGCTTCCTGTCTGTGAGCCATGATTCGATCCACGAGAGCACCCTTCCCCCAATGCCATGAGCTGCTACTTTCTTCAACAGTCTTTGGTGCGGAACTCTATCAAATGCCTTACTAAAATCTAAGTAAATAATATCAAATTCTTTATCGTGGTCAACAGCCTCAAAAGCTTTCCTGAAGAAAGTTAATAAATTAGTTAGACAAGACCGGCCTCTTGTGAATCCATGCTGAGTATCATTAATCAAGCTATGCTCATCGAGATGGTTTCTTATAATTTGAGCTATAATTGACTCTAGTAATTTGCCTACACTTGAGGTCTGGCTTATTGGGGTAATTTGACGGTAACGACTTGTCCCTGTTTTTAAAAATAGGATTACATTAGCCATCTTCCACATATCAGACACTACACCTGTTTGAAGAGATAAATTAAAATATTAGTAAATGGTTCACAGACTTCCTTTTTTGCATTCCTTTAAACCCCTTGAAAAAACCTCATCAGGACCCGGTGACTTATTTTGCTCAGTCGGTCTATCTGCTTCACAACCATTTCACTAGTGACTGTGTTTTACATAATTTATCTTCTTCTGGCCCACTATAAAAATTGTTACCGGAATATTATTAGGGGTCTTCCTGTGTAAAAACCGAGAGAAAATAATTTTTTAAAAATCGAGCACATTTCATTCTCTTTGTCAGAAAGATGCCCATAGTTTTTTTAAGGGGACCTATCTTATCTCTGACTTTTGTTCTATATACCTGGAAAAAACTTTTGGGTTAGTTTTAGAATCCCTAGCAACTTTAATTTCATAGCCCCTTTTTAGCTTTTCTTAATCCCCTTTTAATGTCCCTCTTAATGTCAATATACTGATTCATAAGAAGACCCTCGCCTCTTTTGATACGCCATAAAATTCCTTTCTTATGCCTAGTAGATATTTCAGCCTTTTTATTCATCCATTTTGGATCATTTCTATTTTATATAATTTCTTTATAAGGGTTTAAAAGTTCTTTGAGCAGCATGTATTGTGTTCAGAAAACTGTCATAATGATAGCTCTCTTCGTTATCCCAGTCAACAGATGATAAGTGTTCTCTAAGCCCATCGTAATCTGCTAAGCGAAAATTTTGGGACTGTTACTGAGTTATCCCACTATCATACTTCCATTCAATTCTAAAAGTAATTGATTGTGGTCGCTAGTACCCAGTTCCTCTTTAAACTTCTAAATTATTAACAAGGGATTCATTGTTTGCCAGAACTAAGTCAAGCAGGTTATTACCCCTTGCAGGTTCTGTCACAAACTGCTTCAGAAAACAATCCTGAACTACTTCTAAGAAGTCGTATGATTCTAAATTCCCAGTCAAGAAATTCCAATCAATATGACTAAAGTTAAAGTCTCCTAGAATTACTACATTATCGTGCCTTGTGGCCCTAACAATTTCCTCCCATAGTAGTCTCCCCTGGTCCCTATCTAAATTTGGGGGACGGTATATCACACCTAAAATTAATTTTTCATGCCCCTCTGAAAATTCTATCCAAACAGACTCTGTGTTACTTCAGACTTAATACCCGTTTTTATGCAACAGTTCAAGCGATCTCGGACATACAATGCCACCCCACCCCCCTTCCCGATACTTATATCTACTTGGAACAATTTAAAACCCTGAATGTGACATTGTGCAGGCATATCCCGACTTTTTGAATTAAACCACGTCTCAGTAATGGCAAATACATCTATGTTACCTGCACTAGCAACTAGTCTCAACTCGTCCATCTTATTCCTAGCACTGCGACTATTTGTGTAATAAATACTTAAATAATAAACATATTAAACTAAACAACAACCATCTCAACAACAACTACCACCCCAACAACAACTACCACCACGACCATGTCAACAACAACTACCACCACGACCATGACAACAACTACCACCACGACCATGTCAACAACACTACCACCACAACCATGTCAGCAACAACTACCACCACGACCATGTCAACAACAACTCACCACCCCAACAACAACTACCACCACGACCATCTCAACAACTACCACCACGACCATCTCAACAACAACTACCACCACTACCCACCCAACAACTATCACCACGACCATGTCAACAACAACTACCACCCCAACAACTACCACCACGACCATCTCAACAACAACTACCACCACGACCATTCTCAACAACTACCACCACGACCATCTCAACAACTACCACCACGACCATCTCAACAGCAACTACCACCACGACCATCTCAACAACAACTACCACCACGACCATGTCAGCAACAACTACCACCCCTATCACCCCAACAACTACCACCACGACCATCTCAAAAACTACCACCACGACATCTCAACAACTACCACCACTACCACCCCAACAACAACTACCACCACGACCATCTCAACAAACTACCACCACGACCATCTCAACAACAACTACCACCACGACCAACTCAACAACTACCACCACGACCATCTCAAAAAACAACTACACCACTACCGCCCCAACAACAACACCACGACCATGTCAACTACCACCACGACCATCTCAACAACAACTACCACCACGCCATCTCAACAACAACTATCACCACGACCATCTCAACAACTACCACCCCAACAACTACCACCCCAACAACAACAACCACGACCATCTCAACAACTACCACCACGACCATCTCAACAACTACCACCACGACCATCTCACAACTACCACCACGACCATGTCAACAACTACCACCACGACCATCTCAACTACCACCACTACCATCCCAACAACAACTACCACCACGACCATGTCAACAACTACCACCCCAACAACTACCACCACGACCATGTCAACAACAACCACCACGACCATGTCAACTACCACCACGACCATGTCAACAACTACCACCACGAGCATGTCAACAACTACCACCCCAACAAACAACTACCACCACGACCATGTCAACAACTACCACCACGACCATGTCAACAACTACCACCACGACCATGTCAACAACTACCACCACGACCATGTCAACAACAACTACCACCACGACCATGTCAACAACTACCACCCCAACAACAACTACCACCCCAACAACAACTACCACCACGACCATCTCAACAACAACTATCACCACGACCATCTCAACAACAACTACCACCCCAACAACAACAACCACCACAACCATCTCAACAACAACTATCACCACGACCATCTCAACAACAACTACCACCACTACCACCCCAACAACAACTACCACCACGACCATCCCAACAACAACTACCACCACGACCATCTCAACTACCACCACTACCATCCCAACAACAAGTACCACCACGACCATCTCAACAACTACCACCACGACCATCTCAACAAGTACCACCACTACCACCCCAACAACAACTACCACCACGACCATATCAACAACTACACCCCAACAACACTACCACCACGACCATGTCAAACAACTACCACCACGACCATGTCAACAACTACCACCACGACCATGTCAACAACTACCACCACGACCATGTCAACAACTACCACCACGACCATGTCAACAACAAGTACCACCCAAAACTACCACCACGACCATCTCACAACAACTATCACCCGACCATCTCAACAACAACTACCACCACTACCACCCCAACAACAACTACCACCACGACCATGTCAACAACAACCACCACGACCATCTCAACAACAACTACCACCACTACCATCCCAACAACTACCACCACGACCATGTCAACAACTACCACCACGACCATGTCAACAACTACCACCACGACCATGTCAACAACTACCACCCCAACAAACTACCACCACGACCATGTCAACAACAATACCACCCCAACAACTACCACCACGACCATGTCAACAACTACCACCACGACCATGTCAACAACTACCACCACGACCATGTCAACAACTACCACCCCAACAACTACCACCACGACCATGTCAACAACAACTACCACCCAAACAACTACCACCACGACCATGTCAACAACTACCACCACGACCATGTCAACAACTACCACCACGACCATGTCAACAACTACCACCACGACCATGTCAACAACAACCACCACGACCATGTCAACAACAACTACCACCCCACAACAACTACCACCACGACCATGTCAACAACAACTACCACCACGACCATGTCAACAACAACTACCACGACCATGTCAACAACAACTACCACCACGACCATCTCAACAACAACTATCACCACGACCTCTCAACAACAACTACCACCACTACCACCCCAACAACAACTACCACCACGACCATCTCAACAACTACTACCACTACCATCTCTACAACTACCACCACGACCATCTCACAACAACTACACCACGACCTTCTCACAAAAAACTACCACCACGACCACCCCAACAACAACTACCACCACGACCATCTCAACAACAACTACCACCACGACCTTCTCAACAACAACTACCACCACTACCATCCCAACAACAACTACCACCACGACCATCTCACACAACTACCACCACGACCTTCTCACAACAACTACCACCACTCCCATCCCAACAACAACTACCACCCAACAACAACTACCACCACGACCATCTCAACAACAACTACCACCACGACCATGTCAACAACAACTACCACCACGACCATCTCAACAACAACTACCACCACTACCATCTCAACAACAACTACCACCACGACCATCTCAACAACAACTACCACCACGACCATCCCAACAACAACTACCACCACTACCATCTCAACAACAACTACCACCACGACCATCTCAACAACAACTACCACCACGACCATCTCAACAACAACTACCACCACTACCATCTCAACAACAACTACCACCACGACCATCCCAACAACAACTACCACCACTACCATCTCAACAACAACTACCACCACTACCATCCCAACAACAACTACCACCACTACCATCCCAACAACAACTACCACCACTACCATCCCAACAACAACTACCACCATCTCCCCTCCTCCTGAAGCAGGGGTCGCAACCTACACTCTGGGATGTATTTATTTGGCTGAATTTGTGAGTTGAAGTCTTACTCCTGGGCGTAGGGTATATAATTTTTATGAACAATGATGAATTTAAGATATAAATAGCGTATATTAAAACTGGTGAAAAAGAACCTTGCTACATTTGTTTTTCTTGTAGATTTAACCTAAATATATATTTAGGTTGGTATTTCTAAGGGAGCGTCTGTTGGGTATTTTGTTGATATAATAAATATAAATGAGTTTTCTCCATGTTTATTTCTTAAAATTGTATATTTCACCTTTATATATAAATGGATATATGGACGCAATAATTGCCTATAATTCACAATAGTTATTTTGTGAAGAATTTGTTGAGCAGGTGCTGGTGTAATATTGGAACCAAACAAACAAGGAAGGACGGGCATTTGGGATTCTCTGGGGTTTTTTTAATGTCGCTTCCCTGTTGGGTTTTTATGTGAGTACACGTGTTAATGTTGTAGTGTTTAGGTGTACATTACATTTTTTAACTAACATTGTTGACATGGCACTACCTCCCATCCACGGTAATTAAAAAATAAAAATTTTAATTCTTTTTTGGGGCGGGGCTAAAAGTTTACATTTTAATTTTGGGAAAATTTTAATACATTGTAGTAAAAAGAGATTACATACAAGTGAATTCAAAAGAAAGGACATTTTTTTTTGAGGGAAAAAATTAGTGACCGGGGTCTGTTTAGTTAGGAGGGGACATAAATACTTAAGTTTTTATACATTACGCTTGTTGTGTTTCTGGGGTAATTAAGTCAACACCACTCCTATGGGGGCCTTGGGCCTATATTCTCATGTTGTATGGAAAAGTAAATTTATTTAGGGCCCCGCCCTCAAAGGGGGGTTCCTTGACGCTGGTGGGGCTTTGATTAGGGGAAATTGGGCTTGCCTTTCCCCGAATTATAACCCGGTCCTTCCCCCCCCTGCGCTGTATAATCTTACAGTTTTGCGCTTCCCCCTATTTTGATATTTTTTCAAGGTTTTATTAAGTCAATTTTTTCATCAATTTTGTATATTAAATTACCTGGGGTAACCCCCTCGGAGGGCCCCTGGCCTGGGGTAAAGTTTAGCCTCCACGACATCAGTGGGTTAATCCCCCCGGGTTGAAAAATTGGGCTGTTTTCTTTAAACCGTTGTCCTGTTACCCAGCATTTAAATAGGGCCTGGGGGGTTTTTCTGACTGGTGTGGGGCCCCTCCTGGGAAAAGATTGAGGATGCCAATTGCTAACCTTGCTGAGTTAAATATCTGAACAAAATGTTAGCTGTTATCCCAGCCACCCAGGATAGCCCAGTGAAATGCATCATCAAGGACCTGTGTCTGATTTCCATTACGTTTTTTTAATCTTGTCCCCCAGGATGCGACCCTCACCAGTCGACTAATACCCAGGTACCTTCTTATTGCTAGATGAATAGGGACAGTAGGTATAAGGAAACATGCCCCATTTTCCCATGCTGGGGATTGAACCATGCCACATGACACCTTATTTTGCTATTTTATCACAATATTCTACATGCAAGTTACATTTTTATTAGGGACTTCCTTTAATATGGTGTCCTGATGCCAGTGATGAGATCTTCATGCAAGGGATTGGAGCAACCTTCCCCTGCCCCAACAGGATGGTAAGATTCATCCTGGTCTTGGGGTCCAAAAGAACATGTAAGTAAGGATGGAGTACAACAACTGGAATTGTTGATTGTGGCAGATAGAGTATGACAGCTGAAACTAAATCAATGTCTAGACTATCTTGCTGGAAATTGTCAAGGTTAGTACCCTAAACCAGTATGGTACCAGGGGAAGTGAACATAATTTTGTAATGCTCACAGTATGTGGTGAGGCCTCAAATACCTTTTATTACACAGCAATAAAGGAGTGGAATGGGTTGCCTGAAGCTGTCTAAGGCCAGTCTTAGCATAAACCAGTTCAGGAAGAGAACTGAAAGGTTCCTAATGAATGAAGCTTCAGAAAGGGAGGAAAGAAATTTTGTGAACAACATTCATATGCCTATTATATCAAGCTGATTTTTGCTAATGTTCATGTAAACCATTTAGTTTACTTTACTCATGTTATATCACTTTCCCTTGTAACTGATTTCATGCAGTTAATTTTTATAGTTTTTATACACAAATAAATTTTACAGGCTAAGAGCTGTTATTCTACCTCCGCTTATTTTGAAGCCCATCTGTAACTAAGGTATACTACCCTCCATCCCCAGGATGCATCCCTTAACAGCTGCCTAACACCCAGGTACCTACTTATTGTTAGGTGAACAGGGGGAGTGGGCTTAAGGAAACATAACCATCATTTCTACGCATGCCAGGGATTGAACTTTGGACACAGTATATGACTTGACTGTTATGGTCTCTAATAGTTAAACTGTGAATAGTAAGATATTACAAGGACCCCAGTGGAAATAAGTCACTTTGCCCGACTTTTCTGGGTTATTCTGATAATTTACAAATGTTACCATGTAAAGAAGTGTTTAATTATACTTACGTGTAATTATACCTAAATAAACTTACTTGACCTGTATCGAGCTTGGTTACCTCTCATTCATCTGGTACTATGACCTGTATGTGTTTGGCATTTTCATGCGAATATAAAATAATTTAAAAGTAGCTGCAATGAATGCCAGTGATCTCACCAATGTTTGCAAGTTGTTGCAAGTTGTCAGGCTAAGACACTACTCAGTGCTAACAACAACCTAACAGTATTCGGTTATAATGTCAGATCATTACGCAAACTCTATAATGACCTCCAAACACTACTCAGTTCTCTAAATGTCAGTATGTCTATCATTACTCTCACTGAAACATGGCTAAAACATGGTGTTACAAACATCTCTGCCATACCCTGCTACATAGCCATACACAATTGTAGGCCAGACCAATTAGGTGGTGGCACAGCTATATACAGTGGAACCTCCACTAACAAGTTTAATCCGTTCTGTGACCTTGCTCACATCTGGATTTACTCGTTTGCAGAGTCAATTTTCCTCATTTAAATGAATTGAAATGGAATTACGTAATTCATTCCAGTGGAAGTCCAGGCAATATAAAATACTTAAGTAATTTGCCTAATATGAACTCTGAGGCTTATTTATCTAATATGACATAGTAAACAATATAAATAACATAGACATGATATATACTCTAGAATGAATAAAATACAGTGGACCCCCGCCTTACAAACGCATCGCGTTATGTTAAATCCGCCATGCGCGCGCATCTAAGCGTACATTCGGTACATTTCATATTATCACAGTGTTTTTAGTGCTTGTAGCTGCAAAATAAGTCGCCATTGGCCCCAAGAAAGCTTCTAGTGCCAACCCTGTGGTAAAAAGGGTGAAAATTACTATGGAAATGAAGAAAGAGATAATTACTAAGTACGAAAGTGGAGTGCGTGTCTCGGAGCTGGCCAGGTTGTATACCAAACCCCAATCAACCATCGTGTACATTAACGTGATACAGTGGACCCCCGACATTCGATATTAATCCGTTCCTGAGAGCTCATCGAATGTCGAAAATATCGAAAGTCGAACTAATTTTCCCCATAAGAAATAATGGAAATCAAATTAATCTGTGCAAGACACCCAAAGGTATGAAAAAAAAATTTTACCACATGAAATATTAAGTTTAATGCAATAGAATAATTACAATAACAATAGATTAATAACAATAGAATAATTGACACTTACCTTTAATGAAGATCTGGTGATGATTGATGGGATGGGAGGAGGGGAATGTGTGGATGGTGTTAGTGTTTAGAAGGAGAATCCCCTTCCATTAGGACTTGAGGTATCAAGTCTTTTTCCGGGGTTACATCCCTTCTTCTTTTAATGCCACTAGGACCAGCTTGAGAGTCACTGGACTTCTGTCGGACAACATATCTGTCCATAGAGCTCTGTACCTCCCCGTTCCTTAAAGATTTGTCTAAACAGACCACAACATTGTTATTGTAATAGTCACCAGCACGGCTTGCAATAGCTGTGTTAGGGTGATTTTCATCCATAAAGGTGTGCAATTCAGCCCACTTTGCACACATTTCCTTAATCTTTGAAGTAGGCACAATGGATTCCACAACTGGCATAGGCTTCTCAGGGTTAGCCCCAAACCCTTCAAAATCTTTTTTAATTTCCATACTAATTCTCACCCTTTTTACCACAGGGTTGGCACTAGAAGCTTTCTTGGGGCCCATGGTGACTTATTTTGCAGAAACAAGTACCAAAAACACTGTGATAATATGGAATGTACCGAATGTATGCTTAGATGCGAGCACACTGGCTGGCTTGTAAACACTGGCACACACGGGGCAGTTCAGGCCACACAAGGACACGTCTCGTATGAACAGTATCGAATAGTGGGTCTTCGATCGAATGTCGAGGCAAAATTTTTGCGTTAAAATGCAACAAATGTCGGACTTATCGAATGTCGATGTCATCGAATGTCTGGGGTCCACTGTATACGACATTTATCTAACCTATTTTTAAAACTACACAATGTTTTAGCCTGAATTACTGTACTCGGGAGTTTGTTCTACTCATCCACAACTCTATTACAAAACCAGTGCTTTCCTATATCCTTCCTGAATCTGAATTTTTCCAACTTGAAACCATTGCTGCAAGTCTGTCTTGGCTGGAAATTTTCAGCATGCCATTAACATCCCCTTTATTTATTCCTGTTTTAAATTTATACACCTCGATCATATCCCCCCTAATTCTACGCCTTTCAAGAGAGTGCAGATTCAGGGCCCTCAGTCTATCCTCATAGGGAAGATTTCTGATACATGGGATCATCTTTGTCATCCTCCTCTGTACGTTTTCCAGAGCATTTATATCCATTCTGTAATACGGTGACCAAAACTGAGCAGCATAGTCTAAATGAGGCCTAACCAACATTTAGAACTTTGCATTTGTCAATATTAAAATGCATCTGCCACTTTTCCGACCATTGCATCAGTCTATTCAAATCATCCTGGAGTGCTCTAGTGTCCTCATTAGAATGAATTGGATGGCCTATTTTGGTGTCATCAGCAAATTTGCGTATGTCACTATTTATTCCCTCATCTGTGTCGTTTATGTAAATTGTGAACAACAACGGGCCCAACACTGACCCCTGAGGAACACCACTTGTGATGTGCCCCTATTCTGATTTCTCCCCATTTATACAAGCTCTCTGCTGCCTATTTGTAAGCCATGCCTCTACTCAGGAAAAAATTTCTCTTCCTATTCCGTGTGCCTTAAGTTTCTTCAATAGCCCCTTGTGTGGAACTTTATCGAAAGCCTTACTGAAGTCCATATACACAATATCATATTCATTACCATCATCTACCTCCTCAAACACCTTAGTGGAGAAAGTAAATTCGTAAGACAGGAACACCCCTTTGTAAAACCATGTTTAGATTCATTAATCAATCTGTGCCTATCAAGATGGCTACGAATTGCTTCGGCAATTATTGATTCCATAAATTTTCCCACTATGGAGGTTAGGCTTATTGGTCTATAGTTAGAAGCCAAGGACCTGTCACCTGCCTTGTAAATAGGTATTACATTTGCCATTTTCCACTTATCAGGCACTATGCCAGTTTGTAGTGATATGTTAAAAAGATTAGCCAAAGGTATGCTAAGTTCCTCTTTACACTCCTTTAACACCCTTGCAAACAGTTCATCAGGACCTGGGAATTTGTTAGGCTTTAGTTTCTCTATTTGTCTGAGGACCATGTCACTAGTTACCGCAATTGTGCATAGTTTATCATCATCCTGTTCTACATAATCTGTTATTTCATGAATATCACTAGTACAGTGGAACCTCTACTTGCGAGCGTGTCCACGTGCGAGTTTTTCCAAATATGTACGAGCAGTCGATGGGTCGATTTTTTTGCTTCCATACACGAACAAAATTTCCATAAGCGAGCAGACCTCAGACAGGTTCCTTGACACTGGTGAGGGGCTTTTGCTCTTGATCTCAGGAATTGTATCTCATTTGTTTGTCGGACTATCTTATTGAAACTTGGGCAATGTATGATGGAAAGATGCTTCTTGACGTACACCAAAAATGAAAGAAATCTAAGCATAAATAATGGAGTTCACTTCTCAGCAATTAGCCATCCCTTAGCTGTATATTCATATGGTTTTTATGGTTGTATTCTCTTTTTTTGGTCTCATTTGATAGAATGGAAGATATATTACAGAAATAGATATGATTTTGATTGCTTTCACAACGAAAAGTACCTTGAAACTGAGCTCAACGTAGGAGAAATGGTCCATTGCTTGGCTATGTTTAAGAGTAAACAAATTACAGTGGTCCCTCGTTTTTCGTAATTAATCCGTTCTTGGAAGTGTGACTATTATCGAAATTGACGATTTTCGAATCAATTTTCCCCATAAGAAATACAGGTCTCCCTCAACATTCGCAAGGGATAGGGGATCAAGAGCCTTGCGAATGTTGAAAAATCGCGAATGTTTGGTGCCCCAATATATTGTAGGGAAATATAATACAATACTGCTTCCCTAACTTGTTGAACCATGAACAATCATAAAATACATGAAAACGTCGTAAATTGTACTAAGTACACCTACCATCCGACTTACGACCTGCTCGACATACGTCCACTCGACTTACGACCGTGCATCTGGCAGCTGAGCTGGGCCGGCTGATGCACACCACTGTACAATATTTGACAATACTCGCGGCGGCAATGTGTCATGCAGGCAGCATCAGTTTGAGTAACCCTGTCCTATCAGCAGCATCATACTGTATTAACTGTACTAACTGGACAGTAAATTTCACCATGGCCCCTAAGATGAAGTCTGAATCTTGCACTGGAGATTGTGGCAAGAAAGGCTCTTACTCTCGAACTCTCTATTTGTTTTCACTGTTGCACATAAACCTGTCTGTATCTGTCTGCCTGTATATCTGTGTGTCTTTTTATCTGTCTACCTGTGCATCTGTCTTTCTGTCTACCTGTGTGTCTGTCTTTGTCTACCTGTGTGTCAGTCTACTTGTGTGTGTCTTTATGTCTACCTGTGTGTGTCTTTCTGTCTACCTTTGTGTGTCTTTCTGTCTACCTGTGTGTGTCTTTCTGTCTACCTGTGTCTGTCTTTCTGTCTGCCTGTCTGTCTCAGAGCCACTCATTAAGAGTGTAATTGGTCTTGAAGACACCATATTAATAATGATAACACAATAATAATCACTGAGGTGCATTAAATGTGTATAAAATGAAAATATAGACATTTTGCTTAATCCATCTACGATTTCTTTTTCAAAATTATATAATAAACATGCTACATAACATATAAACATATAAATTAACAAATATGAGATGTTTTTCTGGTCGGCTTGACAGAGTGAACAGAAACCATTAGTGTCAACAACAACAACAACAACAAAACGACGTTTGTTTACATAACTCGCCAACCTTCTACCCTCTCATTCGTTTATTCATTTAATCTTGTTTACTCACCTTTCACTCTACATTAAGACTACAGATATTTTAAGGTAAGTAATGAGTGGACACGATTATTATATTATAGTTTAATAATAATAATATTATTAACCCTTTGACTGTCGCAACCCCCAATCCTGAGGTGTCTCCTGGTGTCGCAAAATTAAAAAAAAAAAAATTATTTTTTCTTATGAAATGATAGAGAATCTTTTCCCGATTGTAATGACACCAAAAAAAACGAAATTTGATGGAAAACTGACGGAATAATGCTCTTGTGGAATTAGCGACCTCGGCGCTGTTTACAAATCGGCGATTTCGCCCACTTTGAGCCCTATTTTCGGCTAATTCCATTGTTCCAGTAACCCAAACTCATAGCTATTTCTTTAGAACTCCATTTTTTCTATCGATTGAGTACAAGAAACTGCCCATTTACCAATTTCAACTACCTAACAATGTGGTCAGAGATTTGCAATTTGGCCAATTTCACAAAAAGTAAAAAATATGACAATTTCAAAATAAGGTTCAGAACGAACAATGCAGACATTCCTGGCTCTAAAATAACATTTTCTTTGCTCATCAGTCATGTCTCTAGGCCCCTCTGATATTACTCTTGCTTTCTATTTTGAATTTTTATTCAAACAAAAAATAGAAGACTTAATATTATGCAGACTACTGCAGTACTGTAATAATTGTATAAATAACATCAACCCATTCATGACTGCATATTAGAATGGCTAGTTGGACATTTATTGGACAATGGCATCATTTGTTTACTTTTGAACATTGGCAAAAATCAAACATTTCCCCTACTTTGAGCTCCATTTCTAGGTTCTTTTTTAGTAAAATCAATCAAAATCACCTCTATTTCTATAATATGTTTTCCATTCTATCAAATGAGACCAAGAAAACGAGAATACAACCATAAATACTATACGAAAATAGACCACAAAGTCGGCATTTTAATTAAAAAAAAAACGGTTGGAGTTTTTTTTTTCATTATGCACTGCGTGCTCCAGGATTTTTTTATATGGTGCACACTGACCACACAGACCCATTCTCTCACATGTGGGCCTACCAGCTTTCTCCTGCTTGATTTGAAGCCGCTAGAATTTATGAGTATATATACGTCAAACACGGTACCTCGTAAGACGTATATATACGGCCGCGACAGTCAAAGGGTTAATATTAGTGCATATGTATTATTGTAATAATAAGAAGAAGAATTATTAATATTATTATTAATTTAGGGCACTGGAGCACAGATCCACTGTATAGCACTTTGTCTGGATTTTTTGGGTTTCCCTAGGTAATTTATACTATGTATGATAACTTCACTTATGTGTACCTGTGTGTGTGAGAGAGAGAGATACAGATACAGATACAGATACAGAGAGAGAGAGAGAGCCACATTCAGTCAGCCACCCACCTGGCCAGCCAGCCAGATACGTATTACAGTGGACCCCCGCATACCGTTGGCCTTACATAACGTTAAATCCACATACCGATACATTTTATCGCTAAGATTTTGCCTCGCATACTGCTAAAAAACCCGCTCAACGCTGTTCGTCCGAGACACGTCTATGTGAGGTCTGAGCCAGCCTCACATGTTCCGCCAGTGGCATTGTTTACAAGCCAGCCTCCGCGGTAACATCCAAGCATACAATCGTAACATTTCGTATTATTACAGTGTTTTTGGTGATTTTATCTGCAAAATAAGTGACCATGGGCCCCAAGAAAGCTTCTAGTGCCAACCCTGTGGTAAAAAGGGTGAGAAATATTATCGAAATACTGTGGTACCATGGTCAACTGCTGATGCTGCTGCTGCTGCTGCTGTACCACGCAGCTCTGCTGCTGCTACCACCGTCACTGCTGCTGCTGCTGTACCACCATCCGCTGTGTGTGCGTTAGTCGCTGCTGCTACTGCTGTAACACGTGCTGCTGCTGCTGTAGATACGTCTGCTGCTGCTGTAGCACTGTCGCTGCGCTGCTCGCTGCTGCTGCTGCACTGTCAGCTGCTGCTGCTGCAGCTGTAGCACTGTCAGCTGCTGCTGCTGCTGTAGCACTGTCAGCTGCTGCTGCTGCTGTAGCACTGTCAGCTGCTGCTGCTGCTGCTGTAGCACTGTCAGCTGCTGCTGCTGTGTAGTACCATCTGCTGCTGCTGTAGACATGCTGCTGCTGCTGTAGCATTGTAGCTGCTGCTGCTGCTGTAGCACTGTCAGCTGCTGCTGCTGCTGTAGCACTGTCAGCTGCTGCTGCTGCTGTAGCACTGTCAGCTGCTGCTGCTGCTGCTGCTGTAGTACCGTCTGCTGCTGCTGCTGCTGCTGCTGCTGTAGTACCGTCTGCTGCTGCTGCTGCTGTAGTACCGTCTGCTACTGCCGTAGCATCGTCTGCTGCTGCTGTAGCACTGTCAGCTGCTGCTGCTGTAGCACTGTCAGCTGCTGCTGCTGCTGCTGCTGTAGCACCGTTGTTGGTGTGGCTTATTGAGAATACCAAGAAACAATTAACCCCAGAGGGTTAGCCACCCAGGATAACCCAAAAAAGTGTGTCATCGAAGACTGTCTAACTTATTTCCATTGGGGTCCTTAATCTTGTCTCCCAGGATGCAACCCACACCAGTCGACTAACACCCAGGTGAACAGGGAAAAACGCCTGGAACTAGTGCTCATATTGGTGAATTTAAAGCCAGCAAAGGTTGGTTTGAGAGATTTAAGAATCGCTGTTGCTGGATCAGTCAGCTGTTGCTAGATCAGTCAGCTGTTGCTGGATCAGTCAGCTGTTGCTGGATCATTCAGCTGTTGCTGGATCAGTCAGCTGTTGCTGGACCAGTCAGCTGTTGCTGGATCAGTCAGCTGTTGCTGGATCAGTCAGCTGTTGCTGGATCAGTCAGCTGTTGCTGGACCAGTCAGCTGTTGCTGGACCAGTCAGCTGTTGCTGGACCAGTCAGCTGCTGATGCACCACGGTCAGCTGCTGTTGCACCATCAGCTGTCTCTGAACATGACTCGTCCCGAACCTGTCCCGAACCTGTCCGTCCAGCCTGAGCGCCTGCTATGCCGTCATTGTTTACAAGCCAGGGTGGCCGGTTGCATGCATACATTCGATACATTTTGTATTATTTATAGTGCTTGTAACTGCTAAATAATCCACCATGGGCCCAAAGAAAGCTTCTAGTGCCAACCCTGTGGTAAAAAGGGTGATAAATACTATCGTAATACAGTCAGCTGCTGCTGCACCACAGCTGCAGCTGCACCATGGTCAGCTGCTGCTGCACCATGGTCAGCTGCACTACAGCTGTTGTTGTTGCTGCACTACCATCAGCTGTATTGCTCGAAGATGTGGAGAGAGTGTTGTTGGTGTGGCTTAACGTGAAACAATTACCGAGAAACAATTAACCCTGGAGGGTTAGCCACCCAGGATAACCCAAGAAAGTCAGTGCATCATCGAGGACTAACTTATTTCCATTGGGGTCCTTAATCTTGTCTCCCAGGATGCAACCCACCAGTCGACTAACACCCAGATGAACAGGGAAAAATGCCTGGAACTAGTGCTCATATTGGTGAATTTAAAGCCAGCAAAGGTTGGTTTGAGAGATTTAAGAATCGTAGTGACATACACAGTGTGATAAGGCTTGTTCTGGAAGAAAATGCCAAACAGGACCTACAGTACTCAGGAGGAAAAGGCACTCCCAGGACACAGTGTCTCATCAGTTATTGCCGCATCTTCAATAAAGGTAAGTGTCATTTATTCTTCATTTAGTAGAGTAGTACATGCACAATATATACTGTGCATGTACTACTCTACTATTGTGCATGTATCCTTCTCTTTGTGTGTAGGAAAATGTATATTTCATGTGGTAAAAAAATTTTTTTCATACTTTTGGGTGTCTTGCACGGATTAATTTGATTTCCATTATTTCTTATGGGGAAAATTCATTCGCATAACGATAATTTCGCATAACAATGAGCTCTCATGAACGGATTAATATCGTTATGCGGGGGTCCACTGTACACATGTTCCAGAGTTGTTTCTCTTTACTTAGGGTACAGGTTATACTACATTCTGGCAGGATGACACCACCAGTGGTATTCTTCCATTCCACTGTGTCAACAATATATAAAGATAACAGTAAACATATGATACTGTATGTGATGTAAAATTTACAATACAGTTCACTACCATATGTACATTATATGCAGTACATAAATAATTAAAATATAACAATAGAAGTAAATTATGGTAAAAAGAATGAAATAATGATTGTACATTACATTACAGTACTATGTAGGTAGTTTATATAGGAAAAGTTTGACATTATGCCCTACCCAGAATGTCGGCAATTTTCAAAGGTTCGACTTAAGTCCATTTTGACTTACGACCGGTTGGTCGGAACCAAGCTTGGTCTTAAGTCGGATGGTAGGTGTTCATACATGTTATGGTTTAACCCTTAAATGGTCCAAACGTATATATACGTTTTTTTCAACATCTGAAAGTATGTAAAAAATGTAATCTTCTTTTTTGTTTTACATTTGAAAACGTGTAAAAAAACTTTTATCTACTTTTTTTTTATACTATTTGAAAATATGTAAAAAAAAGTAGATCTACTTTTGTAGCACTACGAATTTGAACGTCGATCTGTTTGAACTGTTTAAGGGTTAATAACATGTATGTTATTAAATACCACTGCCTCCACCACTGCTTCCACCACTTCCTCAACCACTGCAAGTCCCTACTACCCTCCCTCCGACCCCCCACAACTGGCAGCCAGCCCTCCCACCAGTGTGGTGAGTGTTTTGTTTGTTCATTATTTGCTATTAAACTACAAAATAAATAATGTAAACTCATTCATGACTGCATATTGGGATGGCTATTCGGACAGGTATTGGAAGGTGACATCATGTGTTTACTCTTGAACACTGCAAAGAATCAAACATTTCTGCTACTTCTAATAACAATAGTAATAATAATAAATAATAATAATAATAATAATAATAATAGATACGATAGAATTGA
This sequence comes from Cherax quadricarinatus, assembly GCF_026875155.1. Classification (NCBI taxonomy): domain Eukaryota; kingdom Metazoa; phylum Arthropoda; class Malacostraca; order Decapoda; family Parastacidae; genus Cherax; species Cherax quadricarinatus. The sequence continues at coordinate 21,284,126 of NC_069408.1, read as the reverse complement.
AGAAGGAAATTGTACAAAATGTAGAAAAATACGAGGGAGTGGTTGACACATCGTCAGTGTGGCTTTGTTTATGCTGGAGTGAGCATTAGTCTCGGTGCTCTTCCAAACATTTCACAATAATTCATTGTGTTTGGTGCTTGTAGATTGAGTGTGACTAGAGTGGTTGAGGCAGTGGTTGAGGCAGTGGTTGAGGCAGTGGTTGAGGCAGTGGTTGAGGCAGTGGTTGAGGCAGTGGTTGAGGCAGTGGGTGAGGCAGTGGGTGAGGCAGTGGTTGAGGCACTGGTTGAAGCAGCAGTTGAGGCAATGGTAGAGGCAGCAGTTGAGGCAGTGGTATTAATAACATGTTATGAATAATAATAACACATACGTGGACCCCCGCATAACGATGGCATCACATAGCGATTATTTCGCATACCGCTTACTTTAATCGCAAAATTTTTGCCGCGCATACCGATTAAAAACCCGCTCACCGATTTTCGTCCGAGACGCGTCCAATGTGCGCCCTCACCCAGCCTCACATGTGCCGCCCGTGCCATTGTTTACCAGGCAGCCTCCGCGCTAACATCCAAGCATACACTCGGAATATTTCGTATTATTACAGTGTTTTCGGTGGTGTTTCTGGAAAATAAGTGACCATGGGCCCCAAGAAAGCTTCTAGTGCCAACCGTACACCAATAAGGGTAAGGATACCCATTGAAATAAAGAAAGAGATCATTGATAAGTATGAAAGTGGAGTGCGTATTGCCGACCTAGTCAAGTTGTACAAGAAACCCCAATCAACCATCGCTACTATTGTGGGCACCAAAAAGACAATCAAGGAAGCTGTTGTTGCCAAAGGTTTAACTGTGTTTTCGAAACAAAGATCGCAAGTGATGGAAGATGTTGAGAGACTCTTATTGGTGTGGATAAATGAAAAACAGCTAGCAGGAGATAGCGTCTCTCAAGCGATCATATGTGAAAAGGCTAGGAAGTTGCATGACGATTTAATTAAAAAAATGCCTGCAACTAGTGATGATGTGAGTGAATTTAAGGCCAGCAAAGGTTGGTTTGAGAGATTTAAGAAGCGTAGTGGCATCCATAGTGTGATAAGGCATGGTGAGGCTGCCAGTTCGGACCACAAAGCAGCTGAAAAATATGTGCAGGAATTCAAGGAGTATATAGAAACTGAAGGATTGAAACCTGAACAAGTGTTTAATTGTGATGAAACAGGCCTGTTCTGGAAGAAAATGCCAAGCAGGACCTACATTACTCAGGAGGAAAAGGCACTCCCAGGACATAAGCCTATGAAAGACAGGCTTACTCTTCTCATGTGTGCCAATGCTACTGGTGATTGCAAAGTGAAGCCTTTATTAGTGTATCACTCTGAAACTCCCAGAGCGTTCAGGCAAAAGAATGTCCTCAAGGATAATTTGTGTGTGCTGTGGAGGGCAAACAGTAAGGCATGGGTCACTAGGGAATTTTTCTATAACTGGTTACACCATGCATTTGCCCCCAATGTGAAAGATTACCTAACTGAAAAGAAATTAGAACTTAAGTGCCTCCTGGTGTTAGACAATGCCCCTGGTCATCCTACAGACGTGGCAGAGCGACTTTATGGGGACATGAGCTTCATTAAGGTGAAGTTTTTGCCTCCTAATACCACTCCTCTCCTGCAGCCCATGGACCAGCAGGTTATTTCCAACTTCAAGAAACTGTACACAAAAGCTCTGTTTGAAAGGTGCTTTGTAATGACCTCAGAAACTCAACTGACTCTAAGAGAGTTTTGGAGAGATCACTTTAATATCCTCAATTGTGTAAACCTTATAGGTAAGGCTTGGGAGGAAGTGACTAAGAGGACCTTGAACTCTGCTTGGAAGAAACTGTGGCCAGAATGTGTAGACAAAAGGATTTTGAAGGGTTTGAGGCTAACCCTGAGAGGATTATGCCAGTTGAGGAATCCATTGTGGCATTGGGAAAGTCCTTGGGGTTGGAGGTTAGTGGGAGGATGTGGAAGAGTTGGTGGAGGAGGACAATGAAGAACTAACCACTGATGAGCTGATAGATCAACTTCAAGAGCAAGAGGCCAGACCTGGGGAAACTGGTTCAGAGGAGGGGAGAGAGAAATTGAAGAAGTTGCCTACTACAAAGATAAAGGAAATCTGTGCAAAGTGGCTTGAAGTGCAAACCTTCATGGATGAAAATCACCCTCACACAGCTATTGCAAGCCGTGCTGGTGATTATTACACTGACAATGTTGTGAAACACTTTAGGCAAGTGATAAAGGAACGAGAGGTACAGGCCACTATGGACAGATATCTTGTGCGAAAGAAGTCCAGTGACTCTGAAGCTGGCCCTAGTGGCATTAAAAAAAGAAGGGAAGTAACCCCAGAAAAGGACTTACTACCTCAAGTCCTAATGGAAGGGGATTCCCCTTCTAAACAGTAAGAAGATAATGCTCTCCCCTCCTCCCATCCCATCAATCATCACCAGATCTTCAATAAAAGTAAGTGTCATGTAAGTGTGCATGCCTTTTTCAGTTTGTGTGTATTAAAATTAATATTTCATGTGGTAAAAAAAATTTTTTTTTCATACTTTTGGGTGTCTTGCACGGATTAATTTTATTTCCATTATTTCTTATGGGGAAAATTAATTCACATAACGATTATTTCGCATAACAATTACCCCTCTTGCACGGATTAAATTCGTTAACTGGGGGTCCACTGTATTATTAATAATATGTATTATTATTATTATTATTATTATTCTGAAGAGAAGTTGCAGAGATTGGTGGATGAATTTTGTAGGGTGTGCAAAAGAAGAAAATTAAAGGTGAATACAGGAAAGAGTAAGGTTATGAGGATAACAAAAAGATTAGGTGATGAAAGATTGAATATCAGATTGGAGGGAGAGAGTATGGAGGAGGTGAATGTATTCAGATATTTGGGAGTGGACGTGTCAGCGGATGGGTCTATGAAAGATGAGGTGAATCATAGAATTGATGAGGGGAAAAGAGTGAGTGGTGCACTTAGGAGTCTGTGGAGACAAAGAACTTTGTCCTTGGAGGCAAAGAGGGGAATGTATGAGAGTATAGTTTTACCAACGCTCTTATATGGGTGTGAAGCATGGGTGATGAATGTTGCAGCGAGGAGAAGGCTGGAGGCAGTGGAGATGTCATGTCTGAGGGCAATGTGTGGTGTGAATATAATGCAGAGAATTCGTAGTTTGGAAGTTAGGAGGAGGTGCCGGATTACCAAAACTGTTGTCCAGAGGGCTGAGGAAGGGTTGTTGAGGTGGTTCGGACATGTAGAGAGAATGGAGCGAAACAGAATGACTTCAAGAGTGTATCAGTCTGTAGTGGAAGGAAGGCGAGGTAGGGGTCGGCCTAGGAAAGGTTGGAGAGAGGGGGTAAAGGAGGTTTTGTGTGCGAGGGGCTTGGACTTCCAGCAGGCATGCGTGAGCGTGTTTGATAGGAGTGAATGGAGACAAATGGTTTTTAATACTTGACGTGCTGTTGGAGTGTGAGCAAAGTAACATTTATGAAGGGGTTCGGGAAACCGGCAGGCCGGACTTGAGTCCTGGAGATGGGAAGTACAGTGCCTGCACTCTGAAGGAGGGGTGTTAATGTTGCACTTTAAAAACTGTAGTGTAAAACATCCTTCTGGCAAGACAGTGATGGAGTGAATGATGGTGAAAGTTTTTGTTTTTCGGGCCACCCTGCCTTGGTGGGAATCAGCCAGTGTGATAATAAAATAAAAAATTATTATTAATAACATGTAGGTTATTAAATACCACTGCCTCAACCGCTGCATCACCCACTGCCTCACCCACTGCCTCAACCGCTGCCTCGCCCACTGCCTCAACCGCTGCCTCAACCACTTCCTCAACCACTTCAACCACTTCCTCAACCACTGCCTCTGCCACTCCAGTCGCACTCAATCTACAAGCACCAAACACAATGAATTATTGTGAAATGTTTGGAAGAGCACCGAGACTAATGCTCACTCCAGCATAAACAAAGCCACACTGACGATGTGTCAACCACTCCCTCGTATTTTTGTACAATTTCCTTCTTCAATTCTATCGCATTTATTATCATTATTATTATTATTTTTATTATTATTATTATTATTTTTATTTTTATTATTATTATATTATTATATTATTATTATTATTTATTATTATTATTATTATTTTATTATTATTATTATTATTATTGCTGTTACTATTGTTGTTATTAGCAGTAGCAGAAATGTTTGATTCTTTGCTGTGTTCAAGAGTAAACACATGATGTCACCGTCCAATACCTGTTCAAATAGCCATTCCAATATGTAGTCATGAATGGGTTTACATTATTTATACTGTAGTTTAATAACAAATAATGAACAAACAAAACACCCACCACACTGAATGGTGGAGGGCTGGCTGCCAGTTGCGGGGATCGGTGGGAGGGTAGTAGGGACTCGCAGGTGGCGGGAAACTTAAATATGATTTGGCGGCTGGGAATTTAGCGGTTGGGAATTCGCGAATGTGTGAAGCCCACGAAAGTTGAAAACATGAATGTTGAGGGAGACCTGTAATGTAAATACAATTAATCCGTTCCTGACACCCAGAAGTATTAAAAGAAAAATTTTTTTTACATGAAATATAGATGTAGTACATAAACAATACAATGGGACATGATGAATGAAACATAAACAGCATAACACTTACCTTTATTGGCAATTCTTCTTAGTGTATGGAAGACTGGAGGAGGAGAGAGATTGCATTACTTACTCTTTGGAAGGGGAATCCCCTTCCATCAACACCTCAGGTACCAAGTGCTTTTCTGAGGTTACTTCTCTTCTCTGTTTCTTAATGCCACTAGGACCAGCTTGAGAGTCACTGGAGTCCTGTCTCGCAAAAAAAACTGTCCAGAGAGCTCTGTTTCTGGCGTCTCTTTAACACTTCCCTAAAATGGGCCAAGACTTTCTCACTGTACATGTTGCCAACATGGCTTGCAACAGCCTTCTCAGGGTAATGTTTCTCCATAAATCTTTCCATCTTACCCCACATTTCAAAAATCTCCTTAATTTCTGAAGAGGGCAACTTCTTCCATCTCTCTTCCTCCTCCTCTGCAGCAAGATTCTGAGCTGCGATCTGTTCCTGTTCCTGCTGAAGCTCTTGCAGCTCCTCAGTGGTGAGCTCTTCGTTGTGGTCTTCCACCAACTCTTCCACATCCTCCAAACTCACATCCAACCCCATGGAACTCCCCAGTGCCACAATAGATTTCACAACTGACATAGGCTCATCAGGGTCAGCCACAAACCCTTCAAAATTCCTCTTGTCGACACAATCTGGCCACAATTTTCTCCAAGCAGAGTTCAAAGTCCTGGTAGTTACTCCCTCTCAAGCCTTACCTATAAGGCTTATGCAATGGAGGATACTGAAGTGTTCTTGCCAAAAATCTCTTAGGGTCAAGTGAGTGTCTGAGGTCACATTAAAGCACCTTTGAAACATTGCTTTGGTGTAGAGTTTTTTAAAGTTTGAAATGACCTGCTGGTCCATGGGCTGGAGGAGAGGACTGGTATTCGGGGGCAAGAACTTTACTGTGATGAACCCAAACTTTTCCAAAATTAGGTCATCCAAGTTTGGAGGATGAGCAGGTGCATTGTCCATTACTAGGAGGTACTTGAGATCCAATTTCTTTACCAGGAGGTGATTCTTCACACTAGGGCCAAACCCTTCATTGAACCACTCGACGAAAATTTCCCTTGTGACCCATGCCTTACTATTAGATTTCCAAAACACACACAATTTACTCTTCATAACATTGTTTTTCCTGAACACTCTGGGATTTTCAGAATGGTACACTAGTAACGGCTTCACTCTGAAATCCCCACTAGCATTAGCACAGAACATGAGAGTCAGCCTGTCTTTCATAGGCTTGTGTCCTGGCAGTCCCTTTTCCTCCTGAGTAATGTAGGTCTTCTTTGGCATTTTCTTCCAAACGAGGCCTGTTTTGTCACAATTGAACACTTGTTCAGGTTTCAGTCCTTCAGCCTCTATGTACTCCTTGAATTCACTTACAAATTTTGTAGCTGCAATTTTGTCTGAACTGGCAGCCTCCCATGCCTTACCACACTGTGTATGTCACTGCAGTTCTTTAATCTCTCAAACCAACCTTTGCTGGCCTTAAATTCACAAATATCAGTACTCATTGCAGGCAGTTTCTTTACCAGATCATCGTGCAACTGCCTAGCCTTTTCACAAATAATCGACGTCATAAGACTATCTTCTGCTAATTGTTTCTCGTTTATCCACACCAATAATAACTTCTCAACATCTTCAAGTACTGGTGATCTCATTTTTGTCAGCATATTTACCCCCTTTGCAACAACAGCTTCCTTGATTTCCTTTTTCTTGGCCACGATGGAAGCTATGGTTGTATGGGGTGTGTTATACATCCTTGCCAGCTCGGCCACACGTACGCCACTTTCATATTGTTCAATGATGTTTTTCTTAAATTCAATCGTATTTCTCGCCTTCTTTACCAAAGGCTTGGCACTAGGAGTTTTCTTCGGAGCCATGGTAGCTTATTTAGTAGTTGCAAGCACTAAAATGAATGAATTATTATGAAATATTTCGTATGAGCAAGTGAGGGGATCGTCGCTCACTGGTAAACAATGGCACACTGGCTGGGAACGGCTCAGAGCCGTGAGTATGCGTCCCAGATGAACGACTATTCGCGAGTCAAACTACGATTAGCGAGCCAATGTTTTCACGAAAATAACATTACGATTTTCGAAAATTACGACTATCGAGCCTTGTGATTATCGAGGGACCACTGTACGTCACTGTCCATTCCAATATGCAGTCTTGAATGGGTTGACATTATTTACACAATTATTGCAATAAGAAATAACAGTAAATCTTATATTTTTTGTGAATAAAAACTACAAATTATTTATATAATAGTAATAATAATAATATGTATAATAATAATACGTATAATAATCATACGTATAATAATAATAATAGTATAATAATACAATAATAATACTAATATGATATGCATAATAATAATACATATATAATAATAATGTACTACATATAATAATTATAATAGACGGCTTCAAAAGGCTGTCACTAGATGGCAGTGTTTACCACAACAAAGAGGGAGCGGTTGTGGCCTGCCTCCACCTGTTACATAATGACATACTTCATTCATTCTAGAGTATATATCAGGTATCTGTGTGATTTGTATTGTTTATTATTTCATATTAGACGAACTGTGATAGATAAATAAGGCAAAGAGTTGATGATAGCAAAATGTTCAATGAGTATGTTGTCCTGTCTCCAGACAAACTCTCGTCGGCCGCCGACACCACCCATACCACTACATGAATGACGTATTTCATTCATTCTGGAGTATATATCAGGTTTCTATGTTATTTATATTATGTCATATTAGATGAACTGTGATAGATAAATAAGCTGTATAGATGATATTAGCGAAATTAATTATGAAGTATTTTGCCCGGTCTCCAGACAAACTCTCGTCCACCGCTGACACTGCCCATACCACTACATGAATGACATATTTTACTCATTTTAGAGTATATATCAGGTTTCTATGTTATTTATATTGTTTATTATGTCATATTAGATGAAGTGAGATGGATAAATAAGCTGTAGAGTTGATATTAGTGAAATTGTTGATGTACAGAATTCCAATGGAACGGATTAATTGCATTTCAATTAATTTAAATGAGGAAAATTGACTCTGCAAACGAGCAAATCCAGTTGTGAGCAAGGTCATGGAATGGATTAAACTCGCAAGTAGAGGTTCCACTGTATTTTCCTGGGTGAAAACTGAGAGGAAGTAGGTACTGAGAATTTCACACATGTTCTTATCACTGTCAATGATCTGACCAGAGTTACTCTTAAGTGGGCCAATCTTGTCCCTAATCTTATCTTGTTCCTTTCTTTATTTCTCTCTCTAATTGAATATATTGATTTCTTAACTGCCTATCCCCTCTTTTGATACTCTATATATGCCTCTCTTTTGACCAGTGAGATGTTTTAATCTATTGTTCATCCATTTGGGATCATTTTTGTTAGATCTAATTTCTCTACTCGGAACAAAAGTTGTCTGGGCGGCTAGAACTATGCTCTGAAAAACGTCGTATTGGCAACCAAGATCACCTACCTGACCCATAGTCAGGACATCCCAATTTAGCCTACCCAGGTAATTTTTCAGTCTCATGAAGTTGGCCAAGCGAAAATCTGGGACAGAGATTTGATTGCAGTTATCTGGGTAATTCCATGATATATTGAAACTAAGTGATTTGTGATCACTTTCCCCAAGCTCATCATTAACCTCAAGATTATTAATTAGTGAATCTTTGTTGGCAAGAACCAAGTCAAGCAGATTGTTTCCTATAGTTGGTTCTGTCACAACCTGTTCTAAAAAGCAATCCTGAACCGTATCAAGAAAGTCACTAGACTCAAGATTTCCTGTCATATTGTTCCAATCAATTTATCTAAAGTTAAAATCTCCCATTATCACAACATTTTCATATCTAGATGCCTTGTGAATTTTGTCCCATAACAGCTTATTGTACTCCCTACCAAGGTTTGGGGGCCTATAAATCACACCCAAAATTAATTTGTCACTTCCCTCAAGAAACTGTAGCCAAACAGATTCTATGTTTGATGTTTCTAGTCTTATATCATGTCTAAGACAACAATTTAAATTTTCTCTGACATACATCGACACTCCACCACCCTTCCTGTTGACCCTATCAGTGTGTAATAGTATATAACCCTATATGTTGCATTCAAAAGGCATTTCTCTATCTTTCAGGTTGAACCAGGTCTTTGTTATACCAATAATATCTATATTACCTACACTTGCAGGTAATCTTAGCTCATCTGTCTTATTTCTTAGACTCCTTCTATTTGTATAGTAAACCTTAAGGGAGCTAGTCACTCGTTGCCCTCTATTATCTCTCTTTGTTTGTTGATCAATTGATTTACCATTACTAGCAAATTTATTTTGAATATTGTCTTTTAAACATATCCCTGAGATATCCTGGTAATAACTGCTGTTTTTAACCCTAATGCTGCAGCCTGTTGGCCCATACTAGGCAGGTCCTTCACAAACCATCCCACTAACAATATTTGCCCAACCCAGTTTTCAATTCTCCCCAAGCAATAAGCTTTGATAATTCTATTCACTCGTGAGCAAGTCCCACTCAGATCAAATCGTGTGTGTGGGGAAGTGGCCTGGCTGGTGTGGGGAAGTACCCTGGCTGGTGTGGGGAAGTACCCTGGCTGGTGTTGGGAAGTACCCTGCCTGGTGTGTTCTTTCCTGAATTCTATCGTGTGTCTTGCCTTCTTTACCAAAGGGCTGGCATTAGGAGCTTTCTTTTGGCCCATGGTGGCTTATTTAGCAGTTGCAAACGCAAAAAAAAAAAAAAAAATGAGTTATAATGAAATGTATCGTATGAACGCATGGGGTGATGGTCACTCGCCCAGAAACAATGCCACACTGACTCTCTGAATGATGTGTGGGAGCCTTTGTGTACGCCTGGCTGCTGGGAGGCTGCGTTCCGTGCAGATGAATCACAAGGCAAATCTCAAAACACGAGGCTATATTTTGATGAAAAAGTTGCCAAAAATTGAAATTCATGAAGCATGAGGCTCACAAAACTTGGGGGTCCACTGTAACTGGAGATAAAGTATCTAAGATTACAGTAAAAGGAATACACCTACCATCCGACTTACGACCTGCTCGACTTACGACCACTCGACTTACGACCGTGTTTTTTATGCCAAATTCCTGGGAAATAAACAACTATTTGTGTTGTACACAGTGTTTATCCTAAACCTTACAGTATAAAGTACAGTACTAACAACATAAAAAGTAAAGTAAAACATGAAATACCAAAATAAAACAATAAAACAAAGTCATTACAAAAATGTTTTGTTGATATTCAGTAGTAAAGTTCAACTTACGACCATTTTGACTTACGACCGGTTTCTCGGAACCGAACTCGGTCGTAAGTCGGATGGTAGGTGTATTAATTTGTAGTTACATGGCATTTACTCCTCTTACCAAAAAGGTTAAATTTGGAAAACAGATGTTTTAAAAAAAATGTGGTTGATAGTTCCACGAGAATGAGAAAAAGGCCAGCTGTCATTATCAGAGTATTTTGAGGAATAAAACTGTCTGATCTCACTAACCTAATTGCATTTTCTTTGTGACCCCAAGAGTTTTGGCCCATTTGTGGACAATGTGCTTGGTACAGTTAACCCTTAAACTGTCCAAATGTAGATCTACGGTCATACACGTAGCGCTCCGAATTTAGATCTATTTTTTTTTACACAGAGCACGTAAAAGCGGGCGTAGATCTATGTTCGAAGCGCAACGCACATGAACGTTGATCTACGTTTGGACAGTTTAATGATTAATTGAGATAAAGCAGGAAGGGTCAGCTGATCATTCATGCTTTCATTACATGTTGTTTTCTACTATATGTACATAACTGAATATCACATTTACTATATATTTTTAGCTTATTGATTTGTATCTCGCTTTACAGTGTGGGGCCTAATCCCTGGATCCATTATGTGAACCTGTAATACTTTGACTACTACTCAAAGGATAGGGGGTAAGGTACATAATAAAGCTATCTTGCACCACATGCAGAAATTGTTAGATTTTTCATATCTACAGGTGTGATCGAGAACAAGATGACAGATGGAATGCTATCATTGTCTTGGAACAACCATAGCACTACTTTTTGCCACACACTCGCCTCACTCAGATCTAAGGTAATATAGGGCAGTTGAACTGTTTAATTTCTATTTAATTTTACATAGGGACATACTGTGCAAGTATAATACCTAGTTTATTTTATCTTTGCTTATGACTCCAAACAAATCTAATTAGAACACAGTTGAATAATTTTAAGCTGTTTGCTCTTCTCATATTCTCTTCCAGTCTGACAGCCTCATTTTTTACTTTGAGTACCCTTGAGATATAGCAGAGACCCCAGTGGAAATAAGTTACATTATTTGATGTTACTTGGTTAACCTAGGTTAAACTGAGACTGTGTCTTTCATGTGCCCATAATGTGTGTGAAAGACTACAGTAGGGCCCCACTTATATGGCAGGTTAGGCTCCAGGCTACCACCATAAAGCGGAAATCAGCATAAATGGAATGCCCTTTTTTCCACTTACAAATGCATATAAATACTAGATAACAAGTTTACACTAACATATGTTAAGTTAGCAATAGAACTAGGCATTAAAAACAATATAAAGTAAAATACACATATAGTACACTCATTACTTTAAAATATTTGTAATCTTAATGTTGGGTGAGATGAATAGTATTTATATTGTGAGAAATCAGGTGTGGGAGGTATGATAACCAAGCCAGGCCATCCCACCCACACATAATACTCTACAACATTTGAAGTGTCCCAGAGTAATAAAATGCTTATACAGTTCACTCATTACTTTCCTTAAAATATTTGTAGTCTTAATGTAGGGTTAGAGGTGAGTAAACAAGATAAAACGAACAAAAGAGAGAGAGAGAGAGAGAGAGAATGAATGAATGAATGAATGAATTAATTAATTAATTAATTGCAGGCTCTACGCTATGTCTCCTCAGTGATTACCTTCATGGTAGATCTCTAAGTGTAGTTCTCAATGGAACGGAATCAGCAAGACATCCTATTGGGGCAAGTGTTCCACAAGGAAGCGTGCTGGGTCCATTGTTATGGAATGTCTACTTCAACGACCTTCTTCATCTCATCCCAGAATCACATGCATATGCAGACGACTGTACACTGACATTCACTAATCCAATAGAAGAAATGCCAGCTGCTCTAACTACATCAATCACCATCTGAGAGCTATGTCAGCCTTGGGAAATAGATGGCAAGTAACATTTGCTACCTGAGAAAAACCTAATGATGATCGTCTCTAGGCAGCCATGTATTGTAATTTCTGTGTTGGCAGTAAGTAAGGTTGAGGTGAATGTTGTGTGCTGTGATAGGGTTGGTCCACCGTGGCGGAAGAAGTGAGGAGGTGGGAGGCGCACACGCTCGCTTTGGGGTGAAAGTTATGACGCGGGGTCCAAACTAGAACCATGTGGTCTGATCGAAGCTGCATCGATGTGAGGAGAATACCTGTGACTTTGATCATGGGTCGACGAACAAAGGACGGACATTTATGGTAGTCAGGGGCACCTTCCGTAGTGGCAGATAGGTTATCCCCTCTTGCTTGACGTAGGGGTTGCAAAGATCCTGTACGAGGCACAAGTACGCTCCACCTTGATATGCTCCACTTCTTGGTTTACCTGCCCCCCTCTCATCCTGCGACTGCTGACAGAGTAGAGAACAGAGCAAGACGCTCATCTCTCGCCTGACCCATCCTGGATAAGATCTGTCAATTTCAGCAGAGCCTTCAACATAGGAGGGATGGGGGCCCTTACTGTTATGTACAGGGCAATACAGTGAACCCCCGCATACCGATTTTAATATGCAAGAGGGGTAATTGGTTATGCGAAATAATTGGTATCAATGAATTTTCCCCATAAGAAATAATTGGAAATCAAATTAATTCCTGCAAGACACCAAAAAAAAGTATGAAAAAAAATTTTTTTTACCACATGAGAATGTTAATTTTAGTACACACAAACTGAAAAAGGCATGCACACTACATGAACACTTACTTTATTGAAGATACTGGTGATGATTGATGGGATGGTAGTAGGAGAAGAGTGTTTAGTGGTGTTAGAAGGGAATCCCCTTCCATTAAGAATTGAGGTGTCGAGTCCTTTTCGGGGTACTTCCCTTCTTCTTTTAAATGCCACTAGGACCAGCTTCAGTCACTGGACTTCTTGCGCACAACATATCTGTCCATAGTTCCTGTACCGTCTCCGTTCCCTATGACTCCCTAAAGTGTTTCACAACATTGTCATGGTAATAATCACCAGCACGGCTTCATAGCTGTGTGAGGTGATTTACAGTCAAAAAGTTTGCACTTCAGCCACTTTGCACACATTTCCCATAATCTTTGATAGGCAACTTCTTCAATTTCTCTCTCCCCCCTCTGAACCATTTTCTCAGTCTGGCCTCTTGCTCTCAGAAGTTGATCCTATCAGCTCATCAGAGGTTAGTTTCTTCATTGGCCCTCCTCCACCAACTCTTCCACATCCTCCCCACAACCTCCAACCCCATGACTTCCCAATGGGCCAACAATGGATTCCTCAACTGGCATAATCCTCTCAGGGTTAGCATCAAACCCTTCAAAATCCCTTTTGTCCCTACACATTCTGCCACAGTTTCTTCCAAGCAGAGTTTCAAGGTCCCTTAGTCACTCCCTCCCATGCCCTACCCTATGAGATTACACAATTGAGGATTTAAAGTGCTCTAAGTTTCAGAGGTCACTACAAAGTCACCTTCCAAACAAGCTTTTGTGGTACAGTTTTTTGAGTTTGCAATAACCAGCGGTCCATGGCTGCAGGAGAGGATGGGTATTAGGAGGCAAAAACTTGAATGTTATTATGAATATCATTCCCCATAAAGTCGCTCTGCCCACGTCTGTAGGATGACCAGTGCATTGTTCTAACACCAGGAGGCACATAAGTTCTAATTTTCTTTTCATTTTGGTAATCCTTTCACATGGGGGCAAATGCATGGTGTAACCTGTCATAGAAAAAGTCTCTTAGTGACACCATGCCTTACTGTTTGCCCTCCACAGCAACACACAAATTCTCCATAGGACATTTCCTTTTGCCTGAACTCCTGGAGTTTTTCAGTGATACACTAATAAAGGCTTAACTTGCAATCACCAGTAGCATTGGAACACCTCAACAAAGAAGCCTGTCTTTCAAAGGCTTAAAGACCTGGGATGCCTTTTCCCTTCTGAGTAATGTTAGACCAGCTTGGCATTTTCTTCAAAACAAGCCTGTTTCATCACAATTAAACACTTGTGTCGTTTTCAGTCCTCAGTCTCTATGTACTCCTTGAATTCATGCACTATTTTTCACCCGCTTTGTGTTCCGAACTGGTAGCCCCACCATGCCTATCACACTATGTATGCAACTACGCTCTTAAATGCTCTCAAACCAACCTTTGCTGGCCTTAAATTCACTCACATCAGCACTAGTTGCAGGCATTTTTTAATTAAATCCTCACGCAACTTTCTACCTTTTCGCTTATGATCGCTTGAGAGATGCTACTCCTTCTAGCTTGTTTTCATTACACACCAATAAGAGTCTCTCAACATCTCCATGACTTGCGATCTTTGTTTGAAAACACAGGTTAAACCTTTGGCAAAACAGCTTCCTTGTTGGCCTTTTCTGGTGCCCACAATAGTAGCGATGGTTGATTGGGGTTTCTGTACACCTGACGCAGGTCGGCGATACGCACTCCACTTTCATACTTATCAAGGATCTCTTTCTTCATTTCTATTTGGAATTCTCACCCTTATTGGTGTAGGGTTGCACTAGAAGCTTTCTTGGGCCCCATGGTCACTTATTTCCAGAAACAGCACCGAAAACACTGTAATAATACGAAATATTCCGATTGTATGCTTGGATGTTACCACGGAGGCTGGCTGGTAAACAATGGCACGGGCGGCACATGTGAGGCTGGCTGAGGGCGCACATTGGACGCGTCTCAGACGAAAATCGGTGAGCGGGTTTTTAAGCGGTATCGAGGCAAAATTTTTGCGATTAAAGCAAGCGGTATGCGGATTAATCGTTATGTGGTGCCATCGGTATGCGGGGGTCCACTGTATTGTCAAAATACCACACTTGGATCCACTTTGAGGACAGAGTGAAACAAGCTTTTATGCCACAAGACGGGCAGAAAGCAGCCAACTTTCACTCCTGGCTGTACCCTTCTCCAGAACATCACTCCATCTGAGATCATACATACCCAGGATGACTCGAGTATGGAACACATTCGTACAGGATAATGATGTCAACAAGATAAAGTCAGTTGATCAAATGAAAATGCTGGCCCACAGATGGCACCAACTTCATCTTGTTTTCCTATTGTATGTCATCATAACAATAAAAATGCTTCAAATGAGCTGATGTAGATACAGCTCTTAAGCTTGCCATAAAGTTAGAATCCTTAACCTGTAAATAGCAGTCATGATGCTAAGGGATCCTTAACCTTGGTCCCAAACCCTGTGTAAAAAAAAAAAAAACAAAAAAAGAGGGGGAGAGAGGGAGAGGGGAAGAGGGAGAGAGAGAGGGAGAGGGAGAAGAGGAGGGAGAAGAAGAGGGAGGAGAGAGGGAGGAGAGAGAGAGGGAGAGAGAGAGGAGAGATAGGGAGAGAAGAGAGGAGAGAGAGAGAGAGGGAGGGAGAGGGAGAGAGAGAGGGAGGGAGAGAGAGAGAAGAGGGAGAGTGGGGGAGAGAGAGGGAAGGGAGAGAGAGAGAGGGGAGAGAGAGAGAGAGAGGGGGGAGGGAGAGAGAGAGAGGGGGATAGAGAGAGGGGAGAGAGAGGGAGAGAGAGAGGGAAGAGAGAGAGGGAGGGAGAGAGGAGGGAGAGAGGGAGTGGAAGAGGGAAGGAGAGAGGGGAGAGGAGAGGGAGGGAGAGAGGAAGAGAGAGAAGGAGAGAGAGAGGGAGAGAGAGAGAGAGGGAGGGAGAGAGAGAGAGAGAGAGAGGGAGGGAAGAGGGAGAAGAGAGAGAGAGTAGAGAGGGAGGGAGAGAAGAGGAGAGGGAGAAGAGAGAGGGAGAGATGAGGGAGAGAGAGGGAGGGGGAGGGAGAGAGAGAAGTGAGGAGAGAGAGAGAGAGAAGAGAGGAGAGAGAGAGAGGAGGAGGGAGAGAGGGGGGAGAGAGAAGAGAGAGGAAAGAGAAGAGGAGTGAGAGAGAGAGGAGAGAGAGAGAGAGAGGGGGGAGAAGAGAGAGAGAGAGGGGGGAAAGAGGAGAGGGGGAAGAGAGAGGGGGGGATGTAGAGGGAGGGAAGAGAGAGAGAGAGAGAGAGAGAGAGGGGTGAGTGAAGAGAGAGAGGGAGAAGAGAGAGGGAGGGTGAGAGAGAGTGAGAGGGAGGTGTGATGGGGAGGGGTATGGTAAGTGTGAGGGTGTGGTAGAGAGGGTGGGTGGAAGATGGGGAGAGTGTAGAAGAGAAGAGAGAGAGCGAGAGGAGAGGGAGAGGGGGAAAAAAGAGGGGGGGGGACGACAACGACACGGACTGAGTCGTGGAGATGAAAAAATCAGATAATGCATCCTGGTTTTGCCGTACACATTTGTATTATACAATAAGCAAACACTTTACATAGTATACAAGTAGCTCCACATTGACAGTAGAATAAATAAGAGGAACACTCCTATTCTCATGTAACACCATTTTTAAAAGAAATGAGCTCTGAAGGCATATGAAAGGAATAATTTTCTAGTTACCCCCAGTATTACTATAGTGCACACATTTTCTCTGATGTTGGACTAGAGAAAACATTAATCTTGCCGTCACTTCTGCAAGTCGCCTAGCTACCACATCTCAAATTTGTTAATTTATTGTACTAAGGGGTGTATTTATCATGTTTATATGTTACGTAGATGCTTATTATATACGTAATTTTGAAAAAATATCATAGATGGATTAATGAAAATGTGTATGTTAATGTAATATATGATATTTAACCCTTTGACTGTTTGGGTCGTATATATACACATTACGAGGTACCGTGTTTGACATATATATGTATACACTCATAAATTCTAGCAGCTTCAAATCAAGCAGGAGAAAGCTGGTAGGCCCACATTGAGAAATGGTCCTGTGTGGTCATTGTTTGTGCCCCAATAAAAAAAAATCCTGGAGCACGCAGTGGCATAGTGAGAAAAAAAAACTCCTACCGTTTTTATTGAACTAAAATGCTGACTTTGTGGTCATTTTCTATAGAAATTTGGGTTGTATTACTCGTTTTTCTGTCTCACTTGGATAGAATGGAAAACATATTATAGAAATAGAGGTGATTGTATGATTGATTTTACTATAAAAAGAACCTGGAAATGAGCTCAAAGTAGGGGAAATGTTTATGATTTTGCCAATGTGCAAAAGTAAACAAATGATGACATTGTCCCAATAAATGTCCAACTAGCATTCTAATATGAGTCATGAAAGGGTGATGTTATTTATCCAATTATTAGTATAGCAGTAGTCTGGCATAATAGTAAATCTCTATATTTTTTTGAATACAAATCCAAATAGAAAGCAAGAGTAATATCAGAGCGGCCTGAGACGTGACTGATGAGAACAAAGAAAATGTTATATTATACCAGAATGTCTGCGAAGTTATTCTGGATCTATTTGTGAAATTGTCCACATTATTTAATTTTCGTGAAATTGGCCAAATTGCAAATTTCTGACCACGTTATTGGGTAGTTGAAATCGGTAAATGGGCAGTTTCTTGTACTCAATCGATAGAAAAAACGGAGTTCTAAAGAAATAGCTATGAGTTTGGTCGACTGGAACAATGGAATTAGCCGAAAATAGGGCTCAAAGTGGGCGAAATTGCCGATTTGTAAATATCGCTGAGGCCACTAACTTCGCGAGAGCGTAATTCTGTCAGTTTTCCATCAAATTTCGTTTTTTTTTTTTTTGTCATTACAATCAGGAAAAGATTCTCTATCATTTCATAAGATTTTTTTTTTTTTTTTAAATATTGTGACACCAGGAGACACCTCAGGGTTGGGGGTTGCTCCAGTCAAGGGGTTAAAATCTGCAAGAAACCCCTCTCACGGGCCCAAAATATGTTATGGAGAAGGAGCTTAGACACAGGCGAGATTCCACAGTCACTAAAAACAACAGATATAGCCCCACTCCATAAAGGTGGCAGCAAAGCAGTAGCTAAGAACTATAGACCAATAGCTCTAATGTTGCACATCATAAAAATCTTTGAAAGAATTCTAAGAAGCAGAATAGCAAACCACCTGGACTCCCAAAAATTGCACATCCCAGGGCAACATGGTTTCAGACCAGGTCGCTCCTGCCTTTCACAACTGCTTGACCACTAAGAATGGACCGAGATGCTATCTGGAAAACAATGCGGATGTATTGTACACCATACAATGCAAAAGCTTTGACAAGTGCGACCATGGTGTAATGCACACTAAATTCGTGCATGGGATAACCGGCAAAGTAGCAGATTGGTCTTCAACTTTCTAACCATCGCACACAAGAAGTAGTGGTAAATGGAGTGTAAATCAGAGGCTGCCATAAGTGAAGAGCTCCTGTCCCACAAGGCCACAGTACTCACACCGTCCTGTTTCCTATTCCTCATATCAGACATAGACAGAGATTAAAACCCAGCAACGTGTAATCAACTTTTGCAACGATACTAGGAATCTGCATGAGAGTGTCATCATTGAGGACGACGGCAAAGCTCCAAGAAAGATATAAACCCAAGTTTCCAATGGGCAACAAGAGAATAATATGATGTTCATGAAGACCAAATTCCAACACACCATTATGGAAAACTGAGGAAATAAATAACTAGACTGTGTATGCTACAAACTCCAGTCACACCATAGAGCGTAGAAAAGCAATGTGAAAGACCTGGTTGGATAGTGTCCTGAAGACCTCACCTTCAGGACCACAACAATGCCTACTCTCACATCTGCTAAAAAACTGATGGATAGATAATGAGAACATTTAAGACAAGAGAATGCTAACCAATGATGATCCTTTTAAATCACTTATTCTATCTAGGCTGGAATACTGCTGTACAATAACATCCCCATTCAAGCAGGTGAAAATTGCAGAGCTAAGAATGTACAAGAACCTTTATGCACGAATCAATTCCATCAGAAACACCTTAACTACTGGGAGCGCCTGGAAGCACTTGACTTGTACTCACTAGAGTGCAGGAGAGAGAGAGATATCATAATCTACACCTGGAAGATTCTGAGGACAGTCCATAAAATTACTATTTTCTTTAATATGCACACAGCAATCACTCCATATGAAGCAATAAGATTTGGCAGGTCATGCAACATAGCCCCAGTGAAAAGTAGGGGCGTCACTGGTACACTAAGAGAAAACACAATAAGTGTCCTGGCTCAAGACTGTTCAACAGCCTCCCACCAGCAATAAGGGGCATTACGGGAAGACCCCTGGTTGTCTTCAAGAGGGAGCTGGACAGATACCTAAAGACTGTGCCGGATCAGCCAGGCTGTATGTTGGATTGCGTGCGGCCAGCAGTAACAGCCTCGTTGATCAGGCCCTGATCCACTGGGAGGCCTGGTTGTGGGGGCATTGATCCCCGGAATGCCCTCCGAAAATAGGGCTCAAAGTGGGCGAAATCGCCGATTTGTAAATATTGCCGAGGTCGCTAACTTCACGAGAGCGTAATTCTGTCAGTTTTCCATCAAATTTCATTTTTTTTGAGGTGTCATTTACAATCTGGAAAAGATTCTCTATTCAATTCATGAGAATTTTTTTTTTTTTTCTTTAAATTTTTTGCGACACCGGGGGGCCCATGGAAAACCTCAGGATTGGGGGTCGCGACAGACAAGGGTTTAATGTGCCCAGAGTGATTATTAATTGAATATTATTATTACTTATTATTATTATTATTATTATTTTATTTTTTTTTATAGGTATAGGTTTGTAGACAGCAACCACCCAGGAAGGTACACCATCCTGCCAAGTGAGTGTAAAACAAGCCTGTGATTGTTTTACATGATGGTAGGATTGCTGATGTCTTTTGTCTGACTCATAAATTATGCAAGATACAGCATGTCTTGCTACTTCTACTTACACTTAGGTCACACTACACAATACATGTACACCTTATTTTATACACACTCATCTGAGTTTTCTGATTTTTAATCTAAATAGTTCTTGGTCCCTTATTAATTTTTCCTTTTATATCAACATGGGAAGATGGAATAAGAATCTTTCCTCCGAAGCCTGCGTGTTGTAAAAGTTCAACAAAATGCCGGGAACAATGGGCTAGTATCCCCTTTTTCCTGTAAAGATTACTAAAAGATTAAAAAAGAAAATTGTCAAAGTGGGAAGTCTTGAATTGCGTGGATTTGTGCAGATGATAAGGAAAGAAGATGATTCTGTGGATGTTATGAATGCGAAGAATCGGCTGTCGGAGAATGTCCTGGGCTTAGTGAAACAAGCTGAAGGGGTGAGAGGTGTGGGGGGGGAGGTTTCAGTGGAGTGGAATAAATGGGATTAGGTCAGGGGTTTCAAATAGAGATAGGCTAAAGAAGGAGTAGCAAAAATGTATTGAAGGATAAGCTATGGCAGGAAAAGAGGGACTATAAATGTATTAATTCAAGGATTATGTGAGTTAAAATAAAGATTGGATGTGAAAATGGGTTAGAATAAGCGTGTATGCACTGCTGGAGAAGAGAAGTGTAGAGGGAGAGAGAGATTTTGGGAAATGATTGATTAGAATGGCGTGGAGTTTTGAAACAGTGTGAGAGTAATGGTGGCTTGGGGGATTTTATGCAATAGTGGGTAAAAATGTTATGGAGGGAGTGTAGTAGGTACATTTGGGTTGCCAGGGGTAAATGTAAATTGAGGGGAGCATTTAATTGAGGCTATGTGTAAAAGAAATTTGGTAATAAGTAATACATATTTTATGAAAAAGAGGATAAATAAATTTACAAGGATGAATTATCACGTAATGAAAGTAGTTTTTTTAATTAGATTATTATTGGTGGATAACAGGTTGATGGGTATGCTCCAGATGTACATGTTTATAGAGGGTCAACTGATATATCGAACAGTATTATAGTTGTAGCTACGTTAGAGTAAGAGGTAATGGGAAAAGAGGAAGGTGGCAAACAACAAGTAAAGAGGAGGTGTAAAGTGTATAAACTAAGGAGAGGAAGTTCGGGTGAATATAACGACTATTGCAGAAAGTTGGCTAGTGCAAAGAAGATAGTGGGGTTGAAGAGGGTTGGAATATGTTTTTTTAAAAAGTGCAGTATTAGAAATGTGGGCAGAAGTTTTGTGGTTATAGGAGGGTGGGGGCAGGAGAAAGAGGATGATTGGTGGAAATATAAGTAAAGGTGTGATAAAAGAGAAAAAGGTAGCTTATGAGAGGTTTTTTATCAAAGCAGAATGTAAAAGAAGAGCAGAGTATATGGAGAGTAAAAAAAGGTAAAGAGAAGTGTGAGAGAGTGCAAAAGAGAGCAGATGATAGAGTGGGAGAGGCACTGTCAAGAAATTTTATGAAAATAAGAAAAAATATTGGGAGTGAAAAAAGTTAAACAAGTTCAGAAAGCCTAGGAAAATATGGATTTGTCAGTTAAAAACAGAGTAGGGAGTTAGTAGATGGGAGATGGAGGTATTGGTTAGATGGCGAGAAAATTTTGCGGAACTTTAATTTAAGGAAGAAACAGAGGCAGTAATTTCAATCAACTGGTCAGGGAGGTAAACCATCTTTTAGAGATGAAGAAGAGCAGAATGTAAGTGTGGGAGGTACGTGAGGGCATTACGTAAAATGAAAGGGGGTAAAGCAGCTGGAACTGATGGGATCAAGACAGAAATGAAAAAGCAGGGGATATAGTGTTTGGAGTGGTTGGTACTTAGTTTAATAAATGTATGAAAGAGGGGAAGTACCTAAGGTATTGGCAGAGAGCATGTAATAGTCCCTTTATATAAAGGAATAGGGGACAAAAAGAGACTGTAAAAATTATAGAGGAATAAGCATTACTGAGTATACCAGGAAAAGTGTACGGTAGGGTCTATAATTGAAAGAATTAGAGGTAAAGACAGAATGTAGATTTGCGGAAGAGCAAGGAGGTTTTTAGTGGGTAGGGATGTGTAAGATCAGGATGTGTTACATTGAAGCATAAAATGTAACAGTATTTAGATAAAGAATAGGAAGTTTTTATTGCATTTATGGATTAGAAAAGGCAATGATAGAGTGGGATAGAGGAGCAATGAGGCAGATGTGCAATATAATGGAATATGTGGTAAGTTATTTAAATGCCTGTAAAGAGTTTTTATGTGAGTGAATAGTGAGGCTCAGGTGGGTGTGTAGAAAGAGGGAACAACTTCCGCGGAAAAGTAGTCATAGACAGGGATGTGAAATGTCACCATGGGTTTTGTTGTAATATATTTATAGATGGGGTTTAAAAAGGAAGTAAATGCTAGTGTGGGGTTTGGAGAGGGGTAGGGACTAAAAATTAGGGGAATCAAATTCAAAATGGGAATGACACAGTTACTTTTTGCTGATGATACTGTGCTTATGAGATTCAAAAGAAAATTGCAAAGGTAGTGGAAGATTTGGGAAGTGTGTAAAGGTAGAAAGTTGAAAAGTGAACATAGAAAAGATAAGGAATGATGAGGGGAGTCAAATGATTTAGATAAAGCAAAAATTGGATATCAAATTGGGAAGAGGAGTAAGGAAAAGTGAGAATGTTTTCAGATACTTGGAAGTTGCGTGCGGCGGATGGATTTAGAAGGATGAGGTTAATCATAGAATTGATGAGGGAAAAAGGTGAGTGAGCGTTGAGGTATATTGGATCAAAAAACTTATCTATGGAGCCGAAGAAGGAATTATGCAAGGTATTGTAGTACCAAAACATCTTAATATGGGTGTGAAGCTTGGGTGATAAATGCAGCAGCGAGAACGGTGTAGCAGCGGAGATGTCCCTTGTAAAGGGCAATGTGTGGTGTCAATAATATGCCAGAAAATTCGGAGTGTGGAAATTATGAGAAGGTGTGGAGTTAATAAAAGTATTTGTCAGAGGGCAAAAGGGGTTGTGAGGTGTTGGTCATTTTAGGAGAAAAAGGAAAAATGGATCACAGTAGAAGACAAGAAAGCATATAAAAACTATAGGGGAAGGAAGGCGGTAGTGGGTCGTCCTCGAAAGGGTTGGAGAGAGGGGGTAAAGGAGGTTTTTGTGGGTACGGGCTTGGACTTCCACAAGCCTGCGTGGACGTGTAATAGATAGAGTGAATGAGACGAATGGTACTTGGGACCTGACGATCTGTTGGAGTGTGACATGGTAAATATTTAGTGAAGGGATTCAGGGAAACCGGTTATTTTCAATATAGTTCGGACTTGAGTCCGGAAGTGGGAAGTACAGTGCCTGCTACTTTAAAAGGAGGGTTTTGGGATATTGGCAGATTGAGGATATGTTGTTGTATCTTTATATGTGTATGCTTCTAGACTGGTTGTATTCAGAGCACCTCTGCAAAAACAGTGATTAAAGTGCGAGTGTGGTGAAAGTGTTGAATGATGATGAAAGGATTTTTTCTTTTTTGGGGATTTTCTTCCATTATATAGGGTCTCACCCTGCCTCGGTTAGACGAGCCGACTTGTTGAAAAAAGAAAAAAAAAAAAAAAAATTATTATTTTCATTATTAACCCTTTGAGGGACGACCGGCCCTCTCCGAGACTCGTTTCCAGGGTCGGCCAAATTAAAAAAAAATAATTTTCTCTTATGAAAAGATAGAGAATATATTCCCGATCCTAATGAACCGAAAAGTTTGAAATTTGATTGGAAAACTTAGGGAATATCTCTTGGCGAAGTAGCGTCCTCAGCGATGTTTATGCACTGCGATTTTTGCCACTTTGAGCCCCATTTTTTCCGCCAATTCCACTGTACTATCGACAAAAAACATGAATATTTCACAGACTAGAACTCCATTTTTTTCTATCGAATGAGTACAAGAAAACAACCCATTTATCAATTTCACTATCCAGTACAGTTTCAGAATTTAGCAATTTTGCCAATTTCACATAATTTCAAAAGATGCCAATTCTGAAATGGGTCCCAGAAAAACAAGAAAGACAATCCTGACACTAAAATGACATTTCCTCTGTTCATTAGTCCCACGTCTCAGGCCCCTCTTTACATTCTTTGCTTTTCCGCTTGAATTTTTTTTCTCACAAAAAATAGAAGATTTACTGTTATCAGACTACTGCATTAGTGTAAAAATGGAATAAATAATATTGGCGCACTTGCGAAGAATATTAACACACCAGTTGTCGTGTAATTGACGCTTGCAATGATTTGTTTACTTTGAACTTTGGAAAAATTGAACATTTCTTGGCTACTTTGAGCTCAATTTCAAGTACTTTTCATTGAAAACACCAGTCAAAATCATCTCAATTCTGTAATATGTCTTCCCTCTATACAATGAACCAAGAAAACTAGAATACAACAATAAATACCATACGAAAATACAGTGCAAAGTCGCTGTTTTATTCCAAAAAAATGGTCAAAGTTTTTTTTTTCTCATTATGCACTGTGCTGCAGGATTTTTTTTTATACTGTGCACACTGACCACA
Source organism: Cherax quadricarinatus (assembly GCF_026875155.1). Classification (NCBI taxonomy): domain Eukaryota; kingdom Metazoa; phylum Arthropoda; class Malacostraca; order Decapoda; family Parastacidae; genus Cherax; species Cherax quadricarinatus. The sequence goes on along the minus strand of NC_069408.1, from coordinate 21,259,867 downwards.
TAGACCCATTCTTTCATATGTAGGCCTACCAGCTTTCTCCCACTAGATTTGAGGGCACTAGAATTTAGGCGTACTAGTACGTCAAAAACCCTGAGTCGTAAGCCGTACTAGTACAGCCGAAACCCTCAAAGGGTTAATATGGCATCCTTGAGACATAAGACATTCTTAGTGATTTTAATGTGTACCTGCATGCCAGCACAATGTGTAAGCTTACTTAGGTACAGGTACACATAAGTACAGGTCCTCCATCACAAATCCGGCATCATTGGGACCTGTAGAGTGCCGGATTACTGAGTTTGCCGGATTACAGAGTGGTTAGGTTAGAATACACTTAATAAAATTAACCAACTTGACTTACACAGTTCATTGAACATCGGCAAAAATCGAACAGTTCCGCTATTTTGAGCTCAATTTCAAGGTACTTTTCGTCATGAAAGCAATCAAAATCATGTCTATTTATGTAATACAGTGGTACCTCGATAATTGTAGGGCTCGAGAGTCGTAGATTTCGGAAATCATTGCGATATTTTCCTATAAACATGGGCTCGCTAATCGTAGATTGACTCGCGAATAGTAGTTCGTCCGGGACGCGTACCCACGCTGTGAACCGGGGCGGCCTCCCTTCCCAGCCAGTGTGGCATTGTTTACCAGTGAGCGACGGTCCCCTCACTTGCTCCTACGAAATATTTCATAATATTCCATTCAGTTTAGTGCTTGCAAGTACTAAATGAGCTATCATGGCTCCAAAGAAAGCTTCTAGTGCCAAGCCTTTGGTAAAGAAGGTGAGAATATGATTGAATTTAAGAAAAACATCATTGAACAATATGAAAGTGGCTTAAGTGCGGCCAAATTGGCCAGGATGTGTAACAAACCCTATACAACCATATGTTCCATTGTGGCCAACAAAAAGGAAATCAAGGATGCTGTTGTTGCAAAGGGGGTAAATATGCTGACAAAAATGAGATCACCAGTACTCGAAGAGGTTGAGAAGTTATTATTGGTGTGGATAAACGAGAAACAATTAGCAGGAGATAGTATTATGACATTGATTATTTGTGAAAAGGCTAGGCAGTTGCACGACGATCTGGTAAAGAAATTGCCTGCAACTAGTGGTGATGTGAGTGAATTTAAGGCCAGCAAAGGTTGGTTTGAGAGATTTAAGAACCATTGTGGCATACACAGTGTGGTAGGGCATGGTGAGGCTGCCAGTTGGGACCACAAAGCGGCTAAAAAAATATGTGCATGAATTCAAGGAGTACATAGAGTCTGAAGGACTGAAACCTGAATAAGTGTTCAATTGTGACGAAACAGGCCTCTTTTGGAAGAAAATGCCAAAGAGGACCTACATTATACAGGAGGAAAAGGCACTGCAAGGACACATGCCTATAAAAGACAGGCTGATGCTCATGTTCTGTGCTAATGCTAGTGGGGATTTCAAAGTGAAGCTGTTACTAGTGTACCATTCTGAAAATCTCAGAGTGTTCAGGAAAAAAACATGTTATGAAGAGTAAATTGTGTGTGTTTTGGAAATCTAATAGTAAGGCATGGGTCACGAGGGAAATCTTCGTCGAGTGGTTCAATGAAGTGTTTGGCCCTAGTGTGAAGAATTACCTCCTTGGATCTCAAGTGCCCGCTAGTAATGGACAATGCACCTGCTCATCCTCCAAACTTGCATGACCTAATTTTCGAGGAGTTTGGGTTCATCACAGTAAAGTTCTTGCCCCCGAGTACCAGTCCTCTCCTCCAGCCTATGGACCAGTAGGTCATTGCAAACTTTAAAAAACTCTACACCAAAGCAAGGTTTCAAAGGTGCTTGAATGTGACCTCAGACACTCACTTGACCCTAAGAAATTTTTGGAGAGAACACTTCAGCATCCTCCATTGCATAACCCTTATAGGTATGGCTTGGGAGGGAGTGACTACCAGGACTTTGAACTCTGCTTGGAGAAAATTGTGGCCAGATTGTGTCGACAAGAGGGATTTTGAAGGGTTTGGGGCTGACTCTGATGAACCTATGTCTGTTGTTAAATCTATTGTGGCACTGGGGAGTTTCATGGGGTTGGATGTGAGTTTGGAGGATGTGGAAGAGTTGGTGGAAGACCACAACGAAGAGCTCACCACTGAGGAGCTGCAAGAGCTTCAGCAGGAACAGGAACAGATCGCAGCTCAGAATCTTGCTGCAGAGGAGGAGGAAGAGAGATGGAAGAAGGTGCTTTCTTCAAAAATTAAGGAGATTTTTGAAATATGGGGTAAGATGGAAAGATTTATGGAGAAGCATCACCCTGACAAGGCTGTTGCAAGCCATGTTGGCAACATATACAGTGAGAAAGTCTTGGGCCATTTTAGGGAAGTGTTAAAGAGACGCCAGAAACAGAGCTCTCTGGACAGTTATTTTGCGAGACAGGACTCCAGTCACTCTCAAGCTGGTCCTAGTGGCATTAAGAAACAGAGAAGAGAAGTAACCCCAGAAAAGCAATTGGTACCTGAGGTGTTGATGGAAGGGGATTCCCCTTCCAAACTGTAAATAATCCAATCTCACTCCTCCTCCAGTCTTCCATACACTAAGAAGAATCGCCAATAAAGGTAAGTGTTATGCTGTTAATGTTTCATTCATCATGTCCCATTGTATTGTTTATGTGCTACATCTATATTTCATGTTAAAAAATTTTTTGTTTTAATACTTCTGAGTGTCAGGAATGGATTAATTGTGATTACATTATTTCTTATGGGGAAAATTGATTTGAAAATCGTAGATTTCGATAATAGTAGCACCTCCAGGAACGGATTAAATACGATAAACGAGGGACCACTGTATATCTTCCATTCTCTCAAATGAGTCCAAAAAATGAGAATACAACCATAAAAACCTTATGAAAATATACTGCAAAGAGGCGGCTGATGGCCGAGAAGTTAACTCCCTTATTTATCGTCTGTCTTTTTTATTTTTGTTGCACGTTAAGAAACATCTTTCCATCATACATTGCCCAAGTTTCAATAAGACAGCCCAACAAACAACCGAGAAAAAAAATATTTACCAAAAATCATATTTGGCAAGCCCAAGCCAGGTACTGGAAATAAGTCACTTTGTTTGACTTTCCTGGGTTATCCTAGGTTCTCTATACATACACTGCTATGTATGATACTCTATGTAACTGTATTTGTGTATACCTGAATAAACTTATTTACTTCTAGTCTGTCAACTGAGTACAAGAAACCTCCCATTCACTTATTTCAACTACCCAATAAAGTGGTTAGAAATTGGCAATTTGGCCGATTTCACACAAATTTCAACAGATGCCAGTTTCAAAATAGGATCCAGAATAAACAATGCAGACATTCCTGGCACTAAAATAACATTTTCTTTGTTCATTAGTCACGGCTACATGCCCCTCTTATATTACTCTTGCTTTTCATTTGGAATTTTTATTCACAAAAAAATAGAAGATTTACTGTTATGCAGACTGCTGCATTATTGTAATAATTGTATAAATAATGTCATTCCATTCTTGACTCCGTACTGGAATTTGGACTGGCAGGCTTGAGAGTTGCTGGACCCCTTTCACACCAAAAATCTGTCCATAGAGCTCTGTTTCTGGCATGTCTTTAACCCTTTCAGGGTCCAAGGCCCAAATCTGGAGTCACGCACCAGTGTCCAAGAATTTTCAAAAAAAAAATTTGTTATTTTTTCTTATGAAATCGTAGAGAATCTTTTTGTGAAGGTAATAAAACAAAAAGTACGAAATTTGGTGGAAAATTGACGAAATTATGCTCTCGCGAATTTTGATGTCTCAGCGATATTTACGAATCGGCAATTTTGCCGACTTTGACTCCCATTTTAGGCCAACTACATTATTCCAATCAACCAAATTCTTAGCTATTTCACTAGTATTACTTCTATTCTATCGATTGAGCACAAGAAATCGCCAAGTCAAATGTTTCAACTACAAAATAAAGTGATCGGAAATTGTTAATTTGGCCAATTTAACACAAAGTTCAAAATATTCCAATTTCAAAAGAGGGTCCAGAATGAAACATGTAGGCATTCCTGGCACTAAACTAACATTTCCTCTGTTCATTAGTTATGTTTTGAGGCTTTACAAATAAATTACATTTTGATTTTTTATTCACATAATGAAATTTTTTATTCCCCACCAAAAAATAGAAGATTTACTGTTATGCAATATTGTAATAATTGTATAAATATCATCACCATATTTGTGAATGTATATTAGACCCCACCAGCTGACGTGTATTTGATGTGTGAGGTCGTTTGTTTACTCTTGAATTCGGCAAAAATTTAACATTTCTGCTACTTTGAGCTCAGTTTCAAGCCATTTCCAGTGCTAAAACCAATCAAAATCATCTCTATTTCTGTAATAAGTCTTCCATTCTATTTAAATGAGACCAAGAAATCACAAATACAACTATAAAAAACATACGAAAAAACACTGCAAAGTTGCTGTTTTAATCGAAAAATCATGATTTCATTTTTTTTCTCTCATTATACACAGTGTGCTGCAGGATCTGTTTTATGTGGTGCACACATACCACATAGATGTATTCTCTCATATCTAGGCCCAAATGTACCACTCACAGTTTATCAGAGTGAGCTGAGCTCATGGCGTAGATCTACGGTTTGGACCCTGAACGTAAAGCCGTAGATCTACGGGACGGACCCTGAAAGGGTTAAGATTTCCCTAAAATGGGACACAACATTGTCACTGTAGATGTTGCCAGCATGGCTTGCAACAGCTGTGTCAGGGTGATGTTCATCCATAAATGCTTGCACCTTTGTGCACATTGTACAAATGTCCTTAATCGTTGAAGAAGGCAACTTCCTCTATCTCTCTTCCCCCTCCTCTGAAGGAAATTCCTGAACTGTGGTCTGTTACTGTTGCACCTCAGGCTCTTGCAGCTCTGTAGTGGTTAGCTCTTCATTGTTGACCTCCACCAACTCTTCCACATCCTCGCCACTAACCTCCAACCTCATGGACTTCCCCAATGCTGCAGTTGAGATTCCACAACTGGCATAGACTCCTCAGGGTTAGCCCCAAACCCTTCAAAATCCCTCTCTTGTATACATTCTGGCCACAATTTTCTCCAACAGAGTTCAAAGTCCTGCAAGTCACTCCCTCCCAAGCCTTACCTATAAGGTTTATACAACTGAGGATACTGAAGTGATCTTTCCAGAGCTCTCTTAGGATCAATTCAGTGTCTGAGGTCACTTCAAAGCACTTTTGAAACTGCTTTGGTATACAGCTTTTTGAAATTTGAAATGACCTGCTAGTCCATGGGCTGGAGGAGAGTAATGGTGTTAGGGGGCAAAAATTTCACTTTGATGAAATTAAACCCCCCCCCCTCCTCACACAATTTGCTCTTCAAAGTCTGGAGGATGAGCAGGAGCATTGTCCATTTACAGGAGACACTGGAGTGGCAATTTATTTTCCAGGAGATATATTTTCACACTGGGGCCAAACAGGTCATAGAACCAATCGAGGAAAATGTCCCTAGTGACCCATGTCTTACTGTTTGCTCTCCACATCACACACAATTTAGGCTTGACGACACTGTTTTTTTTGAACACTCTGGGAGTTTCAGAGTGATAAACAAGTAAAGGCTTCACTTTGCAATCCCCACTAGCATGACTACAAAACATGAGAGTTAGCCTGTGTTTCATAGGCTTGTGTCCTGGGAGTGCCTTTTCCTCCTGAGTAATGTAGGTCCTGTTTGGCATTTTCTTCCAAAACAGGCATGTTTTGTCACAATTGAACACTTGTCGGGGTTTTAATTGTTTAGCCTCTATGTACTCCTTAAGTCCTGTTTGGCATTTTCAACACTTGTTGGGGTTTTAATTGTTTGGCCTCTATGTACTCCTTAAAGTCCTGTACATATTTTTCAGCTGCATTTTTGTCAGAACTGGCAGCCTCACCATGCCTTATCACACTGTGTGTGCCACTACGATTCTTAAATTTCTCAAACCAACCTTTGCTGGCCTTAAATTCACCAGTATAAGCACTAGTTCCAGGCATTTTATTAATTAGATCATCATGCAACTACTTTGCCTTTTCACATATAATTGACTGTGAAACACTATCTCCTGATAATTGTTTCTCGTTGATCCACACCGACAACAGTCTCTCCACATCTTCGAGTATTTGCGATATCCTTACAGTGTTAATCCAGCCAACAATTAATACCAATTGCTCTGGACAACCATTCATTACCAACACCTCTTCTTAGCAAAATGCCAATGTAACAGGGCACCCCCCTTCTTCCTAATTATGTCTATAGCTGTCCTGAACTTTCTAACTAAATCCTCATTTCTGCGCTTGCCTACATCATTGCCTCCAGCACTGAGGCAAATAATAGGATTGATCCCATTACCGTTCATGATGTTGTCAAGCCAGCTAACAATGTCCTCCATCCCAGCCCCAGGAGAGCAAACCCTGTCTCCTCCTCCTGTCCTTCAAGCAGAATGCCCTATCCATGTATCTAACCTGGCTATTCCCAACAATAACAATATTCTTACCTTCCTCGTTGTCGTTCGTCTTGGCGTTCCCAGTAGTCGACTCACATTTGTCGGGTAGCACGGAGAATGCATTAGATGTTTCCACTGCAGTCTCTTTCTTCTTCATCGTTTCTGTCTTTCCATTCTTCTTGATTGTCAACTTCGTTCCATGCTGTCCAGCCACTGACCACGTTCCCTTCTTGACCTGAGGACTCAAAACAGGAGGACTACTACGAATCCTCTTGTTTTCCTCGGTCAATCGCCGTATCTCCATCTTCGCTACTCTCAATTCTTCCTTAAGCTGCTGGTAAAATTGCTCGATGGAGGGCATCTTGGTTCAGTCCACGGAGAGCAAACAAGACACTTCTTCACAGAGTTAAGTACAGGTCACCACTGAGTTAAGCACAGGTCACCACTACAGATCCCCACTCGGATTTTGGGTCATTTCTATTTGATCTAATTTCTATATACGGGATAAACGTTCTTTGAGCAGCATGTATAGTGTTCAGAAAACTGTCATATTGATAGCTCTCTTTGTTACCCCAGTCAACAAATGATAAGTGTTCTCTAAGCCCAACATAACCTGGTAAGCGAAAATCTGGGACTGTTACTGAGTTATCCCTACTATCGAACTTCCATTCAATGCTATATGTAATTGATGTGTGGTCGCTAGCACCATTATTTCTGGTTCTTACCTGGTTCGACACCCTCAGTACTTTATTAATATCTCCCTTGTTTGTGCCTGTCATCCACTTATACACTTCAATGATATCTCCCCTCATTCTACGCCTCTCCAGAGAGTGGAGATTTAAGGCTTTAAGTCTATCTTCATACGGGAGGTTCCTTACACAGTAAATCATTTTAGTCATTCTTCTCTGTATGTTCTCTAATGAGTCTATATCCATCCTGTAGTAAGGGGACCAAAACTGAGCAGCATAATCTAAATGAGGCCTCACTAGTGATGTATAGAGCTGTAAAATAATTTTTGGACTTCTGTTACTTATACTTCTTGAGATAAATCCAAGTAATCTGTTGGCCTTGTTGCACACACTAAGGCACTGGTGTCTTGGCTTTAGATTTCTGCTTACCATGACTCCCAAGTCTTTTTCACATTCTGTATGATCAAGCTCTACTTCACCTAGATTATAGCTTCGAGGGTTATTTTCATTACCAGGGCTAGTACCTTACACTTATCCACATTGAACTTCATCTGCCATTTTTCAGACCAAGACATTAATTTGTCCAAATCGTCCTGGAGTTCATTGATATCCTCCTCAGAGTGAATTATATGGCCTATCTTTGTATCATCAGCAAACTTACTCATATCACTCGTAATCCCTTCATCATGGTCATTAATGTAAATTATGAACAAGAAAGGGCCCAAAAGTGATCCTTGTGGAATGCCACTAGTGACTAATCCCCATTCAGATTTCACTCCATTAATGGTAACTCTCTGCTTTCTATTGGTAAGCCATGCCTCTATCCATGCTAGAACTTTACCTCCTGTACCATGAGCTGCCACTTTCCTTAAGAGTCTCTTGTGAGGTACTCTATTGAAGGCTTTACTAAAATCCAAATAAACAATATCATATTCCTTATCACTGTCAACTGCCTCAAATGTTCTGTTTAAGAACGTCAGTAAGTTTGTCAGGCAGGAACGACCTCTCGTGAATCCATGCTGAGATTCATTTATCAAGTTATGCTCTTCAAGGTAACTTCTAATAATGTCCTGGAAATGGGAAGTACAATGCCTGCACTTTAAAGGAGGGGTATGGGATATTGGCAGTTTAGAGGGATATGTTGTGTATCTTTATACGTATATGCTTCTAAGCTGTTGTATTCTGAGCACCTCTGCAAAAACAGTGATAATGTGTGAGTGTGGTGAAAGTGTTGAATGATGATGAAAGTAATTTCTTTTTGGGGATTTTCTTTCTTTTTTTTTGGGTCACCCTGCCTCGGTGGGAAACGGCCGACTTGTTGAAAAAAAAACAAAAAATTTATTCTAATAACTTGCCCACTATAGATGTTTGGCTTATTGGACAGTAATTTGAAGGAAAAGACTTATCCCCTGATTTGAATATAGGAACCACATTAGCCATCTTCCACAACTCTGGTACAACACTGGTAAGGATGGATGCATTAAACACACTCGTTAATGGCTGACTAAGCTCCATCTTGCATTCCTTAAGTACCCTGGAAAACAACTCATCGGGTCCCGGAGACTTATTTTGCTTCAGTTTGTCTATCTGTTTAATAACCATGTCCCTCGTGACAGTAATATTAGTTAATTTAAATTCATCAGGAACTAAATAATTGTTAATTTCTGGAATCTCATTTACATCTTCCTGTGTAAAAACTGACAAAAAATAGTCATTGAATAAGGAACACATTTCCAGTTCGTTATCCGTCAGCTGTCCATTTTCAATTTTCAGAGGTCCTACTTTTTCCTTCACCTTTGTTCTATACACTTGAAAGAACCCCTTTGGATTAGTCTTTGATTCATTAGCAACTCTAATTTCATAGTCACGTTTAGCCTTTCTAATCCCCTTTTTTACTTCTCTTTTAAGCTGAACATATTGGTCAGTAAGGTTAACCTCTCCTCTTCTTATGTGCCTATAAATTCCTCTTTTCTCCCCTAATAGATGCTTTAACCTACTGTTAACCCATTTGGGATCATTATTATTAGACCTAATTTCTCTCTGGGGAATGTATATACTCTGGGCACGGTGTACATTATTAAGAAAAAATCATAAAAGCAGATCCCTTCATAATCATAAGTATGATCATCGTCAATAAAATCATTAGCTAGATAACCCCAATCAAGATTAGACAGGTGTTCCCTAAGTCCACTATAATCGGCAGAATGGAAATCAGGGATTTTTACTGTATTATCATTATTCTTGTATTCCCAGTTAATGCTAAAAGTGATGGATTTGTGATCACTTGCGCCAAGCTCTTCAGTGATCTCCAGATTAGTAGATGAATGGTTCAGAGAACTGACATGTTGATAAATTAGACAAATGTGCAACTCTTGGGTATCTTTATTGAGGAAACGTTTCCTCAATAAAGATACCCAAGAGTTGCACATGTGTCTAATTTATCAACATCTCCAGATTATTTACGAGTGTTTCCTTATTTGACAAGACTAGGACTAGCAAATTATTACCCCTGGTAGGCTCTGTTATGCACTGCTTCAGAAAACAGTCCTGAACTGTTTCCATAAAGTCACTGGACTCTAGATTACCTGTCAAAGAATTCCAGTCAATTTGACTAAAGTTAAAGTCCCCTACTATCACTATGTTATTGTGTCTAGAAGGCCTAACAATTTTGTCCCAAAGAAGTCTCCCTCTATCGTGATCCAAACCAGGAGATCGGTATATTACACCTAGAATTAGTTTTTCTTGACCCCTCTACAAACTCTACCCAAACAGATTCTGTTATTGTTCCATCTATTTTTATACCTTTTTTTATGCAACAATTAATATTTTCTCAAACATATAATGCAACTCCTCCCCCCTTCCCATTACATCTATCCACATGGAACAACTTAAACCCCTTGAATACTACACTTAGCAATCATATCCTGACTCTTTAAATCATACCACGTTTCAGTTAATGCAGTGACATCAAAGTTCCCAGCACATGCTTCCAAACGTAGTTCATTAATTTTATTTCTTGCACTTCGACTGTTAGCATAAAATACCATCATATGTTTTTTCTTCTGCACATTTTTCCTATTCATCTTTGTTTTTACACAGTTTCTGAAATTATCATTACCCAGAGTTACTCCATGACAGTTACTATTAAGATTCTTAATATCAGAGCATAAGTCAATATATCCATACTCATTATTTATCATTTCTAAACCCATACCTCTAACTAATCCTAGTTTAAAGTCCTAACATCCCTCTCAACTGAGCAGCAAGAAAACCCACACCTACCCTGGATAAGTGAACCCCATCCCTGGCATACATGTCATTTCAGCCATAGAAGTTGTCCCAGTTGTCAATGAATGGTACTGCATTATCCTTACAGTGTTTATCCAGCCAACAATTAATACCAATTGCTCTGGACAACCATTCATTACCAACACCTCTTCTGGCAAAATGCCACATATAACAGGGCACCCCCCCTTCTTCCTAATTATGTCTATAGCTGGCCTGAACTTTCTAACTAAATCCTCACTTCTACGCTTGCCTACATCATTGCCTCCAGCACTGAGGCAAATAATAGGATTGATCCCATTACCGTTCATGATGTTGTCAAGCCGGCTAACAATGTCCTCCATCCCAGCCCCAGGAAAGCAAACCCTCTGTCTCCTACTCCTGTCCTTCAAGCAGAATGCCCTAGCCATGTATCTAACATGGCTATCCTCAACGACAACAATATTCTTACCTTCCTTGGTGTCGTTCGTTGTGACGTTCCCAGTAGTCAACTCACATTCGTCGGGTAGCATGGAGAATGCATTAGATGTTTCCACAGCAATCTCTTTCTTCTTCATCATTTTTGTCTTTCCATTCTTCTTGATCGTCAACTTCGTTCCATGCTGTCCAGCCACTGACCACTTTCCCTTCTTGACCTGAGGATTACTACGAATCCTCTTGTTTTCCTCAGTCAATCGCTGTATCTCCATCTTCGCTACTCTCAATTCTTCCTTAAGCTGCTGGTAAAGTTGCTCGATGGAGGGCATCTTCGCTCAGTCCATGGAGAGCACACAAGACACTTCTTCACAGAGTTAAGTACAGGCCACCACTGAAGTTAAGTACAGGTCACCACCAATATATAAGGGCCACTGAGAGTAAGCCGTCCATAATGGTGGTGAAGCAGCAGATGAGGCGGTGGTGTTTTCTGTAGCCCTATATAACTCCAACAACATTGGAGGAGTTAGCAGAATTGCTGAATCACTAAAGAAGACACCCTCTACCACCATCACTACCACCTTCTACCACTATTAAGAACATAAGAACGGAGGATCACTGCAGCAGGCCTGTTGGCCCATACTAGGCAGGTCCTTTACAATCCATCCCACTAACAAAACATTTGCCCAACCCAATTTTCAATGCTACCCAAAAAATAAGCTCTAATAACTCGATCCACTCATTTGCAAGTCCCACTCAAATCCAACCCCTCTCACTCATATATTTATCCAACCTAAATTTGAAACTACCCAAAGTCCTAGCCTCAATAACATAAGAACCAGTATTACAACTACTATTACAACTATTACCACTATTACAACTGCTACCACCATCATTACCACCCTTTACCACTATCACAACTGCTTCTACTCTACCACCACCACCTTTATATTTTTCTACAAGCTTTTTCTTAAATTATGTGTGTTTCTCACATTCTTTACCAAAGGGCTGGCACTAGAAGCTTTCTTTGGAGCCATGGTGACTTATTTAGCAGTTGCAAACACTAAAATGAATGGAATACAGTATTATGAAATGTATCGTATGAACTCGTGGGATCATCCTCACTCACTGATAAACAATGGCACACTGGCTGGGAAAGGAGTGTGAGGTGGCTCGGGGCTGTGTGTACCTGTCCCGGACAAACTACTATTCGCCAGTCAATCTACGATTATCGAGCCCATGTTTATACGAAAATATCGCTATGATTTCCGAAATCTACGACTCTCGAACCCTACGATTATTGAGGGACCACTGTATCTACCTGGATGATGATTAACAAACTTGCTCTCAATATTGACAAAACCTACTACATTCAGCTTGGGAACAGAACTACAGATGTTCCTCTTAACATAATGATAAACGGATCACCTATCACAATGCTCACAGAGGGGAAAATTCTTAGGAATCCACCTTGATAATAGACTCAAATTTCAATCACATGGACAACAAATTTCCAAGAAAATCTCCAAGACCGTAGGCATACTATCGAAAATATGGTACTATGTTCCACAGTCAGCCCTCCTGGCTGTATATCACTCACTCATTTACCCCTGTCTCACCTATGGAATTTGTGCATGGGGCTCAACAACAACAAATCATCCCAGACCATTAATTACCCAACAAAAGGCTGCAGTCAGAATGATAACAAATTCCCACTCCAGGCAGCATACTCCACCAATATTCAAAACTCTAAACTTACTCACCATACAAAACATCCACGCTTACTATTGTGCCTACTACATACATAGAACTCTAAACTCAGATATAAACCCTCCCCTCAAACTTCTCCTTACCAACTTCGACAGAACATATGACCATAACACAAGACTCATATCACAATTTGAGGTTCCCCGTGTCCATCTCACACTATGTAAAAACTCAATTCACATAAAAGGCCCAAAAATCTAGAATTCATTACCTGTGAATGTAAAAGAAATGCAGTGGACCCGTGGTTATCGGCCGTAATCCGTTCCTGAAGGTCGACTGATAACCGAAATGGCCGATAACCGAATTAATATTTCCCATAAGAATTAATGGAAATAAAATTAATTCGTTCCCAACAAAAATATTCAAAAAAAAAAAAATTATTTTACAATTATGTAAGTATTACATACCTTTATTGAAGGCTAATGCTGGCTTCTGGAAGATAGGGAGGAGTTAGTGTTTGGAAGGGGAATCCCCCTCCATGAAGACTTTAGATAGTAATGCCTTCTCTGGGGTTACTTCCCTTCTCTGTCTTTTAATGCCACTAGAACCAGCTTGAGAGTCACTGGACCCCTGTCTCACAAAATAACTGTCCAGAGTGCTCTGTTTCTGGCATCTCTTTAAGATTTCCCTGAAGTGGGACAGGGTTTTGTCACTAAACATGCTGCAGATATGGCTTATTTCAGCTTTGTCTGGGTGGTGTTTCTCTACAAAAGCTTGCACCCTGGTCCACATTGCACACACCTCTTTAATCACTGAAGAAGGCACCTCCTTCACTCCCTCTTCCTCCTCCTCTGAAGCAAGTTCCTCAGCTGCAATCTGTTGCTGTTCAAGTTGAAGCTCTTGCAGCTCTTCAGTGGTAAGCTCTTCCCTGTGGTCCTCCACCAACTCTTCCACATCCTCACCACTCACCTCCAACCCCAGGGACTTCCCCATAGACACATTAGAGTCCACATGGTCAGCAGGGTCAGGGTCGCAGTGAGTCTCTCACCCTTCAAAATCCCTCTCTTGGACACAATCTGGCCACAGTTTTCTCCAAGCAGAGTTCAAAGTCCTGGAAGTCACTCCCTCCCAAGCCTTACCTGTAAGGCTTATGCAATGGAGGATAGTGAAGTGATTTCTCCAGAACTCTGTTAGGGTCAATTGTGTGTCCGAGGTCACTTCAAAGCACTTTTGAAACACTGCTTTTGTGTAGAGTTTTTTAAAGTTAGGAATGGCCTGCTGGTCCATGGGTTGGAGGAGAGGAGTGGTCTTCCAAGTCTGGAGGATGTGCAGGAGCATTGTCCAGTACCAGGAGGCACTTGAGTGGCAATTTCTTTTCCAGGAGGTATTTTTTCACACTTGGGCCAAACACATCATTAACCCACTCTTTGAAAATTTGCCTTGTGACCCATGCCTTATGATTAGCTTTCCACATCACACACAATGTATTCTTCATGACATTGTTTTTCTTAAACACTCTGGGATTTTTTGAGTGATACACAAGTAAAGGCTTCACTTAGAAATCCCCACTAGCATTACCACACAACAGAGTAAGCCTGTCTTTCATAGGCTTGTGTCCTGACAGTGCCTTTTCCTCCTGGGTAATGTAGGTCCTCTTTGGCATTTTCTTCCGAAACAGGCATGTTTCGTCACAATTGAAAACTTGTTGGGGTTCAAATCCTTCAGCCTTTACATAGTCCTGGAATTCATGAACATGCTGTTCAGCTGCACATTTGTCAGAACTTGCAGCCTCAGCATGCCTTACAACACTGTGTATGCCACTACGCTTCTTAAATCTGTCGAACCATCCTTTGCTGGCCCTAAATTCACAAACTGCAGCACTTGTTCCAGGCATTTTCTTTGCAAGATCCTCATGCAACTGCTTTGCCTTCTCACAAATAGTAGACTCCACTACACTTTCCCCCACTAATTCTTTTTCCCTAATCCACAATAATAATAACTTTTCCATCTCTTCCATTATCAGTGTCCTTTGTTTAGTTAGAAAAGCTACTCTTTTTGCAACATTAGCATCTTTGATTTGTTCTTTTTTGCCAGGATGGATGTAATTGTTGATTTATTCTTGCTGTACATCCTGGCAAGTTCCACCACCTTCATACCACTCTCAAACTTTTCGATCACTTTCACGCTTAAATTCCATGGTGTTTCTCACTTTCTTTACCACAGGAACTTATTTCACAGTTGCACTGCAAGAAAAACCACTAAAAACAATGGTAAATAAGTAAAATGTTTGGATATTTGAGCAGAAGCCTCCTCAGCCACCGAGAGACAAAGCCAGACTGAATCGCAAGCTGCCCCAGCCGGCGGATGGACGCGTCCAAAACTGCCGATAACCGAGCAAACAGCCGATAACCTGGCGCCAAAAAACCCGCCGATAACCGAGTTGGCTGATAACCAAACCGGCCGATAACCGGGGGTCCACTGTACTGTCTGTTTATCAATTCAAGACTCTTCTTAAAAAGCACTTACTCAACCACAACTAAATAAATACTGAATCTCATAAATGTATAACCTGTGACCCTATCAAACTATGTTTTTTTTTTAATTACATTACTCAATAGAATACTCCATTCTCTTGAATGCACAGTACTCATCTAATGACCATATGACCTGTTTCTGCACTACAAATCATTGATTTTATTCGATCTGATTCAGTTATATTATACATTGTTATGCTACAAATTTGTACAACTATAAAGCTTCTTACTTGAAATACACCTTCCATCCGACTTACGACCTGCACGACATACGTCCACTCGACTTAAGACCGTGCTTCTGGCAGCTGGGCTGGGCCGGCTGATGCACACCACCGTACAATATTTGACAATACTCGCGGGGGCAATGTGTCATGCAGGCAGCATCAGTTTGAGTAACCCTGCCTTATCAGCAGCATAATACTGTATTAACTGTACTAACTGGACAGTAAATTTCACCATGGCCCCTAAGATGAAGTCTGAATCTTGCACTGGAGATTGTGGCAAGAAAGACTCTTACTTTCGAACTCTATATTTGTTTTCGCTGTTGCACATAAACCTGTCTGTATCTGTCTGCCTGTATATCTGTCTGTATCTCAGTGTGTCTGTTTATCTGTCTGTCTACTAGTGTGTCTCTTTCTGTCTGTGTGTGTCTTTGTCTACCTGTGTGTCTTTGTCTACCTGTGTGTCTTTGTCTACCTGTGTCTGTCTGTATCTACCTGTGTGTCTTTCTGTCTGTCTACCTGTGTGTCTGTCTTTCTGTCTTCCTGTGTGTCTTTCTGTCTACCTATGTCTGTCTTTGTCTACCTGTGTGTCTTTGTCTACCTGTGTCTGTCTTTGTCTGTGTCTGTCTTTCTGTCTGTCTACCTGTGTGTGTGTGTGTCTTTGTCTACCTGTGTGTCTGTCTTTGTCTGCTTGTCTGTCTCAGAGCCACTCATTAAGAGTGTACTTGGTCTTGAAGATGCCATATTAATAATGATAATAACAATAATAATCACTGAGGCGCATTAAATGTGTATAAAATGTTAATATAGACATTTTGCTTAATCCATCTATGATTTTTTTTTTCAAAATTATGTAATAAACATGCTACATAACATATAAATTAACAAATATGAGATGTTTTTCTGGTCGGCTTGACAGTGAACAGGAACCGTTCGTGTCCGGGCTGGTAACAACAACAACGTTTGTTTACATAACTCGTGAACATTCTACATTCCTCATTCTCTCTCTCATTTATTCATTTAATCTTGTTTACTCACCTCTCGCTGTACATTAAAACTACAGATATTTTAAGGTAAGTAATGAGTGGACACGATTATTATATTATAGCTTAATAATAATAATATTAATATTAGTACATATGTATTAGTGTAATAATAATGATTATTAATATTATTATTAATTTAGGGCACTGGAGCACAGATCCACTGTATAGCACTTTGTTTGGATTTTCTTGGGTTATCCTAGGTAATTTATAATATGTATGATAACTTGACTTACGTGTACCAGTGAGAGAGAGAGAGAGAGAGAGAGAGATAGATAGATAGATAGATAGATACAGAGAGAGAGATACAGAGACAGCCACATTCGGTCAGCCAGTCAGCCAACTACCCACCCATCCAGCCACCAACCCACCCATCCACCCATCCAGCCACCCACCCGGCCACCCACCCATCCAGCCAGCCAGCCACCGACCCAGCCAACCACCCACCCGGCCAAGCACAGACCCTGCCACCCAGCCAGCCAGCCTGATATGTATTACACATGTTCCAGAGTTGTTTCTCTTTACTTAGGGTATAGGTTATACAACATTCTGGCAGGATGACACTACCAGTGGTATTCTCCCATTCCACTGTGTCGACAATACATGAAGATAATAGTAACATATGATACTGTATGCGATGTAAAATTTACAATACATATCACTACCATGTATACATTATATACAGTACATAAATAATTAACCCTTTGAAGGTCGACAGGCCCTCTCCGAGACTCGTTCTCAGGGTCGGCCAAATTTAAAAAAAAAAATGATTTTTTCTTATTAAAAGATAGAGAATCTTTTCCCGATCATAATGACACCAAAAATATGAAATTTGATGGAAAACTTACGGAATTATGCTCTCGTGAAGTTAGCGGTCTAGGCGATGTTTACGAATCGGCGATTTTGCCCACTTTGAGCCCCATTTTTGGCCAGTTCCACTGTACTAGTCGACAAAAAACATGAATATTTCTCTAGAACTCCATTTTTTCTATTGAATGAGTGCAAGAAACCACCCATTTACCAATTTCAACTATCCAGTACAGTGGTCAGAATTTAGCAATTTTGCCAATTTCACACAAATTTCAAAAGATGCCAATTTCCGAATAAGGTCCAGAACAAACAAGAAATACATTCCTGGCACTAAAATGACATTTCCTCTGTTCATTAGTCACGTCTCAAGGCCCCTCTTACATTCTTTTTGCTTTCCGCTTTGAATTTTTATTCTCACAAAAAATAGAAGATTTACTGTTATGCAGACTACTGCATTAGTGTAAAAAATGGTATGAATCATATTGGCGCACTTGCAAAAGAATATTAGACTCACCAGTTGATGTGTATTGGACGTTTGGCATGATTTGTTTACTTTTGAACTTTGGTAAAAATCGAACATTTCTGCTACTTTGAGCTCAATTTCAAGGTACTTTTCATTGTAAAACCAGTCAAAATCATCTCAATTTCTGTGATATTTCTTCCATTCTATAAAATGAGACCAAGAAAACTAGAATACAACAATAAATACCATACGAAAATACAGTGGACCCCCGCATAACGATGGCATCACATAGCGATTATTTCGCATACCGCTTACTTTAATTGCAAAAATTTTGCCTCACATACCGCTTAAAAACCCGCTTACCGATTTTCTTCCGAGACGCGCTCACATGTTCCGCCGGTGGCATTGTTTACCAGCCAGCCTCCGCGGTAACATCCAAGCATACAATCGGAATATTTCGTATTATTACAGTGTTTTCGGTGCTTTTTCTGGAAAATAAGTGACCATGGGCCCCAAGAAAGCTTCTAGTGCCAACCCTACAGCAATAAGGGTGAGAATTACAATAGAGATGAAGAAAAAGATCATTGATAAGTATGAAAGTGGAGTGCATGTCTCCGAGCTGGCCAGGTTGTATAATAAACCCCAATCAACCATCGCTACTATTGGTGGTACAGCTGCTGCTGCTGCTGCACTGTCAGCTGCTGCTGCTGCTGCACTGTCAGCTGCTGCTGCTGCTGTAGCACCGCTGTTGGTGTGGCTTATTGAGAATACAAGAAAACAATTAACCCCCGAGGATTTGCCACACCCGGATAACCCAAAAAAGTCAGTGTCATCGAAGACTGTCTAACTTATTTCCATTGGGGTCCTTAATCTTATCTCCCAGGATGCAACCCACACAAGTCGACTAACACCCAGGTGAACAGGGAAAAATGCCTGGAACTAGTCCCTCATATTGGTGAATTTAAAGCCAGCAAAGGTTGGTTTGAGAGATTTAAGAATCGTAGTGCATACACAGTGTGATAAGGCCTGTTCTGGAAGAAAATGCCAAACAGGACCTACATTTACTCAGGAGGAAAAGGCACTCCCAGGACACAGTGTCTCATCAGTCATTGCTGCATCTTCAATAAAGGTAAGTGTCATTTATTCTTCATTTAGTAGACTAGTACATGCACAATATATACTGTGCATGTACTACTCTACTATTGTGCATGTATCCTTCTCTTTGTGTGTGGGAAAATGTATATTTCATGTGGTAAAATTTTTTTTTTCATACTTTTGGGTGTCTTGCACGGATTAATTTTATTTCCATTATTTCTTATGGGGAAAATTCATTCACATAACGATTATTTCGCATAACAATTACCCCTCTTGCACGGATTAAAATCGTTAACCGGGGGTCCACTGTACAGTGCAAAGTCGCTGTTTTATTCCAAAAAAAACGGTCAAAGTTTTTTTTTTCTCATTATGCACTGTGTGCTGCAGGATTTTTTATACCGTGCACACTGACCACATAGACCCATTCTTTCATATGGAGGCCTACCAGCTTTCTCCCACTAGATTTGAGGGCGCTAGAATTTAGGCGTACTAGTACGTCAAAAACCCTGGGTCGTAAGCCGTACTAGTACGTCCGAAACCCTCAAAGGGTTAAAATACAATAGAAGTAAATTATGGTAAAAAGAATGAAATAATGATTGTACATTACATTACAGTATTATGTAGGTAGTTTATATAGGAAAGTTTTGACATTATGCCCTACCCAATATGTCGGCAATTTTCAAAGGTTCGACTTACGTCCATTTCGACTTACGACCGGTTGGTCGGAACCAAGCTTGGTTGTAAGTCGGATGGTAGGTGTACTCATTTGTACTTCATGTTGTAATTTGTTTACTGTAATTTTTACCACTGAATATATCATTGCTTAGTTAATCTTAAGTTAATTTTAAGCCTGCCCATAATGCTCTGCATACAAGGGGCTTTGCCATGTACACCCAATCACTATATTTCTTTGTACACCTATGTATCATGTCCAAATAATAAAATAAATAAATAAAGAAAAAAAACTGCTGTTATCTTCATTCAGCAAGCTTGTGTTGTATGTGAGTGTGTGGCTTCTAATTGTTTTGAGTCAGGGTAGCAGCTGTCAAAATGACATACTGTCTCATTACTCACTCCCCCTACTGCCTGTCAAAACAATGGGATCCGATGCTGGCTTCCTCTCCATCCTATCTAATTATCTTTCTCCTTCATTCTTTTTTTCTCCTTCATTCTTCATTCTCCTTCATTCTTCATTCTCCTTCAATCTTCATTCTCCTTCATTCTGCATTCTCCTTCATTTTTCATTCTTCTGGTATCCTGGACTATTATCTTCATTCAGCAAGCTTGTGTTGTATGTGAGTGTGTGGCTTCTAATTGTTTTGAGTCAGGGTAGCAGCTGTCAAAATGATATACTGTCTCATTACTCACTCCCTCTACTGCCTGTCAAAACAATGGGGTGGGATGCTCTCTTCCCCTCCATCCTATCTAATTATCTTTCTCCCTCATTCTCTCTCTTTCTCCTTCATTCTCCTTCATTCTTCATTCTTCTGGTATCCTGGGCTATTATCTTCATTCAGCAAGCTTGTGTTATGTGTGAGTGTGTTTCTTCTAATTGTTCTTAGTCAAGGTCAGCAGCTGTCAAAACGACATATTGTCTCAATACTCACCCCCCCCTCCTACTGCCTGTCTAAACAATGGGGTTGGATGCTAGCTTCCTCTCCATCCTGTCTAATTATCTTTCTCCCTCATTTTCTCTTTCTCCTTCATTCTTCATTCTCCTTCATTCATTATCCTTTATTCTTCATTCTCCTTTATTCTTCATTCTCCTTTATTCTTCATTCTCCTTCATTCTTCTGGTATCCTGGGCATTGCTTTTGGTCACAAACCCCTCAAAACCATGAAATTGATCTTCACTGACACTTCCATCTGTGTTAGAGCATCACTTGGGAAGAGTAGTCCCAGATTTGCCAGGGAGTCACAGCTAGTCATGCTGAGCAAGGACTACTGAGATGGCATTCCCACAATGCACCACTGGCTCCCCGATTTTTTTATATGGTGCACGCTGACCATGGAGACCCATTCTCTCACATGTGGGCCTACCAGCTTTCTCCTGCTTGATTTGAAGCCGCTAGAATTTATGCATATTAATGTCAGACACGGTGGCTCGTAAGACTTATATACATGACCATATACGACTGAAACAGTCAAAGGGTTAATCTCAAGTTAGTCTTAAGTTTGCCTGAAATGCTGTACACATTAAGGGACTTTGTGCATGTACACCTAAATGTCATTCATCTCTGTACAGACATTGTATCATGCTGAAGTAAAGTATCTTACCTTATCTCTGTTTATTGTATAGTATTTTTGATGCAATTTTTGGGAAATCCCAGAATATGCAGAGCATTTTGGGGAGATTTAAACTATCCCATGTTCAGATATTCATTGATTACAACATATTATTAATATATATTTATAAACTGTCATTACATGTGTCCAGGAATCCTGTTCTGGTACATTATACAAGATTTGAGCAAACACTATATCAACTAAACTGCTGCACAAATAACCCGCACATAAAAGAGAGAAGCTTATGACGACGTTTCGGTCTGACTTGGACCATTGTCAATGGTCCAAGTCGGACCGAAACGTCGTCGTAAGCTTCTCTCTTTTATGTGCGGGTTACTTGTGTATAGTTCCAGTCACGGTATTGTGCCTTTTTTGTTATTTAACTAAACTGCTGCTTCTGTGCAACAAGCTGCACCTCGGGTGTCGGCTACACAGACACCACCTTAACTCCACAAAATATACTCTTGAAAAATTACATCATGTTGATGAACATCAAAATGGTATAAAATACCGACAGGTTGGTAGGTAAGACACAAAAGCAACAGTTAGGCAACTTTATTCTCGGAATAAAGTTGCCTAACTGTTGCTTTTGTGTCTTACCTACCTACATCATGTTGGTTGCACTTAATGCTTTTTGTTTACTTAACCACTGTTACCTGTTACAAGCAAATATTTAGCTTTGAAAGGGAAGCAGAGCCCAGAATCTCTTTCCTGTCATAGCATCAATGAGAGTAAGAAAGAGAGATAATGAGAGTGAGAGAATGAGAGTGAGGGAATGAGAGTGAGAGAATAAGAGAGAGAGAATGAGAGTGTGAGTGAGAGAATGAGGGAGAGGGTGAGAGAATGATAGAGTGTGAGGGTGAAAGGATGAGTGAGAAAATGAGAGTGAGAGAGAGAGAGAATAGAGAATGAATAAGATTCTCCCACCTATACCTAATGAAAAGAAATGAGTCACCTTGTGCATGATATTGTAAATAAAATACATATTTAACTCAAAATGAATAATACATTTAATTACAATAAATCATATTATATTTGCATTGAATAACAATGTTTACTCAGTGTAGATAATTACGATTTATCTACTGGGTCTAAGAGTGAACTACGTTCTCCCATATATTTACAATATGATATGTAAATACTTCCTGAACTAAAAGATAAATAACATAATTACAAATGATAGTTACACAATATACAGTAAAAAGTGTTAATAAGGCATTTCTACTAATACTGAATACGCAGACTGGTGATCTTGCTACCTAAATCAACGACATTTGACTACTCCATAAAAGCAAAAGAGTACTGGTTGTGTTCCTAGTGAGACTGGTGCAGAAATGCAATTTTCATTCTTCAGAATCATTTATTAGGGTTTTACAACTTTTGTATATGTCATTCTCATCATTGGCCTGTACATTAACAGAAGCTCCTGAAGGATTTACTTGGGATATTAGAGGCTAGAAGAAACAGAAAATTTGAGTACAGTACTAATGTAGCTAGGGATGTTGCTTGTTTAACCCTTTGACTGTTTTGGTTGTATATATACGTCTTACGAGCCAGTGTTTCGGACGTATTAATACGCATAAATTATAGCGGCTTCAAATCAAGCAGGAGAAAGCTGGTAGGCCCACATGTGAGAGAATGGGTCTGTGTGGTCAGTGTGCACCACATAAAAAAATCCTGCAGCATGCAGTGCATAATGAGAAAGAAAACTCTGACCGTTTTTTTGGATTAAAACAAAATGCTGAATTTGAGGTGTATTTTCGTATAGTATTTCTCGTATTCTCATTTTCATGGTTTCACGTGATAAAATGGAAAACATATTGCAGAAATAGAGATGATTTTGATTAGTTTCACGATGCAAATGACCTTGAAATTGAGCTCAAAGTAGCGGAAATGTTCGATTTTTGCCATTGTTCAGGAGTAAGCAAATCACACATGTCCAATACATGTCAACTTGGAAGTCTGATATTCTTTCACTAGTGCACTGATATTATTTATACCATTTTTACAATAATACAGTGGTCTACATAACAGTAAATTTTGTATTTTTTGTATGAATAAAAAATCAAAATAGAAAGCAATAGTAATATAAGAGGGGCCTAAAGACGTGACTAATGAACAGAGGATATATTATTTTAGTGCCAAGAATGTCTACATTGTTTATTCTGGACCCTATTTTGAAATTGGCATCTTTTTTAATTTTCGTGAAATTGGCCAAATTGCCAATTTCTGACCACTTTATTGAGTAGTTCAAATTCGTAAATGGGCGGTTTCTTGTACTCAACTGATAAAAAAAAATGGAGTTCTAAAGAAATAGCTATGAGTTTGGCCAACTGGAACAATGGAATTGGCCAAAAACAGGGCTCAAAGTTGGCGAAATCGCCGATGAGTGTGTCGCCGAGACCACTGACTTTGCGGGAGCGTAATTCCATGAGTTTTTGACCAAATTTCGTACTTTTGGTGTGATTACCATTGGGAAAAGATTCACTTTCATTTCATAAGAAAAAAATAATTTTTTTTTTTCCAAAAATTTATCGACATAGAATAACAGTTTCAGAAAGGGGCCTGCGACAATCAAAGGGTTAAAAATGATTTTTGAGGGTTAACTTTGGTATGCTTAAAATTTAACTAAAGTTTTCCTTTATTCAGTTTGTTTAGTGTATTTTTAGAGTATGCTGATTTTCTGGAGCATAACTCATGCTTCTCATGAAAGTTTATTATACAGTGGACCCCCGCATAGCGAACTTAATCCGTGCAAGAGGGCTGGTCGTTATGCGAAATGTTCGCTATGCGAATTAATTTTCCCCATAAGAAATAATGGAAATAAAATTAATCCGTGCAAGACACCCAAAAGTATGAAAAAAAAATTTTTTTACCACAAAAAAATGTTAATTTTAGTACACACAAACTGAAAAAGGCATGCACAATTACATGACACTTACTTTTATTGAAGATCTGGTGATGATTGATGGGATGGGAGGAGGGGGAGAGAGAGTGTTAGTGTTTAGAAGGGGAATCCCCTTCCATTAACACTTGAGGAGGCAAGTCCTTTTCCCGGGGTTACTTCCCTTCTTCTTTTAATGCCACTAGGACCAGCTTCAGAGTCACTGGACTTCTTTCTGTCCATAGAGCTCTGTACCTCCGTTCCTTTACGATTTGTCTAAAATGGGCCATAACATTGTCATTGAAATAGTCACCAGCACGCCTTGCAACAGCTGTGTCAGGGTGATTTTCATCCATAAAGGTTTGCAGTTCAACCCACTGTGCACACATTTCCTTAATTTTTGAAGTAGGCACAATGGATTCCACAACTGGCATAGGCTTCTCAGGGTTAGCCCCAAACCCTTCAAAATCTTTCTTAATTTCCATACTAATTCTCACCCTTTTTACCACAGGGTTGGCACTAGAAGCTTTCTTGGGGCCCATGGTCACTTATTTTCAACAAACAGAACCGAAAAAACACTGTAATAATACGAAATATTCCGAGTGTATGCTTGAATGTTACCGCGGAGGCTAGCTGGTAAACAATGGGACAGGCGGCACATGTGAGGCTGGCTGAGGCCGCACATTGGACGCGTCTCGGACGAAGTTCGCTGAGCGGGTTTTTGTCTACTATGCGGGGCAAAATTTTAGCGATCAAAGCGTTCGCTATGCGGAATGTTCGCTATGCAAGGCGTTCGCTATGCGGGGGTCCACTGTACTTCAGAATATAAGATAGACAGCATCCATTTAATGACTTAGTTTTGTTCATTTTAAGGAGTATTGCTGTTCTTGGCCTTCATGTTTCCTAAACTTTTCTGTTGTAAATTAAATTTTATTAATTTTATTATGCTGTATCTCATATGTACAAAGAAAACACTGTACAACCTCTCATAACCTTTGCCAAGAAGACTATACTGAAAGATTCCATTTTTTATATATTGTACACACAAAAAATCTGTTTGGTTATTGAATGCATATCAGATATTGTTACATGTAATAATGGCCTTAATTTTTTCCTAACAGGAGAGATACACGGATGTAACTTTGGCATGTGACGGCAAATTTTATCCCGTTCACAAGTTGGTGCTTTCAACATGTAGTGAATATTTTGAAAATATGTTTGAACACACACCTTGCAAGCATCCAGTCATTGTGCTCAGGGATGTCCAGTATGATGAACTAGAGGCCCTTTTGAGTTACATGTATGCTGGTGTTGTGAGTGTTGCGCAAACTGACTTAGCTCGATTGATAAAAGTAGCAGAGTTACTGCAGATTAAGGGTTTAGCAGTACCAGATGAACCCCCAAACAGTAGTAAGACAGCTTTTAATCAGCAGAACACTGATGATAGAACTAGTCCTCATATAAGGAGTAGACATTCTCATGAGAAAAGCAGTCCATACACAAAGATAAAGCAGTCCCACAGTTCTAGTGATGACAGAAGTAGTCCTCATCCAAAACGACGGAGAAGACTTGAGAGTGACACCCCTCGTGAAGACATTCACTCTACCAGTAGTTCCCCTTCTAAAGGCACGTCTCAATCTTTGGAAGATGAACGGCTGCAGGAAGAACAGAGTATATGGGCAGAAGGTCGGGATGTAAGACAGAGAAGTGAGACAGAACCAGAAGATAGAGTAGATTATCTCCCACCAACTCAAGATTCCCTCACAGCCAAAGTTCAGGTATGTATTTCATTTTATTCTTCTCAGTATTATATATTACTGATGAAAGGAAATGCAATATAATACAGGTATTCCTAATGCAAAACTAAGGTTCCAAAACTTAGATTGTATTTTATGGACTGATTACATCGTCTTCAAGTCTCTTCTGCTTCTGTCAACTTTTCTGTACTCGACTGAAGAAGCCTACTGTGTAGGCGAAACGTTTCGAAATAAAGATACCTAACTGTTGCATGTGTGTCTTACCTAACAACCTGTCGGTATTTTATACCATTTTAATGTTCATCATATATGGGGTAGGTTTAAGAATGTAGTGTTAGTGTGTTCAGCAGAAGTTGTGGTTACAGGAAAGTGGGTGCTTGAGGGAAGAAGAGCGATTGGTGGAATGATGATGTAAAGAGAGTAGTAAGGGAGAAAAAGTTAGCATATGAGAGGTTTTTACAAGGTAGAAGTGATGCAAGGAAGGATGAGTATTTTTTTATTTTTTTTTTTTAAGTTGGCTGTCTCCCACCGATGCAGGGTGACCCAAAAAGAAAGACAGTGCCCAAAAAGATGAGTATATGGAGAGGAAAAGAGAGGTTAAGAGAGTGGTGAAGCAATGTAAAAAGAGAGTAAATGAGAGAGTGGGTGAGATGTTATCAACAAATTTTGTTGAAAATAAGAAAAAGTTTTGGAGTGAGATTAACTAGTTTAGGAAGCCTAGGGAACAAATGGATTTGACAGTTAAAAATAGGAGAGGTGAGTTATTAAATGGAGAGTTAGAGGTGTCAAGAAGATGGAGGGAATATTTTGAGGAATTGTTAAATGCTGATGAAGATAGGGAAGCTGTGATTTCGTGTATAGGGCAAGGAGGAATAACATCTTGTAGAAGTGAGGAAGAGCCAGTTGTGAGTGTGGGGGAAGTTTGTGAGGCAGTGGGTAGAATGAAAGGGGGTAAGGGAGCTGGGATTGATGGGATAAAGGTAGAAATGGTAAAAGCAGGTAGGGATTTAGTTTTGGAGTGGTTGGTGCTATTATTTAATAAATATATGGGATAGGGTAAGGTACCTAGGGATTGGCAGAGAGCATGTATAGTTCCTTTGTATAAAGGCAAAGGGGATAAAAGAGAGTGCAAAAATTATAGGGAAATAAGTCTGTTGAGTGTACTTGGTAAAGTGTATGGTAGAGTTATTATTGAAAGAATTTAGAGTAAGATGGAGAGAAGGATAGCAGGTAAACAAGGAGGCTTTAGGAAGGGTACAGAGTGTGTAGACCAAATGTTTACAGTGAAACATATAGGTGAACAATATTTAGAGAAGGGTAAAGAGGTTTTTGTAGCATTTATGGATTTGGAAAAGGCATATGACAGGGTGGATAGAGGGGCAGTGTGGCAGATGTTGCAGGTGTATGGTATAGGAGGTAGGTTACTGAAAACAGTGAAGAGTTTTTATGAGGATAGTGAGGCTCAGGTTAGAGTATGTAAGAGAGAGGGAGATTATTTCCCAGTAAAAATGGGCCTTAGACAAGGAGGTGTGAAATCACCATGGTTGTTCAATATATTTATAGATGGGGTTGTAAGAGAAGTGAAAGCTTCGGTGTAGGCAAAAGGTGTGGGGTTAAAAGATAAAGACTCTAACACAAAGTGGGAGTTGTCGCAGGTGCTTTTTGCTGATGACACTGTGCTTTTGGGAGATTCTGAAGAAAAGTTGCAGAGGTTGGTGGATGAATTTGGTAGGGTATGTAAAAGAAGAAAATTAGAAGTGAATACAGGAAAGAGTAATGTGATTATTTATATATTTTTTATTATTAACACATCAGAAATTTCCCACCAAGGCAGGATGGCCCGAAAAAGAAAAACTTTCATCATCATTCACTGTCTTGCCAGAGGCATGCTTACACTATAGTTATAAAACTGCAACATTAACTCCCCTCCTTCAGGGTGCAGACACTGTACTTTCCATCTCCAGGACTCAAGTCTGGCCTGCCGGTTTCCCTGAATCCCTTCATAGATGTTACTGTGCTTACTCTCCAACAGCAGATTTGTGCACTCTCGAAGTCATTCTATTTTGTTCCACCCTCTCTACATGTCCAGACCATCTCAATAACCCCTCCTGAGCCCTCTGGATAATAGTTTTGGTAATCCCACACCTCGTCCTAATCTCCAAACTATGGATTCTATGCATTATAGTCACACCACACATTGCCTTCAAACATGACATCTTCACTGCCTCCAGCCTTCTCCTCCTTGCAACGTTCACAACCCCTGCCTCACACCCATACAAGAGCATTGGTATAACTATATTCTCATACATTCCCCTCTTTGCTTTCATGGATAAAGTTCTTTGTCTCCACAGACTCCTCAGTGCAACACTCACCTTTTTGCCCTTGTCAGTTCTATGATTCACTTCATTGTTCATAGACCCATCTGCTGACACATCCACTCCTAAATATCTGAACACGTTCACCTCCTCCATACTCTCTCCCTCCAGTCTGATATCCAGTCTTATGTTACCTAATTTTTTTTGTTATCCTCATCACCTTACTCTTTCCTATATTCACTTTTAACTTCCTTCTTTTACTTACCCTACCAAACTCACTAACCAACCTCTGCAACTTTTCTTCACAATCTCCCAAAAGTACAGTGTGATCAGCAAAGAGCAACTGTGACAACTACCACTTTGTGTTAGATTCTTTATCTTTTAACCCCACACCTTCTGCCAACACCCGAGCATTCAATTCTCTTACAACCCCATCTATAAATATATTGAACAACTATTGTGACACCACACATCCCTGCCTAAGGCCTACTTTTACTGGGAAATAATCCCCCTCTTGCCTACATACTCTAACCTGAGACACACTATCCTCCTAAAAGCTTTTCACCGCCTTCAGTAACCTACCTCCTATTCCATACATTTGCAACATCTGCCACATTGTCCCCCCTATCCACCTTATCGAGGTAACGTGTGACGTACATACAGTGGACCCCCGGTTAACGATTTTAATCCGTGCAAGAGGGCTCATCGTTATGCGAAATAATCGTTATGCGAATTAATTTTCCCCATAAGAAATAATGGAAATAAAATTAATCCGTGCAAGACGCCCAAAAGTATGAAAAAAAATTTTTTTTACCACATGAAATGTTAATTTTAATACACACAAACTGAAAAAGGCATGCACAATTACATGACACTTACTTTTATTGAAGATCTGGTGATGATTGATGGGATGGGAGGAGGGGAGAGCATTATCTTCTTACTGTTTAGAAGGGGAATCCCTTCCATTAGGACTTGAGGTAGCAAGTCCTTTTCTGGGGTTACTTCCCTTCTTCTTTTAATGCCACTAGGACCAGCTTCAGAGTCACTGGACCTCTGTCGCACAACAAATCTGTCCATAGAGCTCTGTACCTCCCGTTTCTTCAAGACTTTCCTAAAATGGGCCATAACATTGTCATTGAAATAGTCACCAGCACGGCTTGCAACAGCTGTGTCAGGGTGATTTTCATCTATAAAGGTTTGCAGTTCAAACCACTCTGCACACATTTCCTTAATCTTTGAAGTAGGCACAATGGATTCCACAACTGGCATAGGCTTCTCAGGGTTAGCCCCAAACCCTTCAAAATCTTTCTTAATTTCCATACTAATTCTCACCCTTTTTACCACAGGGTTGGCACTAGAAGCTTTCTTGGGGCCCATGGTCACTTATTTTCCAGAAACACCACCGAAAACACTGTAATAATACGAAATATTCCGAGTGTATGCTTGGATGTTACCGCGAGGCTGGCTGGTAAACAATGGGACGGCCGGCACATGTGAGGGCACATTGGACGCGTCTCGGACGAAATCGGTATGCGGGTTTTTAATCGGTATGCGGGGCAAAAATTTTGCGATAAAAGTAATCGTTATGCGGAAAAATCGCTATGCGATGCCATCGTTATGCGGGGGTCCACTGTATACTAATAAATTCTAGCGGCTTCAAATGAAGCAGGAGAAAGCTGGTAGGCCCACATGTGAGAGAATGGGACTGTGTGGTCAGTGAGCACCATATAAAAAAATCCTGGAGCATGCAGTGCATAATGAGAAAAAAAAACTCCGACCATTTTTTTTAATTAAAATGCCGACTTTGTGGTCTATTTTCGTATAGTATTTATGGTTATATTCTCGTTTTCTTGGTCTCATTTGATAGAATGGAAAACATATTATAGAAATAGAGGTGATTTTGATTGATTTTACTATAAAAAGAACCTGGAATTGGAGCTCAAAGTAGGGGAAATGTTTGATTTTTGCCGATATTCAAAAGTAGACAAATGATGTCATTGTCCAATAAATGTCCATCTAGCCATTCTAATATGCAGTCATGAATGGGTTGATGTTATTTATACAATTATTACAGTATTGCAGTAGTCTGCATACAGTAAATCTTCTATTTTTTGTGTGAATAAAAATTCAAAATAGAAAGCAAGAGTAATATCAGAGGGGCCTGGAGACATGACTGATGAACAAAGAAAATGTTATTTTAGAACCAGGAATGTCTGCATTGTTCATTCTGGACCTTATTTTGAAATTGTCATATTTTTTAATTTTCGTGAAATTGGCCAAATTACAAATTTCTGACCACGTTATTGGGAAGTTGAAATCGGTAAATGGGCAGTTTCTTGTACTCAATCGATAGAAAAAAATGGAGTTCTAAAGAAATAGCTATGAGTTTGGTCGACTGGAACAATAGAATTAGCCGAAAATAGGGCTCAAAGTGGGCGAAATCGCCAATTTGTAAATATCGCCGAGGTCGCTAACTTCGCGAGAGCGTAATTCCATCAGTTTTCCATCAAATTTCGTGTTTTTGGTGTCATTATAATTGGGAAAAGATTCTCTATCATTCATAAGAATTTTTTTTTTTTTTTTAATTTTGCGACACCAGGAGACACTTCAGGATTGGGGGTTGCGACAGTCAAGGGGTTAACAGATGATGAGGATAACAAAAAATTTAAGTAACGAAAGATTGGATATCAGATTGGAGGGAGAGAGTATGGAGGAGATGAATGTATTCAGATATGTATTTAGGAGTGGATGTGCAACAGATGGGTCTATGAAAGTTGAGGTGAATCATAGAATTGACAAAGGAAAAAGGTGAGTGGTGCACTAAGGAGTGTGGAGACAAAGAACTTTGTCCATGGAAGCAAAGAGGGGAATGTATGAGAGTATAGTTATACCAATGCTCTTATGTGGGTGTGAGGCACAGGAGGTGAATGTTGCAACAAGGAGAACGCTGGAGGCAGTGGAGATGTTGTGTCTGAGGGTAAGGTGTAGTGTGAATATAATGCAGAGAATTTGTAGTTTGGAAATTAACCCTTAACCCTTTGAGGGTTTCGGCCGTACTAGTACGGCTTACAACCCAGGGTTTTTGACGTACTAGTATGCCTAAATTCTAGCGCCCTCAAATCTAGTGAGTGAGAGCTGGTAGGCCTACATATGAAAGAATGGGTCTATGTGGTCAGTGTGCACAGTATAAAAAAAATCCTGCAGCACACAGTGCGTAATGAGAAAAATAAAAATTTGACCGTGTTTTTGGACTAAAACAGCGACTTTGCACTGTATTTTCATATGGTATTTATTGTTGTATTCTAGTTTTCTTGGTCTCATTTTATAGAATGGAAGACATATTACAGAAATTGAGATGATTTTGACTGGTTTTACAATGAAAAGTACCTTGAAATTGAGCTCAAAGTAGCAGAAATGTTCGATTTTTACCAAAGTTCAAAAGTAAACAAATCATGCCAAGCGTCCAATACACGTCAACTGGTGAGTCTAATATTCTTTCACAAGAGCGCTGATATTATTTATACCATTTCTACACTAATGCAGTAGTCTGCATAACAGTAAATCTTCTATTTTTTGTGAGAATAAAAATTCAAAATGGAAAGCCAAAGAAATATAAGAGGGGCCTGGGGATGTGAGTAACGAACAGAGAACTTGTTATTTTAGTGCCAGGAATGTCTTTCTTGTTTATTCTGGACCCCATTCGGAAATTGGCATCTTTTGAAATTTGTGTGAAATTGGCAAAATTGCTAAATTCTGACCACTTTATTGGATAGTTGATATTGGTAAATGGGTGGTTTCTTGTACTCATTCGATAGAAAAAATGGAGTTCTAGCGAAATAGTTATGATTTTTGTCGACTAATACATTGGAATTGGCTGAAAATAGGGCTCAAAGTGGGCAAAATTGCCGATGCATAAATATCATCGAGACCGCTAACTTCGCGAGAGCATAATTTCGTAAGTTTTCCATCAAATTTCACACTTTTGGTGTCATTATGATTGGGAAAAGATTCTCTTATCTTTTCATAAGAAAAAATATTTTTTTTTTTTTTTGAAATTTGGCCTGACCCTGAGAGCAAGTCTCGGAGAGGGCCTGTCGACCCTCAAAGGGTTAAACTGTCCAAACAGAGATCAATGTTCACATGCGTAGTGCTCCGAACGTAGACCTACGTTTTATTTTACATGCTTTCAACCTTGGCACGATAGGCCTGAGTTGCCTAGACATGAGAGAATGGGTCTGTGCACTTAGTGTGTACGGTTTGACAAAATTCAGGGATGCCGGGAAAAATGTGCTCTTCATTTTAAACAAAAAAAAAAGTTTTTTCCCAAAATATTCAGAGTGCTGCGCAAGTGAATGTAGATCTATGTTTGGACAGTTTAAGGGTTAAGAGAAGGTGCGGGTTAACCAAAACTATTATCCAGAGGGCTGAGGAGGGGTTATTGAGGTGGTTCAGACATGTAGAGAGGATGGAACAAAGTAGACTGACTTAGTGTATAAATCTATAGTGGAGGGAAGGCCGAGTGGAGGTCGGCCTAGGAAATGTTATAGGGAGGGGGTAAAGGAGGTTTTGTGTGCGAGAGGCTTTGACTTCCAGCAAGCATGCGTGAGCATGTTAGACAGGAGCAAATGGAGAAAATAGTTTTTAGGACTTGATTTGCTGTTGAAGTGTGAGCAGGGTAATATTTATGAGGGGATTCAGGGAAACCGGCAGGCCGGACTTGAGTCCTAAAGATGAAAAGTACAGTGTCTGCACTCTGAAGGAGGGGTGTTAATGCTGCAGTTTTATAACTGTAGTGTAAGCATGCCTCTGGCAAGACAGTGAATGATCAAAGTTTTACTTTTTCAGGCCACCCTACCTTGGTGGGATATGGCCAATGTGTTAATAATAAAAAAAAATTATAAAAACTTGGGTATTTGTATGTGGATCCTTAGCTGAGGTGCAAGGTTGTGGATCATTGGGTGAGGTGGATGAGTAGGGCTCTTTCACTGATGTTGATGGTTGTAATGGAGTAATGAGAAATTCTGTACTGTCTCTCTGATCTCTTTTTACCCAGCAATACTTTTTACAACTGATGGTAATGCATCATCAGCTGCTCCAGACCCTGTTCCAGGGCAGCATTCCTAAATTTGTCAGGTTCCTCTGAAAAAGTCTTGCTAGTTTAGCAGCAACATTGAACTGCTCATGTGATTGTTGCAGCGTCAAGAGCTGTAAATTTAATAATCATACTTACCTTTTGATCAGTGGCTCAGTTGCATCCAGTACATGTCCAGTGACTGACATGTAGCAACTCCTCTTAAGCCACACTGTCACAACCCTCCTGTGGAGGAATTACCACCAACAAAGAGGAAGGGATCACTACTCCCTTGCTTCCCCTTTGTTGGAGGTAATTTCTCCACTGCATGCTGGGCTTGCAGTTTCTGTCACCTTGCCTTTTCATGCTGTGTCCAGGTACCTCTCTCCTGTGAACTTCATTGTAAACCTACAATGCCTCCTCTGTGATGACTTTACATCACAAAATAGTAAGAATATCTTCACTATCTGGCTGTTCTCCCAGTAGTTACTGCAATGTTTGTGGGTATACTACAAGGGACAAAATGCTTCTTAGATGTAAGGAGCCTACTTGTTCCAACTATTGCCACACAGATTGCATCCCAGAAGAAGAATTTTGTTGCAGCCAGGTTGAAAATCTCAGAAACTGGAAGGATATCAATAATCCTGTGGTATATATGGAAACAAACCTGGTGCTACAGGAGGAAGGTTCAGGAGTACCTCAGGGACTCCTGTCCAAAGATCAAAACTGCCCTCATGGGCTGTGTTGTAAAGTTGCAGCCAAGATAATCCATCACGGAACACTTTATGAGCTCCTCAAATCATTAGATAACCTTCAAGCTATTGTAGAAGGCCAGTGCAAGCCTACATCAAGTGACATAAGCTGCTCAGCTGATTGTGACGTTATTGACAAAGACTGGAAGTCCCACACTGAGCTCAACTTGGGTAAATAACTGGTGTAATTCTGTCATCACTAAGGCCCCAAGATTGACAGAGCTCAAAACACTACCTATGGGAATTCTAACACAATTCCTCTGACCATCACAGAGGGAACAGATCCTCTTCCCAGCAATGAAGCAAGCCTTGGATCTGTTAATTCTCTTAAACCTGACATCTCTGCTTCAGCACCTGCCAGTACACTAGACAGTGCACATACCATCTCTAATCCTACACCTGTCAGCACACCTGCTGACACTATTCCAACATCTTGCAGCAGTGCTTCATCAGCAAATACTGAGTCAGGATTTTCTCCACCAGAGATTGGTACAGTTAACCCTTTGGCTGTCGCAAGCCTCTTTCTGAAACTCATTCTATGTTGCAAAATTTTGGAAAAAACAATTATTTTTTCTTATGAAATGATAGAGAATCTTTTCCTCATAGTAATGACACCAAAAGTACGAAATTTGGTCGAAAACTCATGGAATTACAC
This sequence comes from Cherax quadricarinatus, assembly GCF_026875155.1. Taxonomy (NCBI): domain Eukaryota; kingdom Metazoa; phylum Arthropoda; class Malacostraca; order Decapoda; family Parastacidae; genus Cherax; species Cherax quadricarinatus. The sequence continues at coordinate 21,225,408 of NC_069408.1, read as the reverse complement.
TCCTGTGAAGTTAGCGGTCTCGGCGACATATACGCATCGGCGATTTCACTGACTTTGAGCCCTGTTTTTGGCCAATTCCATTGTTTCAGTTGACCAAACTTATACCTATTTCTTTAGAACTCCATTTTTTCTATCAGTTGGTTACAAGAAACCACCCATTTACCGATTTGAACTACCCAATAAAGTGGTCAGACATTGGCAATTTGGCCAGTTTCACGCAAATTAAAAAAGATGCCAATTTCAAAATAGGGTCCAGAATAAACAATGTAGACATTCTTGGCACTAAAATAATATATCCTCTGTTCATTAGTCACGTCTCTAGGCCCCTCTTATATTACTATTGCTTTCTATTTTGATTTTTTATTCATCCAAAAAATACAAAATTTACTGTTATGCAGACTACTGCATTATTGTAAAAATGGTATAAATAATATCAATGCACTAGTGAAAGAATATTAGACTCCCCAGTTGATGTGTATTGGACGTGTGGTGTGATTTGCTTACTCCTGAACATTGGTAAAAATCGAACATTTCCGCAACTTTGAACTCAATTTCAAGGTCGTTTTCATTGTGAAACTAATCAAAATCATCTCTATTTCTGTAATATGTTTTCCATTTTATCACACGAGAGCATGAAAACGATAATACAACGATAAATACTATATGAAAATACACCTCAAACTTGGCGTTTTAATCCAAAATAACGGTCAGTTTTTTTCTTGTTATGCACTGCGTGCTGCAGGATTTTTTTATGTGGTGCACACTGACCACACAGACCCATTCTCTCACATGTGGGCCTACCAGCTTTCTCCTTGATTTGAAGCCGCTAGAATTTATGCGTATTAATATGTCCGAAACACTGGCTCGTAAGACGTACATGTATATATACGACCAAAACAGTCAAAGGGTTAATAATCAGGGAACTATCACTGCAGCTGAACACCTACTGTGCCAGAGTACGAACAGCAGGGACACATCTTTCAGAACTGCACATGGGCATAGTATGGGACGTGGTAGAGGACGTGGTAGAGAGCGTGGTAGAGAGCGTGGTAGAGGACGTGGTAGAGGACGTGGTAGAGAGCGTGGTAAGAGGACGTGGTAGAGAGCGTGGTAGAGAGCGTGGTAGAGGGCGTGGAAGTGGACGTGGAGGAGAAGGACATCTACAGCCGTCTCACCTTCCACCAACACAGTCGCAGCGGCAGAACCTGCAGATAAATCAGCAAAACGCAAGAGGTGCAACAAATAATAGTCCACCCTCCAAGGCACCTAGGCAGTGCTCTCGCTGTCACCGAAAGGGGCACACCACTAACTCATGCCTGTGAGATACCAGGTGCAATTACTGCCACAAGAAAGGACATCAGGAGGACCAGTGTTGGAAGAAAAAGGAATTTGACAGAGAGGACCACCTGTTTAGAGACCTGTTCTTGGAACAAATCAGCAGGATCTCTGAATTGGTGAACACACTCGCATGTCACCCACTCAACTACTCCTGTCTCAACCCAACAGGTGGTGGTGTGCCTTATACAAGACCACAAACCTACATCCATGCAGCTGCCTCAGTGCCTTACCCCTCTCAAGGGCAGGCACCTTACATGCCTTACACCCACCACCTCAAGCTGACCACATCATGAGGAGCCGGTCTATCAGCATCCTGTCGGCCAACATGAGAGGTTTCATTACTAATGTTGGAGAGCTCACACGCAGTTTTGTGAATACTCGATGTCCCGACATGATAGCTGTTGTTGTAAAAATTTTTGACGACAGGACTCCAGAAAATTTTGCAAGAATTGCTGGCTACACTTCATGGATGACAAAAGACAGGGAAGGGCAAGGAGGAGGTGTTGTTGTGTGCTTCTCTAAAAGTGTACATGCCCAGCACATTGATGTTGCCATCCCTACTCACCTTGAAATGATGTTCTTCAAGTTATGCATAAACACTAGTACAATGTACAGACCTCAGTGACAACATGCAGACCCCATCAACTTCTTAATGGCAAATGTGGACTCCCTCCTGCTACAACACAACTGTCAACATATCATAATTGTTGGTGACCTCAACCAATACCTTATACAGAGGGACTTTGATGACATTCTTGCAGTATTTGTTATGAGAATCTTTGTTGATTTCCATACTTGCATCTCTGGCTCCTCCCTTGACCCAGTAGTGAGTGATCTAGCAGAAGCTATAGTCACTTGTCAACCCCTCAGCTACGTTGGATCATCTGATCACAAGACTGTTTTTATGACACTTAAGATCCCAACAGAACGAGGTGAGGAGTCCACACACAAAGATCCCAACAGAACGAGGTGAGGAGTCCACACACACACAACCTGGCTATGGGAAAGAGGTAATTGGCCAGCCCTTTGCTCTGAGCTCTCCACCACTGATTGGAATGCTCTTCTCCAAGGGGATGTTGACAACCAAGTGAAAGCCTTCACTGGACACATCCTTAATCTACAGCAAGAACACATTCCTCACTGGCAATATGTGACGAAGCCTACATATCAGCCTTGGTTGGCTTTTGTTGTAGAGAGGCTGCTGCTAAGTACAAGGCATGGCAAAGGTATAAGAGACATCTTACCACCTATAACAGGAACTTGCACAGGCAAGCCTGTAGGCATATGGGTGACATTCAGAAGTGGGCCATTGCTAAATGGGAGGTGGACACTAAAAGAAAGCTAGCATCAGGTAGAGTAGGCTCCAAAACCTGGTGGTCTGTGGTCAAGGACAAACAAGGTTATCTGCCTGATGAATTCATTCCACCTCTAAATCGATGGGATGGGGACCACCTCTACTAGTTGTCGAGAAAGTGGACCTCTTTGCCGAAGATTTTGATACCAAAATGCAGGTTCCTGATTGTTGTGATAGAAACACAGGCCTTATCTCTAGGCTTTATTGAACATAGAATCTTCATAGTACTTCATGTAATCTGCATCACTATTATATGGATAGAAGAGAAGAGAATCACACACCATGTGTTGGCGCCCGTGACACACCAAACTGTTGTTGTTGTTAAGGGCCCCGAGAGGTGGTGCAGTATTATCCTGCTGCTGCTCCCCACAGGAGCAGTATCACTACAATCTCCCCCTTCTAAAATATCAGAGACAGTAATCTCCCAAACTGTTAGGTGGGCGACGTACACGTCCCGACCTTCGTAGCCCTTGAGCTTCTTCACCAGGTTCAATATTTTCCAGCGGGGTTTGACTAACTGCTGGAGCAGAATCCTCTATTTCTGTAGGGGTAGTCGCAAGGGGCTTTCCAGGAGAAAACGAAGCATCTTTCACATCTATTGGTGTATCTTGAGATTCCACACTAATGGGGATTTCAACTGGGGCTAAATGTCTTGTAGATACTGTAGTCTCTTCACCATTTTGGGAGCGAATGTGGGCATAATGTGGATTAGCTTGCAGGAGCTCTACCTCTTCCACTAAAGGATCCGTCTTGTTCATCCTACGGTGACTCTTCAGGAGAATGGGTCCAGGATGACATAACCAAGTGGGCAGGGAGGCTCCCGTAGAGGAACGACGTGAATAGTTTGAGGAGTCTTTCATGAGGGGTTGCATTAGTAGCTGTGCACAGCAGTGATCTAATAGAGTGAAGAGCATCAGGTAGGACAGTTTGCCAGTGTTGAACAGGTAGATTGCGTGACTTCAATGTCATTGTAACTGCCTTCCATATAGTACCATTGAACCGCTCCACTTGACCATTTCTTGAGGGTTGTAACTTGTTGTTCTGCTGCAGGCAGTACCTTTGCTAGCCAAAAACTCCTGAAGTTCGTTACTCATGAACGAGGATCCCCTGTCTGAATGGATATAAGCTGGCATACCAAAAATAGAGAACAACTGTGAAAGACAACTAATAACAGTTGAAGCAGTCATATTTGCACAGGGGAATTAAAAGGGAAACCTTGAATATTCATCTACTATGTTAAGGAAATACCTATTCTGATTTGTGCTTGGTAGAGGTCCTTTGAAATCTATATTCAGTCTCTCGAAAGGCTGGGTGGATTTTATGAGATGAGTCTTCTCTGGCTGATGAAAGTTGGCTTGCACTCTGCACATACTCTGCATGCTCTGATCACTTGTCCCACATCTTCCACTGAGTAGGGCATGTTCTTTGATTTGACAAAATGGTACAGGCATGTAACTCCTGGGTGACACAAAGCCTTGTGGAGCACTGAGAGTGATTGCAAATCATGACATGCTGCTCCACAGTGGGACCTAGAGAATGCATCAGGTGAGATGTTCTCTTGACCCGGTCGGTACAGAATATCAAAGTCATAACACGATAGTTCCATCCTCCAGCATAATATCTTGTCATTCTTTATCCTACTTTTGTGCTTCTTGTCGAACATATACATCACGGACCGTTGGTCAGTCCTTATGGTGAAATGTCTACCAGTTAAATAATGCCTCCAGTGGCGAACTGCTTCTATGATGGCCTGGGCTTCCTTTTCTACAGCAGCGTAACATTTCTCTGATCCTTGAAAAGTTCTCGAAAAGAAGGCTACTGGTCGTCCTGCCTGAGATAAGACTGCAGCAATGGCAATGTCAGATGCATCCGTTTCCACTTCGAATGGTAGGGACTCATCAATGGCTTGAACTACTGAGTTTTCAATGTCCTGTTTGAGAGTATGGAAAGCGGCTTCTGCTTCCTTTGTCACAGGAAATGTGGTAGCTAGCACTCAATGGGCGGACTTTACTTGAATAGTTGTAGATCCATTGTGAGTAATAAGCAAAGAGACCAAGAGTTCTTCGGAGTGACTTTTTGTCTTGAGGCATTGGAAGTTCCCGTAGAGGTCATAGTCGTTCAGGTCTGGGAATATATGAACCTCCTTCCACTACATAACCAAGGATGCTAAGCCTTTTAGTTGAAAAAGTGCACTTTTCCTCATTGTAACTGATATTTTTCTTCTTGGCGGCTTCCAAAAGCTTATCAAGGTTTGCATCATGTTCCTCCTGGGTCTTGCCACAAATGGTAACATTATCTAAATACGCGTAAGTTCCCATGAGTTGCTCTTCCTGAATGAGTGAATCCATAATTCGTTGGAAACAGGCTACCCCATTGGTGACTCCAAAAGGGACTCTGGTAAACTGATACAGGCCATCACTAGCCTGAAATGCTGTGTATGGTTTATCTTCATTCCTTATAGGGACTTGATGATAGGCACTCTGTAGATCAATTGTGCTAAACACACAGTACTGAGCAATTTTGTTCACTGTATCATCAATTCGAGGTAGAGGGTACCCATCAAGAAGTGTAAATTTGTTGATTGTCTCAGAGTAATCGATAGCCAGTCTCCGTTTCCTATAATCATCTTTAACAACAACAACCTGTGAACGCCAAGGGGAATTACTCGGTTCTATAATACCCTCCTTCAGCAGCCTCTGAGTTTTTCTCAATGAACATCCGATCCTCATAAGAATAGCGGCGTGACTTAGCTGATATAGGATCGCAATCCGCGGTAAGATTTGCAAACAGCTTTGGTGGGTCTACCCTTAAAGTGCTAAGTCCACAGACAACAAGAGGAGGCAGTTCACCTCCATATGTTAAGGTGACACTACCATGCAGCTTCTGAAAGTCCTGACCAAGGATAACATCAGAGCACAGTTGTGGCAGAATAGCTAAATGTACATCTTGATAATCCTTTCCATTAACTCTGAGATTTACCTTATAAAACCCTAAGGTCTGAATAGAGAGAGATGTTGATGCCATGGAAACAGTACCTGATGAGTGATGTACAGTCAAGGAGTGGCGTTTAACTAAGTCAAGGTTGATGAAACTCTCTGAGCTGCCACTATCAATAAGACCATCTACTTCTGTTCCTTTGATGAATACTTTCACAACTGCCTTTGACAGTGAATTTGGAGTAGCCGCAGAAGTCACTGTTGCTAGAGTCGCATGATCACTGGAATGTGTGGAGGCACTAGCTCTTGTTGATGCATTAGCATGACATACTTTAGCAAAGTGACCTTTCTTGTGGCATTTATGGCACATTGCTTCACGAGCAGGACACTTTGGACGTGGATGTCTTGAAAAACCACAAAAGAAACACACCGTACCTGCTGCTGCTGTCACTGAGGCAGATTCCACATTAACTTCATTGCAAGAGTTATGGTCAGGAATTGCAGCACTTACCACTCGAGAAGGCTGAGTGGTACTGTATACTTCAGAATTCTTCTGGGCTGAATCTAGAGCTCTTGCCTGGTCAAATGCAGCGGCTAAGTCGAGAGTTTTATTCTCCAATAAACGCTGCCTTATTGTTGGTGATTGCAGGCCACTGATAAAAGCATCCCTGATGGACTCTTCACAATACTGAGCAGCTGTCACTGCTTGGAAGTGGCAGTCCTTACCTAAAATTTTCAGTGCTTGAAGGTATTCCTCTAAGGATTCATCAATCTGCTGGCGGCGAGTTGCAAGGCGATAGCGTGCAAAGATTTCATTTGTAGGTTTAATATACTGAGACTTGAGGGTTTTGATAGCATCTTCGTAGGTATTACACTCAGAAATAGCCTCATATATCTTAGGTGACACAAAATTGATGAGCAGGATTAGTTTATCTAGATCTTCTTTAGGAAGGGCTCCCAAGAAGTTTTCGAAAGTCTTAAACCAGTGCTTCCATTCCTGAGCAGCCGTTGATAAGCTGGGGTCACAGTCTAGCCTCTCAGGTTTCAGTAAACGCTCCATGTTGTGATGTAGTCTAGCGCAGGATCACCACCAGGTAGCCCAGGATTCTATGTTCAATAAATTGTTGTGATAGAAACACAGGCCTTATCTCTAGGCTTTATTGAACATAGAATCTTGGTAGTACTTCATGTAATCTGCATCACTAATATATGGATAGAAGAGAAGAGAAGAGAATCACACACCATGTGTTGGCGCCCATGACACACACCAAACTGTTGTTGTTGTTAAGGGCCCCGAGAGGTGGTGCAGTATTATCCTGCTGCTGCTCGCCACAGGAGCAGTATCACTACACTGATTCAGCAAGGGACCCTCCTTGGCTAGCTGCAAGAACTGTGTCTAAACTGTCACTGGTGGCAATAAGGCAGGAGGAGGTGCATTTCCTTATTAAATTGCTTGACCAAGAAAAGGCTGTGGGCCCAGACAAGTTAAGCTCAAAATTGCTGAGATGTGCAGACCAGCTAGCAGCACCTCCAACTTGCATCTTTCAGCACTGACTAGTACAGTGTAAATGGCCTTCTCTGTGGAAAGAGGCAAATGTAGTCCCTGTTCACAAAAAGAAGAGCAGAGCAGAAATCAGCAACTACAAACCAGTGTCACTGTTGTCAATCACTGGCAAGATCCTTAAGACAATAATCTCAAGACAAATGACAGAGTTTTTTGACTACCACTCACTACTTTGTGACTGCCAATATGGCTTCAGGAAAGGTTACTCTGCTGCTGATCTGTTGTTAAACTTTTCCACTAAGTGGCACCAGTCACTGGATGATTCCAAAGTTAGCTGTGTGGTAGCACTGGACATTGCTGGTGCTTTCGAATGGGTGTGGCACGAGGGCCTCTTAGCAAAACTGCAAGCACTGGGAATTGCAGGCTCTGCACTATGTCTCCTCAGTGACTACCTTCATGGTAGATCTCTAAGGGTAGTTCTCAATGGAACAGAATCAGCAAGACATCCTACTGGGGCAAGTGTTCCACGAGGAAGCATGTTGGGACCATAGTTATGGAATGTCTACTTCAATGACCTTCACCTCATCCCAGAATGCCATGCATATGCAGACGACTGTACACTGACATTCACTTATCCAAGAGAAGAAATGCCAGCTGCTCTAAGCTACATCAATCACCAGGTTGGGGAAATAGATGGCAAGTAACATTTGCATCTGAGAAAACACAAATGATGATTTTCTCTAGGCACCATGATGGTAATGCTGGTGCAGTAGTAAGGATGAATGGGAGGGTGTTGGCACCTGGGAAAGAAGTTGATATCCATGGGGTGAAATTTGACTCCAAACTGACCATGAAGAACCACGTTGTAAATCTTGCAAACAAGGCAGCCAGGAAGGTTACAGCACTTCGCCGTATCTTGCATCTGCTTGACAGTAGGGGTTGCAAGATTCTGTACAAGGTACAAGAACGCTTACACCTTGAGTATGCTCCACTTTCTTGGTTTGCCTGCCCCCCCTCTCATCTGCGACTGCTTGACAGAGTAGAGAACAGAGCAAGATAAGATAGAACCGTCATTTCAGCAGAGCCTTCAACACAGGAGGGATGTGGGTGGCCTTACTGTTATGTACAAGGCCAACATTGTCAAAGTACTACACTTGGATCCACTTCGAGGACAGCATGAAGCAAGCTTCTATACCACAAGATGGGCAGAAAGCAGCAGCTTCACTCTGACTGTACCCTTCTCCGGAACATTACTTCATCTGAGATCATTTATCCCCAGGATGACTCGAGTTTGGAACATGTTCTTACAGCATAATGACGTCGAGATAAAGTCAGTTGATCAAATGAAAATGCTGGCCCACAGATGGCTCCAACTTCATCCTGTTCCCTACTTGTATGTCTCATAACAATAAAAATGTTTTCAAATGAGCTGATGTAGGTAACAGCACTTAGCTTGTCAATAAAGTTAGGAATCCTTAACTTGTCAATGGCTTATCAATAAAGTTAGGGATCCTTAACCTGACCTTGTTAAAAATGCTTTCAAATGAGCTGATGTAGGTAACAGCTTTTAGCTTATCAATAAAGTTAGGGATCCTTAACCTAAGCTTGTCAAACCTTGTGTATATAAAAAAAAAAAGAGAGAGGGAGGGAGGGAGAGGAGGAGGAGGGGGGGCAGTCCTGTTTCTGCTGCCTGACCAGTGTTGCATCATAAATATAATAGGGAGGAAGAAGAGAGGAAAGAGAAGAGGTGTGGACTCATGAGTACTGCATATTTTGTTTAAATTTATTGGGCATCCATGGGAAAGCAGATTCTGAGTTCTGAGCCCTTGAGTTTATGAATGTTTTTCAGAGATGCTTTTCACTAACCCTTTTGTAGTCCTTGCCAGAATATCACACTTTGAGCTCAGGGTCCATGCCATAGTGCTACACATAAAATTTATTCTTGGGAGGGTTCCGTGGGGACATGATGGTTGGAGATACACACTTGTTGGGTTGTATACACTTATATTAGCAGAGTGTGAGAGGGGAGCCCAGCCTTCCTGTAACCGACTGTAGGTCTATCTGTGGACTGAGCAAGGGACAGCGAGTCTGGCGCTCACATGTGGCATCCCGTGACGTCATATATACTAGCCACCTGGGTTAGTTGGCTGGCTTGCTTGGCTTAACCTTTGACACAGATTGGCTTGAGAACTTGTAATGATGAGCACAGCAGGGTGAGAAGCTGGCATAGCAGGCTAGGCTAGGGCTGGGTCAGGCTGGGTGGCTTAGAGCTTGACTCCCCCGACAAACTGGCTTGGCTTAATTTGCAAACCCAGGTCAGCCCCTTGGATGTAATGCAGATAAGGAGAGAAAGCACAAAGACTAACCAGGAAGCGGTAGTGGGTGGCTGTCTTGGTATGTGAAGCTTCACTCGGCTTGGCAGGCCGCCATGTGGTCACTCACACACACAATGTCCGTTGGCTGGTAGAAGTTAATCTCCGTATGTCTGCGTAAATATTATCAGATTTACGCTCTCATTGCTGCCACTATTTGTTGGGAGGGTTCCATGGAGATATGATGGTTGGAGATAAACACACTTGTTGGGTTGTATACACATATTAGCAGAGTGTGAGAGGGGAGCCTAGCCTGCCTGTAACTGACTGTAGGTCTATCCGTGGACTGAGAAAGGGACAGCGCGTCTGACACTCACATGTGGCATCCTGTGACGTCACACATGCTAGTCACTGGGCCTAGCTGAGCAGGGAGCCTAAATGTATACATGGATGATACGATTTACAATATGCTACACAAGTATAAGTACAGTGGAACCTTGACTTACGAGTGTCCCAACTTACGAGTTTTTTTGAGATATGAGCCATCCCTGGGTCGATTTTTGCTCTGAGTTACAAGCCAACATTTGAGTTACGAGCCATCTCTCCCCTCCCTCTTCTCTCTTGACCCAAAACCTAGACACCTCTCTTGTTTATCTATGATTTCATGCTTTAATTCCATGGAAATCATTCTCTTTTTCTTCTCAGCAATAATAATATATTATTATTAAAGTCAAGTCACTCAGTAAGTCAGTCAAGTCATTCAGTAAGTCAGTCAAGCCACTCAGTAAATCAGTCAAGTCATTCAGTAAGTCTGTCAAGTCATTCAGTAAGTCAGTCAAGTCATTCAGTAAGTCTGTCAAGTCATTCATTAAGTCAGTCAAGTCATTCATTAAGTCAGTCAAGTCATTCAGTAAGTCTGTCAAGTCATTCATTAAGTCATTCAAGTCATTCAGTAAGTCAGTCAAGCCACTCAGTAATTCAGTCAAGTCATTCAGTAAGTCGAGGTTCGAGGTTCTGACCTGAGGGTTGGTAAGGATGGGAAGGAAGAGGGGGAGGGGGAGGGCTGGAAAAAATGGAAGAGGTTGGGAGGGTGGAGTAGGAGGTGGGGTAGCAGAGATGAGTGGCCTGTCCACTCTGGAGCGTGATGTGCAGAGGTACTGCAGGAGGTTGTGCTGGAGCGAGATGTGCTGGTGGCAGCAGTGTCGGTAGAGTAGGGCCGGTACTCAGGTGTCTGGCAGGAGATGGCTGGTGGTGCCCAGGAAAACAGGGTCGTTTTGGAGCCACACCCCAGGTTTAGCTAAATAGCAAAGTGCTGGGGAACTTTGGCTGCTGGTCGGTGATGATTAGACTGTGCAGCTGTCGGAGCCATTTCTGACTGTGTTGAATTTTGCTCTTGAGAGGTGTAGTACCTTCATTTTGGAGTTGGTGTGAATTTTATCGTTGAGGATGTCGAGTATGGATTGTAGGGTTGGAGGTGGAATTCCGTGTACGGTGTACTTTGCAGTGTTGTCTTGGAGTCGTAGGCCAAGTTCTGGGAAGGGCATAGCTCTGCTGTATGGTTTCGTGGTGTAGAACGTGGTATAGTCGTGTTTGAGGGTCTGAGCTGTTGCTGGTGGGGGTTGAGCTGGGCAAGTCAGGGTTTCTGATAGGTCAGTAGTATCAGGGGTGGCAGGTGGTGGTGGGTTCTTCTGAGGTCTCAGAGGTCTCTGGTTGGGTCAGCTCAGTGTCTGGTGGAGGTTGAGGGAGAGGTGGAGCAGCGACAATGTTAGTGACATTTGCAGTGGATTTGAGAATCTCAGTGGAAGGTGGTGATGCGGGGAATGTGAAACCCGGCATGTTGTTGAGCTTGAGGAGTTCGTTGATGGTGGTATTGAAGGAGCCGGGCTCAGCTGAATTCTGTACATGGGCATACATGATGCAGTAAAGGATTTTGGTGGAGTCACCAGCAGGGGCTGGCAGGGGAGTGGTGGAGGCTGCTTGTGTGGCTTGAAGCTTGGTGATAGTGGCATATGAGGTTGATTGTGGGTTGGGCTTATTTTGTTGATGGTATTGTTTCTTGGCTATGTCTCTTCTGGTAAGTCAGTCAAGTCACTCAATAAGTCAATCAAGTCATTCAGTAAGTTAGTCAAGTCACTCAGAGAGTCAGTCAGTCAGTCAGTTCAGTCAGTCACACAAACTCATGTTAACCTCTTTTTCTGTGTACAAAGTAACACTTCAGTTATGGCTACAGGTTATCTCTTGTCTAATATCTTTATTAATTCTAAGACTTAAGTGCCTATACCTCTTCCTGTCACTTTCAGCAACACTGGTATGGCTACTGAGTGTCATGATTGCTTGGCAGATACAAGATATAGTAGTTAAAATATCCGAGCATAATTGACAAACACAGCTGCCTTGTAGCAGAGAAAGACTGGACACGTATGAATCATACGAATGCTGGGATGGTAAGGGGTAGTGTTGGGGAGTGGTAGGGGATGGTGGGGGGTGGTGTTGGGGAGTGGTAGGGGATGGTGGGGGTGGTGTAGGGGAGTGGTAGGGGATGGTGGGGGGAGGGGGTAGGGATGTAGGGTGGTTAGAGTGGTAGGGGATGGTGGGGGGTGGTTGTAGGGGGTGGTAGGGGATGGTGGGGCGGTGTCGGTGAGTGGTAGGGAATGGTGGGGGGTGGTAGGGTAGGGCTCCCCGTCTGCTACACAACAAGGTGGCCGCTTGAGCAAAATGAGATTTTTTTTTCTTCCCTCAAAGTGAACTATGTTAAACTAATGATACAACGTGTTACACAAAATTGTGCAACAATTCTTCAGTGGTGGTCTACTGTATTATTATATTAGCGATAGAGCTTCAGTTCCCTAAATTAATAATAATTAAAATTATTATAATAATAATAATAATGTGGGCCTAGCAGCTTTCTCCTGCTTGATTTGAAGCCACTACAATTTTTGATTATACATATACGTCAAACACATTGGCTCTTAAGACGTATATATACGACCAAAAGCAGTCAAAGGGTTAAGACTAACTTAAGATTAATAGAGCAGTAACATACTGGAAATATTGTGGGTGTTTATGGGAAAATGTAATTAAATTTTAGTTAATATTAAGCAGTGATACATGATGCACCTATACTTACTATTAACTAAAATTAATAGTGTATTTAAAAATAAGTAATTGATTTAATTAAAGGTTATAGAAGTTTTAATTGTAGACAGCTGATAAATGAATGGATGTTCAGAAGTAATTATCCATATTTTACCCACATTTCCCCACTCAATTGATATACATTATCTAGTTAATTTAACCCTTTGACTGTCAAAAGGCCCAATCTTGAAGTGTCTCCTGGTGTCGCAAAATATTCGAAAAAAAAAAATTCTTATGAAAATGGTAAGATTATTTTTCTGATTGTTTTAGTCCAAAAAAAAAAAAAATTCCCATCAGTACTTACCGAGATATAGAGGCGTGAAGTTTGCTGAAAATGATCTGTGAACGGCAACAGCGGCGACTGCCGTTCACTCAGTAAACTTTGATTTACTTGTATTCGATGGTTTCTTGTTTTTTTTCACTATTTTATTTTTTCACATAACTTTTGTGGCCTGTGAGACCAAATTATTGTGCAATGTTCAAATATACACTCATTGAATGTAACACAATTATAGCAAAAACACTCGTATCATTATAATGTTGCTAAAACTTGTTTACACAAACAAACAATATAAAAAATTGTTTATTATGATTGTTCTATAATACAGTGGTCCCTCGTTTTTCATAATTTGCGAATCAATTTTCCATATAAGAAATAATGTAAATACAATTAATCTGTTCCTGACACCCAGAAGTATTAAAACAAAAAATTTTTTACATGAAATATACATGTAGTACATAAACAATACAATGGGAAATGATGAATGAAACATTAACGGCATAACACTTACCTTTATTGGAGATTCTTCTTAGTGTATGGGAAACTGGAGGAGGAGAGAGATTGGATTGTTTATAGTTTGGAAGGGGAATCCCCTTCCGTCAACACCCCAGGTACCATTTGCTTTTCTGGGGTTGCTTCTCTTCTCTGTTTCTTAATGCCACTAGGACCACCTTGAGAGTCCCTGGAGTCCTGTCTCGCAAAATAACTGTCCAGAGAGCTCTGTTTCTGGCGTCTCTTTAACACTTCCCTAAAATGGCCCAAGACTTTGTCACTGTACATGTTGCCAACATGGCTTCCAGCAACCTTGTTAGGGTGATGTTTCTCCATAAAGCTTTCCATCTTAACCCACATAGTAAAAATCTCTGTAATTTCTGAAGAAGGCACCTTCTTCCATCTCTCTTCCTCCTCCTCTGCAGCAAGATTCTGAGCTGCGATCTGTTGCTCTTCCTGCTGAAGCTCTTGCAGCTCCTCAGCGGTGAGCTCTTCGTTGTGGTCTTCCACCAATTCTTCCACATCCTCCAAACTCACATCCAACCCCATGGAACTCCCCAGTGCCACAATTGATTTTACAACAGATGTAGGCTCATCAGGGTCAGTCCCAAACCCTTCAAAATCCCTCTTGTTGACACAATCTGGCCACAATTTTCTCCAGGCAGAGTTCAAAGTCCTGGTAGTCACTCTCTCCCACCCTGGAGGGTTATGCAATGGAGGATGCTGAAGTGTTCTCTCCAAAATTCCCTTAGGGTCAAGTGAGTGTCTGTGGTCACAGTCAAACACCTGTGAAACATTGCTTTTGTGTAGAGTTTTTTAAAGTTTGCAATGACCTGCTGGTCCATGGGCTGGAGGAGAGGAGTGGTATTCGGGGGCAAGAACTTTACTGTGATGAACCCAAACTCTTCCAAAATTAGGTCATCCAAGTTTGAAGGATGAGCAGGTGCATTGTCCATTACTAGCAGGCACTTGAGATCCAATTTCTTTTCCAGGAGATACTCCTTCACACTAGGGCCAAACACTTCATTGAACCGCTCGACGAAAATTTCCCTCGTGACCCATGCCTTACTATTAGATTTCCAAAACACACACAATTTACTCTTCATAACATTGTTTTTCCTGAACACTCTGGGATTTTCAGAATGGTACACTAGTAATGGCTTCACTTCGAAATCCTCACTAGCATTAGCACAGAGCATTAGCGTCAGCCTGTCTTTCATAGGCTTGTGTCCTGGCATTGCCTTTTCCTCCTGTGTAATGAAGGTCCTCTTTGGCATTTTCTTCCAAAAGAGGCCTGTTTCGTCACAATTGAACACTTGTTCAGGTTTCAGTCCTTCAGCCTCTATGTACTCCTTGAATTCAGGCACATATTTTTCAGCCGCCTTGTGGTCCGAACTGGCAGCCTCACCATGCCTTACCACACTGTGTATGCCAGTACGGTTCTTAAATCTCTCAAACCAGCCTTTGCTGGCCTTAAATTCACTCACATCACCACTAGTTGCAGGCAATTTCTTTACCAAATCATCATGCAACTGCCTAGCCTTTTCACAAATAATCGAAGTCGTAAGAGTATCTCCTGCTAATTGTTTCTCATTTATCCACACCAATAATAACTTCTCAACCTCTTCGAGTACTGGTGATCTCATTTTTGTCAGCATAGTTACCCCCTTTGCAACAACAGCATCCTTGATTTCCTTTTTCTTGGCCACTATGGAACATCAGGTTGTGTAGGGTTTCTTATACATCCTGGCAAGTTCGGCCACACTTGTACCACTTTCATATTGTTCAATGATGTTTTTCTTAAATTCAATCGTATTTCTCACCTTCTTTACCACAGGCTTGGCACTAGGAGCTTTCTTTGGAGCCATGGTAGCTTATTTAGTAGTTGCAAGCACTAAAATGAATGGAATATTATGAAATATTTCGCTGGAGCAAGTGAGGGGACCTTCGCTCAATGGTAAACAATGCCAGACTGGCTGCCGCCACGGCTCACACCGTGGGTACTCGTCCCGGATGAACTACGACTCGCGAGTCAACCTGTGAAAAGCGAGCCCATGTTTATACGAAAATATCCTTATGATTTCCAAAATTTACGATTGCCGAGAACTACGAAAAGCGAGGGACCACTGTATATATACCTATGTACAATCACTGGACACTTTTCTAGAAGTGTTGCAGCTTATGGAATTCTTTGAAACATGGGTATAAGCACAATGGTGTTTTACACTCCTCACACATAAAACGAGTGCATTTTTGTGGGCGTTTTGTGGTATGTCCACAGACAAAACACCTCTTCTGAGCATTTTTCTTGAGAGCAGTAGCAGGCAGTGGTATGGGGTAGTGATCAACAGGCCTCAGATGAGAGGACATCTGTTGATAATTTCGTGGGCGCTGGTCTATTGCAGGTGTTGTTCCTTGATACTTGAAAATTATTTGTCTGATGACTGACAAGCAAAATTCACCATATTTGGGTTTGTTCTTGGTCTTCAACTTATACATATTACATATAAGCATTCAGCATGGAAATGTCAAGAAGATGGAAAAACAGTGAACAATAAAATGGTATAAAACACCGACAGGTTGTTTAGGTAAGACGCATATGCAACAGTTAGGTATCTTTATTTCGAAACGTTTCGCCTACACAGTAGGCTTCTTCAGTCGAGTACAGCAAAGTTGATAGAAGCAGAAGAGACTTGAAGATGATGCAATAAGTCCATCACCCTTAAAGTTTTGAGGTGGTCAGTCCCTCAGTCTAGAGAAGAGTATTGTTCCATTGTCTGGAATAATATGGAGTTGAAGTGATAGGATGGAGCCTTATATAGCGCCAGGAGGTGAGACGTAGGTCACTAGTAGAGTAAGAATGTAGACATTGAGAGGTCAGGTCCCTCTCAAATCCAGCTGTACTCGACTGAAGAAGCCTACTGTGTAGGCGAAACGTTTCGAAATGAAGATACCTAACTGTTGCATATGTGTCTTACCTAAACATGGAAAAACAGTTTTATGTACCACTTATAACTCTTGCAAACAACAGTCAGCAAAACCCAATCTGCATGTCACATTTGTCCACTAAGCACATATTGAGGTTGTAATCCATCACAGCTGCAGGTTTTACAGTGGGTTCATTGGTCTCTCTATTCTGCTTGCCAGTGTCTACCATTTCGTGTTGGTGAACTGTTGTCAGCAGTGTGACATCAGGTTTGTCGTGCCACCGAAATGCCATGATGTCATTGGCAGCAAACACCTGCACTTCACCTCTACGACTGCCAGCATCAAACCTAGGCATATGTTTACGATTTCCATGCACTGTGCCACACACATCTGTCATGTTCACTCGCAAGAAATCACTGAGTATAGGGCTTGTGTACCAGTTGTCAGTATATAAAATATGCCCCTTACCAAGATATGGCTCCATCATTGTTCTAACCACATCACCAGAGATACCCAGTAACTTTCTGGTATCTTCCAATGTTTTACCGCCAGTGTACACAATTATATCCAAAACCAGACCAGTTTTTCAGTCACACAGAACTAATAACTTTATACCAAAACGTTTCCTCTTGCTTTGTATATACTGTTTGAATGAGAGTCTTCCTTTGAACAAAATCAAAGACTCATCAATAACAAGCTTCCTGAATGGGTAAAAATACATACAGCACTTTTGTTTCAGGTACATAAATACAGGTCTGATCTTATATAACCTGTCGCTTCTGTCAGGCCTTGTTTTGTCTGAAAAGTGTAACATACGTAAAAGTAACACAAATCTATTCACTGGTATAATGTCACTGAAAGCAGGGGTTGAAATCAGGCGGTCTGTCATCCAGTATGTTTTGACACTGCTTATACACATGTGGCATAAGCATTATTGTGGCAAAGAACAGATACATCTCTTCCACAGTTGTGTCCTTTCACTGGTGTAGGCGTGATCTTGGTGAAAGAATAGTGTTTGCCATGGTGTACTCAAAGTATGTATTGCTTTCCCTGACAAAAATGTCCATCAGGGATTCATCGAAGAAGAACTGAAAGCATTCCACTTCAGTGGCATTGTTCCCAAGTGTACATGATGGCCGTATTCCACTTAGTCCTCCATCAAAGTCATGGGGACTGGGAACAAACTCGTCATCTTGCTGCCAATCCCAGATGCGGTCAGCTGGTGGGTTCTGAATATTGTAATGTGGTTGTGGTTGTGCAGGTTGTGGTTGTGGTTGTTGTGGGTGTGTGCGGTTGGGTGAGGCTGGTTGTAGTTGTGCAGAGTCAGCAGTGTGGGTAGTAGCGTGGCCCGCTGCTGGTGTCACATGACTCGTGCCAATATCACTATCACCACCACCGCCTGCTGCCTCACTTGCATCATTGATACCCATCGTAACAATATCGTCATCTTCACTATCAGGTCGTGGTGTAGGGCCACGGGATGTGCTCTGAGATGTACTCCTTCCTCTTGGAAGAGCATATGGCACACTACCAGACCTCATGCGATGTCGTATATACTGCCGCTTCACTGGGGAATATTCACCCTCACTGTCAAAACTAGAACTGTTTTCAATAACCTTGAAATCACTATCACTTACATTGCTCACATCTGAGTCTTGTTCATGGGCAAATAGTTTCCTCTTTCGTCCTGGTACAGGTGAACATGAACGAGCTGGCCCAGCACCAGAGTTGGAAGGTTGTGGGTCATCTGGGTTTTCATCACTAATTACGTTATCCTGGGCACTTTTTTTGGTCACACCCGCTTCAAAACCAGGGAATTCACTTTCATCGCTGTTTGAGCTATCACTTGGGAACCAAAGACCTCCAACCCGCCGAGGAGTGAGGAACTTCTCACCGCGAGGCATGGTGAAAATGGACTACCAAGATGGTGTTCCCACAATGCACCGCTGAGTCCCAGATTTTTTTCACAGGGTGCACACCCACCACTGAGACCCATTCTCTCTCACGTAGGCCTACCAGCCCTCTCCCGCTTGATTTGAAGCTGCTAGAATTTATGCGTATAGATACATCAAACACGGTATCTCCCATGATGTATATATATGACCGCAACAGTCAAGGGGTTAATATAGAGTATGCAGCTCAATAATAATATTGAGAGGTATGAGTTAACCCTTTGACTATCGAGACCTCAAATCCTGAAGTGCCTCTCTGTGCCGCAAAATATTTGAGAAGAAAAAAATTTATTTTTTCCTACGAAATGATAGAGAAATTTTCCCGATGGTAATGACACCAAAAGTGCGAAATATTATGAAAAACTTAGGGAATTACGCTCTCGCGGAGTTAGCGATCTAGGCGATATATACGCATCAGCAATTTCGCCCACTTTGAGCCATATTTTTGGCCAGTTCCAATGTTCCAGTCAACCAAACTCGTAGCTATTTCTTTAGAACTCCATTTATTCTATCGATTGAGTACAAGAAACTGCCCAGTTACTGATTTGAACTACCCAATAAAGTTGTCAGAATTTGGCAATTTGGCCAATTTCGTGCAGATTAACCTCTTGACTGTCGCAACCCCAAATCCTGAGGTGTCTCCTGGTGTCGCAAAATTTTGAAAAAAAAAAAAAAAAATCTTATGAAATGATAAAGAATCTTTACCCGATTGTAATGACACCAAAAGAATGAAATTTGATGGAAAACTGACGGAATTATGCTCTCGCGAAGTTTGCGACCTTGGCAATATTTACGAATTGGTGATTTTGCCCACTTTGAGCCCTATTTTTGGCTAATTCTATTGTTCCAGTCGACCAAACTCATAGCTATTTCTTTAGAACTCCATTTTTTCTATCGATTGAGTACAAGAAACTGCCCATTTACCAATTTCAACTACCCAGTAATGTGGTGGGAGATTTGCAATTTGGCCAATTTCACGAAAATTAAAAAATATGACAATTTCAAAATAAGGTCCAGAATGAACAATGCAGACATTCCTGGCTCTAAAATAACATTTTCTTTGTTCATCAGTCATGTCTCCAGGCCCCTCTGATATTACTTTTGCTTTCTATTTTGAATTTTTATTCAAACAAAAAATGGAAGATTTACTGTTATGCAGACTACTGCAATACTGTAATAATTGTATAAATAACATCAACCCATTCATGACTGCATATTAGAATGGCTACTTGGACTTTTATTAGAAAATGACATCATTTGTTTACTTTTGAGCATCAGCAAAAATCAAACATTTCCCCTACTTTGAGCTCCACTTCAAGGTTCTATTCATAGTAAAACCAATCAAAATCAACTCTATTTCTATAATATGTTTTCCATTTCAAATGAGACCAAAAAACGAGAATACAATCATAAACACTATACGAAAATAGAAAACAAAGTCGGCGTTTTAACCCTTTCAGGGTCCAAGGCCCAAATCTGGAGTCACGCACCAGTGTCCAAGAATTTTCAAAAAAAAAAATTTGTTATTTTTTCTTATGAAATCGTAGAGAATCTTTTTGTGAAGGTAATAAAACAAAAAGTACTTAATTTGGTGGAAAATTGACGAAATTATGCTCGCGAATTTTGATGTCAGCGATATTTACGAATCGGCGATTTTGCCAACTTTGACTCCCATTTTAGGCCAATTACATTATTCCAATCAACCAAATTCTTAGCTATTTCACTAGTATTACTTCTATTCTATCGATTGAGCACAAGAAATCGCCAAGTCAACTGTTTCAACTACAAAATAGTGATCGGAAATTGTTAATTTGGCCAATTTAACACAAAGTTCAAAATATTCCAATTTCAAAATAGGGTCCAGAATGAACAATGTAGGCATTCCTGGCACTAAACTAACAATTCCTCTGTTCATTAGTTATGTTTTGAGGCTTTACAAATAAATTCCATTTTGATTTTTTATTCACATAATGAATTTTTATTCACACCAAAAAATAGAAGATTTATGTTATGCAATACTGTAATAATTGTATAAATATCATCACCATATTTGTGAATGTATATTAGACCCACCAGCTGGTGTGTATTAGACGTGTGAGGTCGTTTGTTTACTCTTGAATATCGGCAAAAATTTAACATTTCTGCTACTTTGAGCTCAGTTTCAAGCCATTTCCAGTGCTAAAACCAATCAAAATCATCTCCATTTCTGTAATATGTCTTCCATTCTATCAAATGAGATCAAGAAATCGCAAATACAACTATAAAAAAACATACGAAAAAACACTGCAAAGTTGCTGTTTTAATCAAAAAATCATGATTTCATTTTTTTTCTCTCATTATACACAGTGTGCTGCAGGATCTGTTTTATGTGGTGCACACATACCACATAGATGTATTCTCTCATATCTAGGCCCAAATGTACCACTCACAGTTTATCAGAGTGAGCTGAGCTCATGGCGTAGATCTATGGTTTGGACCCTGAACGTAAAGCCGTAGATCTACGGGACGGACCCTGAAAGGGTTAATTAAAAAAAAACTGGGTTTTTTTTTCTTATTATGCACTGCATGCTGCAGGATTTTTTTTGTATGGTGCACACTGACCACACAGACCCATTTTCTCACATGTGGGCCTACCAGCTTTCTCCTTCTTGATTTGAAGCCGCTAGAATTTATGAGTATACTACAGTGGACCCTCGACCAACGATATTACTCCGTTCCTGAGAGCTCATTAGTCGAAATAATCGTTAGTCGAGTTAATTTTCCCCATAAGAAATATTTTATATTTTTATTATCACACTGGCCGATTCCCACCAAGGCAGGGTGGCCCGAAAAAGAAAAACTTTCACCATCATTCACTCCATCACTGTCTTGCCAGAAGGGTGCTTTACATTACAGTTTTTAAACTGCAACATTAACACCCCTCCTTCAGAGTGCAGGCACTGTACTTCCCATCTCCAGGACTCAAGTCCGGCCTGCCGGTTTCCCTGAATCCCTTCATAAATGTTACTTTGCTCACACTCCAACAGCACGTCAAGTATTAAAAACCATTTGTCTCCATTCACTCCTATCAAACACGCTCAGCATGCATGCTGGAAGTCCAAGCCCCTCGCACACAAAAACCTCCTTTACCCCTCCCTCCAACCTTTCCTAGGCCGACCCTACCCCGCCTTCCTTCCACTACAGACTGATACACTCTTGACGTCATTCTGTTTCGCTCCATTCTCTCTACATATCCGAACCACCTCAACAACCTTCCTCAGCCCTCTGGACAACAGTTTTGGTAATCCCGCACCTCCTCCTAACTTCCAAACTACGAATTCTCTGCATTATTTCACACCACACATTGCCCTCAGACATGACATCTCCACTGCCTCCAGCCTTCTCCTCGCTGCAACATTCATCACCCACGCTTCACACCCATATAAGAGAGTTGGTAAAAACTATTTCTCTCATACATTCCCCTCTTTGCCTCCAAGGACAAAGTTCTTTGTCTCCACAGACTCCTAAGTGCACCACTCACTCTTTTTCCCTCATCAATTCTATGATTCACCTCATCTTTCATAGACCCATCCGCTGACACGTCCACTCCCAAATATCTGAATACGTTCACCTCCTCCATACTCTCTCCCTCCAATCTGATATCCAATCTTTCATCACCTAATCTTTTTGTTATCCTCATAAACCTTACTCTTTCCTGTATTCACCTTTAATTTTCTTCTTTTGCACACCCTACCAAATTCATCCACCAATCTCTGCAACTTCTCTTCAGAATCTCCCAAGAGCACAGTGTCATCAGCAAAGAGCAACTGTGACAACTCCCACTTTGTGTGTGATTCTTTATCTTTTAACTCCACGCCTCTTGCCAAGACCCTCGCATTTACTTCTCTTACAACCCCATCTATAAATATATTAAACAACCACGGTGACATCACACATCCTTGTCTAAGGCCTTTCTTTTTTCTGGGAAAAAATTTCCCTCTTTCCTACATACTCTAAACTTGAGCCTCACTATCCTCGTAAAAACTCTTCATGCTTTCAGTAACCTACCTCCTTCACCATACACTTAAAACATCTGCCACATTGCCCCCTATCCACCTGTCATACGCCTTTTCCAAATCCATAAATGCCACAAAGACCTCTTTAGCCTTATCTAAATACTGTTCACTTATATGTTTCACTGTAAACACCTGGTCCACACACCCCCTACCTTTCCTAAAGCCTCCTTGTTCATCTGCTATCCTATTCTCCGTCTTACTCTTAATTCTTTCAATTATTAACTCTACCATACACTTTACCAGGTATACTCAACAGACTTATCCCCCTATAATTTTTGCACTCTCTTTTATCCCCTTTGCCTTTATACAAAGGAACTATGCATGCTCTCTGCCAATCCCTAGGTACCTTACCCTCTTCCATACATTTATTAAATAATTGCACCAACCACTCCAAAACTATATCCCCACCTGCTTTTAACATTTCTATCTTTATCCCATCAATCCTGGCTGCCTTACCCCCTTTCATTTTACCTACTGCCTCACGAACTTCCCCCACACTCACAACTGGCTCTTCCTCACTCCTACAAGATGTTATTCCTCCTTGCCCTATACACGAAATCACAGCTTCCCTATCTTCATCAACATTTAACAATTCCTAAAAATATTCCCTCCATCTTCCCAATACCTCTAACTCTCATTTAATAACTCTCCTCTCCTATTTTTAACTGACAAATCCATTTGTTCTCTAGGCTTTCTTACTTGTTAATCTCACTCCAAAACTTTTTCTTATTTTCAACAAAATTTGTTGATAACATCTCACCCACTCTCATTTGCTCTCTTTTTACATTGCTTCACCACTCTCTTAACTTCTCTCTTTTTCTCCATATACTCTTCCCTCCTTGCATCACTTCTACTTTGTAAAAACTTCTCATATGCTAACTTTTTCTTCCTTACTACTCTCTTTACATCATCATTCCACCAATCTCTCCTCTTCCCTCCTGCACCCACTAATGGAAATCAAATTAATCCATTCCTGACACCCCAAAGTATTGAAAAAAAAAAAAAATTTACCACGTGAAATATTAATTTTAATACACACAAACTGAAGAAGACATGTACAATTACATGACACTTAACTATATTGAGGATCTGGTAATGATTGATGGGATGGTAGGATGGAGAGTGTGGATGGTGTTAGTGTTTACAAGGGGAATCCCCCTTCCATTAGGACTTGAGGTGGCAAGTCCTTTTCCGGGGTTACTTCCCTAGTTCTTTTAATGCCACTAGGACCAGCTTGAGAGTCACTGGACCTCTGTCGCACAACATATCTGTCCATAGATATGGCCTGTACCTCCCGTTCCTTTATGACATTCCTAAAGTGTTTCACAACATTGTCAGTATAATAGTCACCAGAACAGCTTGCAATAGCTGTGTTAGGGTGATTTTCATCAAAAAAGGTTTGCACTTTAAGCCACATTGCACACATTTCCTTAATCTTTGAAGTAGACAACTTCTTCAATTTCTCTATCCCCTCCTCCTGAGCAGTTTCCTCAGGTCTGGTCTCTTGCTGTTGAAGATGATCATGCAGCTCATCAGTGGTTAGTTCTGCATTGTCCTCCTCCACCAACTCTTCCACATCCTCCCCACTAACCTCCAAGCCCAAGGACTTCCCCAATTCCAGTTGATTCCACAACTGGCATAGGCTTCTCAGGGTTAGCCTCAAATCCTTCAAAATCCCTTTTGTCTACACATTCTGGCCACAGTTTCTTCCAAGCAGAGTTCAAGGTCCTTTTAGTCACTTCCTCCCAAGCCTTACCTATAATGTTTACACAATTGAGGATGCTAAAGCGATCTCTCCAAAACTCTCTTAGAGTCAATTGAGTTTGTGAGGTCACTACAAAGCACCTTTCAAAGATATCTTTTGTGTAGAGTTTTTTGAAGTTTGCAATGACCTGCTGGTCCATGGGCTGCAGGAGAGGAGTGGTATTAGGAGGCAAAAACTTGACCTTGATGAAGCTCATGTCCCCACAAAGTCGCTCTGCCAAGTCTGAAGGATGACCAGGAGCATTGTCTAATACCAGGAGGCACTTAATGTCAAATTTATTTTCCAGGAGGTAATTTTTCACAGTGGGGGCAAATGCATGGTGTAACCAGTCATAGAAAAAGTCCCTAGTGACCCATGCCTTACTGTTTGCCATCCACAACACACACAAATTAGCCTTGAGGACATTGTTTTTCCTGAACACTCTGGGAGTTTCAGAGTGATACACCAATAAAGGCTTCACTTTGCAATCACCACTAGCATTAGCACACATCAACAGAGTAAGCCTGTTTTTCATAGGCTTATGTCCTGGGAGTGCCTTTTCCTCCTGAGTAATGTAGGTCCTGCTTGGCATTTTCTTCCAAAACAGGCCTGTTTTGTCACAATTAAACACTTGTTCAGGTTTCAGTCCTTCAGCCTCTATGTACTCCTTGAATTCCTGCACATATTTTTCAGTTGCTTTTTGGTCATAACTGGCAGCCTCACCATGCCTTATCACACTATGTATGCCACTATGCTTCTTAAATCTCTCAAACCAACCTTTGCTGGCCTTAAATTCACTCACATCACCTCTAGTTGCAGGCATTTTTCTAATTAAATCATCATGCAACTTCCTAGCCTTTTCACATATGATAGCTTGAGAGATGCTATCTCCTGCTATCTGTTTTTCGTTTACCCACACCAATAACAGTCTCTCAACATCTTCTATCACTTGCGATCTCAGTTTCGAAAACATAGTTGCACCTTTGGCAATACAGCTTCCTTGATTGCTGTTTTTCTTGGCCACAATAGTAGCGATGGTTGATTGGGGTTTTGTGTACAACCTGGCCAGCTCGGAGACACGCACTCCACTTTCATACTTAGCAATGGTCTCTTTCTTCATATCCATTGTAATTCTCACCCTTTTTGCTGTAGGGTTGGCACTAGAAGCTTTCTTGGGGCCCATGGTGACTTATTTTGCAGGTGCAATCACTAAAAATGCTGTGATAATATGAAATGTTCCGATTGTATGTTTGGATGTGACCGTGGTGGCTGGCTGGCTTGTAAACACTGGCACCCACAGGACAAGTGAAGCGCACTCAGGCCACATGTGGATGCGTCTCAAACGGAATGAATTGCGTTGGTCGAGTTTTTTAGCGTTAGTCGAGGCAAAATTTTTGTGTTAAATTTATCGCTAATCGGATTTAACGTTATACGATGCCATCGTTGGTCGAGAGTCCACTGTATATACGTCAAAAATGGTGGCTCGTAAGACGTGTATATATATACAGTGGACCCGCGCATACCGTTGGCATTACATAACGTTAAATCCGCATACCGATACATTTTATCGCTAAGATTTTGCCTCGCGTACCGCTAAAAAACCCGCTCAACGCTGTTCGTCCGAGACACGTCTAATGTGCGGCCTGAGCCAGCCTCACATGTTCCGCTGGTGGCATTGTTTACCAGCCAGCCTCCACGGTAACATCCAAGCAAACAATCAGAACGTTTCGTATTATTACAGTGTTTTTGGTGATTTATCTGCAAAATAAGTGACCATGGGCCCCAAGAAAGCTTCTAGTGCCAACCCTACAGCAATAAGGGTGAGAATTACTATAGAGATGAAGAAAGAGATCATTGCTAAGTATGAAAGTGGAGTGCGTGTCTCCGAGCTGGCCAGGTTGTATAATAAACCCCAATCAACCATCGCTACTATTGTGGGCATCAAAACGGCAATCAAGGAAGCTGTTCTTGCCAAAGGTTCAACTGTGTTTTCGAAAGAGAGATCGCAAGTGATGGAAGATGTTGAGAGACTCTTATTGGTATGGATAAATGAAAAACAGATAGCAGGAGATAGCATCTCTCAAGTGATCATAAGTGAAAAGGCTAGGAAGTTGCATGAGGATTTAATTAAAAAAATGCCTGCAACTAGTGATGATGTGAGTGAATTTAAGGCCAGCAAAGGTTGGTTTGAGAGATTTAAGAAGCGTAGTGGCATACATAGTGTGATAAGGCATGGTGAGGCTGCCAGTTCGGACCACAAAGCAGCTGAAAAATATGTGCAGGAATTAAATGGAGTACATAGACAGTGAAGGACTGAAACCTGAACAAGTGTTTAATTGTGATGAAACAGGCCAGTTTTGGAAGAAAATGCCAAGCAGGACCTACATTACTCAGGAGGAAAAGGCACTCCCAGGACATAAGCCTATGAAAGACAGGCTTACTCTGTTGATGTGTTCCAATGCTAGTGGTGATTGCAAAGTGAAGCCTTTATTAGTGTATCACTCAGAAACTCCCAGAGCGTTCAGGCAAAAGAATATCCTCAAGGCTAATTTGTGTGTGTTGTGGAGGGCAAACAGTAAGGCATGGGTCACTAGGGACTTTTTCTATGACTGGTTACACCATGCATTTGCCCTCAATGTGAAAGATTACCTAACTGAAAAGAAATTAGACCTCAAGTGCCTCCTGGTGTTAGACAATGCCCCTGGTCATCCTACAGACGTGGCAGAGCGACTTTATGGGGACATGAGCTTCATTAAGGTGAAGTTTTTGCCTCCTAATACCACTCCTCTCCTGCAGCCCATGGACCAGCAGGTTATTGCAAACTTCAAAAAACTGTACACAAAAGCTCTGTTTGAAAGGTGCTTTGTAGTGACCTCACAAACTCAATTGACTCTAAGAGAGTTTTGGAGAGATCACTTTAATATCCTCAATTGTGTAAACCTTATAGGTAAGGCTTGGGAGGGAGTGACTAAGCAGACCTTGAACTCTGCTTTGAAGAAACCGGCCAGAATGTGTAGACCAAAGGGATTTTGAAGGGTTTCAGGCTAACCCTGAGAGGAGTATGCCAGTTGAGGAATCCATTGTGGCATTGGGAAAGTCCTTGGGGTTGGAGGTTAGTGGGGATGATGTGGAAGAGTTGGTGGAGGAGGACAATGAAGAACTAACCACTGATGAGCTGCTAGATCAACTTCAACAGCAAGAGGCCAGACCTGAGGAAACTGGTTCGGAGGAGGGGAGAGAGAAATTGAAGAAGTTGCCTACTTCAAAGATTAAGGAAATGTGTGCAATGTGGCTTAAAGTGCAAACCTTTTTTGATGACAATCACCCTAACACAGCTATTGCAAGCTGTGCTGGTGACTATTACACTGACCCTGTTGTGAAACACTTTAGGGAAGTCATAAAGGAACGAGAGGTACAGGCCAAATATGGACAGATATGTTGTGCGACAGAAGTCAGTGACTCTGAAGCTGGTCCTAGTGGCATTAAAAGAAGAAGGGAAGTAACCCAGAAAAGGACTTGACACTCAAGTCTTAATGGAAGGGGATTTCCCTTCTAAACACTAAGACTCTCTCCTCCTCCCATCCCATCAATCATCACCAGATCTTCAATAAAGGTAAGTGTCATGTAACTGTGCATGCCTTTTTCAGTTTGTGTGTATTTAAAATTAATATTTCATGTGGTAAAATTTTTTTTTTCATACTTTGGGGTGTCTTGCGCGGATTAATTTGATTTCCATTATTTCTTATGGGGAAAATTCATTCGCATAATGATAATTTCGCATAACAATGAGCTCTCAGGAACGGATTAATATCATTATGCGGGTGTCCACTGTATATGACCAAACAGTCAAAGGGTTAAAAAATATGCCAATTTCAAAAGATGCCAATTTCAGAATAGGGTCCAGAACAAACATTGCACACATTCCTGACACTAAAATAACATTTTCTCTGTTCATTAGTCATGTCTCCAGGCCCCTTTTATATTACTCTTGCTTTCTGTTTTTTGAATTTTTATTCACACAAAAAATAGAAGATTTACTGTTATGCCGACTACTGCATTATTGTAATAGTTGTATAAATAATGTCAAACCATTTGTGACTGTATATTACAATGACCAGTTAGACACTTATTGGATGGTGACATCATTTGTTTACTCTTGAGCACTGGCAAAAATCAAACATTTCCGCTACTTTGAGCTCAATTTCAAGGTTCTTGTCTTCATGAAACCAATCAAAATCATCTCTTGTTTCTGTAATATTTCTTCCATTTAATCAAATTAGACCAAGAAAACAAGAATACAACCATAAATACTGTATGAAAATACACCTCAAAGTTGCCATTTTAATCCAAAAACATGATCGGAGTTTTTTTCTCCTTGTGCACTGTGTCCTGCAAGATTTTTTTTTTATACTGCGCATACTGGTCACACACACCCATTTTTTCACATGTGGACCTACCAGCTTTTTCCGATTTGATTTGAAGCTGATAGAATTTTGGCATATTAATTTGTCTCTGACACTGGCTCATTAGACGTATATACGACACCAACAGTCAAAGGTTTAAAAGAAATGTATCACTAATATTTTTGTGTGTACTGTGTATTATTTTCTAGGCTTAGCAAATTGTTTAGGCTCTAAATATTGTAATGGAACTTTTTCAAATTGTATTCAGTAACATTTTATTATTTCTTATAAATCTTATTTCAGGTTACCCTTGATGAATCTCTAGTCAAAGAGGAAGTAGTGGAAGATCTGAGAGATAGTCACAATGATGCATCTGAACCTGACCAAAACTTTGATGGCATGACTGGAGACTCATCTGGTGGAGGTCAAGACCAGGTCAGTCTCATGACACCAAAATATGACATGTCCTCTGACCAGGAGATGCTTACACAGTCAGGTCTAACACAAGCTGCACCCCTTCATGAAGCAGTCATTGAAGCCTTAGCAGGACCTTCGGGAATGCAAGCAGTAAGTCCCAGAGATGCTTTTCTTTGCTTCTTTTAATATGTAAGGTAAAAGGACACAAGTGCAAATAATGTGACATTTTATTGTGGCAACATTTCGCTCCTGGAGAGCGAAACGTTGCCACAATAAAAATGTCACATTAATTGCAATTGTGTCCTTTTACTTTCATATTGTCGGTAATTTTACCAACATTATTACATTCTTTTAATATAATGGTGTAGTATACCTCTAGTTTTTATTCTTCCTTTTTTGTGGCTAAAATTGCATGATTATGTAGAAGTTCACATATTGTTTAAGCCATGTTTTGTCTTGATGTGTTTAAAGACATGAAGTGTTAGTAGAGTAGTTAAGAATACACTGGATATATTTGTGACCATTTTTGAGATCTTTACCAACTTCCAACCAGGTCTGAGATATAACTTACTGATCATTCAGTTCATTGCTGTCCACAAAACCACCCACATAGCCATATAATAGCACAGAATTTGCTCCCCAAGCATGTCTGTGTTGTAATAAAGTTGGTAGAATTATCGACAATATGTAAAGTAAAAGGACACAAGTACAACTAATGTGACATTTTTGTTGTGGCAATGTTTCGCTCTCCAGGAGCTTTGTCAAAGCTTGACAAAGCTCCTGGAGAGCGAAACGTTGCCACAATAAAAATGTCACATTAGTTGCACTTGTGTCCTTTTACTTTACATGTCTATGTTGATGAGTAGCAAGGCCAAGAGCCAAAGCTCAGCCTTCTTAACCCTTTGAGGGTCCAGAGGCCAAATCTCAGAGTGACAGCCAGGGTCTAAGAATGTTCAAAAAATTTTTTTGTTATTTTTTCATGTGAAATGGTAGATAATCTTAAACAAAAAGTACGAAATTTGATGGAAAATTGACGATGTTACACTCCCAAATTTTACTGCATCAACGATATTTACACATCGGCGTTTTTGCCCACTTTGACACCCATTTTAGCAATTATGTTATTCCAGTCAACCTAATTCTTAACTATTTCACTAGTATTATTTGTATTTTATCGATTGAGCACAAGAAATCTCCCAGTCAGCTGTTTCAGCTGCCTAATGCAGTGGTCCCTCATTTTTCATAATTAATCTATTCCTGGAAGTGTGACTATTATCGAAATTGACGATTTTCGAATCCATTTTCCTCATAAGTAATAATGTAAATCCAATTAATTCATTCCAGACACCCAGAAGTATGAACAACAATTTTTTCTTTTACCTTAAAGATAGATTTACATGCACAAAAGAAGGAACATTCAACATGACAGTTATCTTTATTGAAGACTGTTGTTGATGAATGGAAGACAGGGAGGACGAGAGAGAGGGAAGAGAGGTTATTGTTTGGAAGGGGAATCCCCCTCCATAAGGACTCTAGGTCACTTCAGGGGTCACTTCCCTAGCATAAATATAGATTTACATGCAGAAAAGAATGCCAGATAAATGTAAAGCACTAATAAAATGTATAAATGAACATATAACATCACACTTAACTTTATTGAAGACACTTGTTGTATGGCAGACGGGGCAGAGAGAGGGGAGGCTAGTTTATTGTTGGAGAATATGACACTAATATCAACTCTACGGCTTATTTATCTATCACAGTTCAACTAATATGACATAAATAATATTAATAACATAGAAACATGGAATATACTCTAGAATGAATAAAATAAGTCATTATGTATTTTCACAAGAAGCGTTGTGTTGTTGTTGTTGGGTGTATAAGGGCCACTGAGAGCATAAGCTGTCCATAATGGTGGTGAAGCAGCAGCTGAGGTGCTAGTGTTTTCTGTAGCCTTATATAACTCCAACAACATTGGAGGAGTTAGTAGAATCACTGAATCACTGAAGAAGGCACCCACTACCACTATCACAACCACTACTACCCTCTACCACCATCACTACCACCATCACAACCACCACCTACCACTATCACAACCACTACTACCCTCTACCACCATCACTAGCACCCTCTACCACCATCACTACCACCCTTTACCACTATCACAACTGCTACTACCCTTTTACCACCATCAAATTTCCACCCTTACACTATCACAACTGCTGCTACCCTTTCCACCCCTCATTACCCCCTCTACCACCCTCATTACCCCCCCTCTACCACCATCATTACCACCCCCCCCTACCACCCCATCACTACCACCTCTACCACCATCACTACCACCCTTTACCACTATCACAACTGCTACCACTCAACCCCACCACTCGTATTTTTTTTACAAACTTTTCTTAAATTATGTGTTTTTCACACATGTAATTTAGAAAAGTTTGTAGAAAAATACGAAAGTGGTGGTGGTTGAGTGGTTAGCAGTTGTGATTAGTGGTAGAGAGTGGTAGTGATGGTGGTAGAGGGTTAGTAGTGGTTGTGATTTTTGTGGTAGAGGATGGTAGTGATGGTGATAGAAGGTAGTAGTGGTTGTGATAGTGGTAGAGGATGGTAGTGATGGTGGTAGAGGGTAGTAGTGGTTGTGATAGTGGTAGAGGGTGGTAGTGGTTGTGATGGTGGTAGCAGATGGTAGTGATGGTGGTAGAGGGTAGTAGTGGTTGTGATAGTGGTAGAGGATGGTAGTGATGGTGGTAGAGGGTAATAGTGGTTGTGATAGTGGTAGAGGGTGCCTTCTTCAGTGATTCTACTAACTCCTCCAATGTTGTTGGAGTTACATAGTGCTACAGAAAACACCGGCGCCTCAGCTGCTTCTTCACCACCATTATGGACAGCTTATGCTCTCAGTGGCCCTTATACACCCAACAACAACAACACAATGCTTCTTGTGACATACATAATGGCTTATTTTATTCATTCTAGAGTATATTCCATGTTTCTATGTTATTAATATTGTTTATTATGTCATATTAGTTGAATTGTGATAGATAAATGAGCCATAAGTGGTTGGAGTTACATAGTGCTACAGAAAGCACCGGTGCCTCAGCTGCTGCTTCACCACCATTATGGACGGCTTATGCTCTCAGTGGCCCTTATACACCCAACAACAACAACACAACGCTTCTTGTGACATACATAATGGCTTATTTTATTCATTCTAGAGTATATTCCATGTTTCTATGTTGTTAATATTGTTTATTATGTCATATTAGTTGAATTGTAATAGATAAATGAGCCGTAGAGTTGATATTAGTGTTATATTCTCCAACAATAAACTCTCCTCCCCTTCCTCTGCCACTAGAAGCTTTCTTTGGAGCCATGGTGACTTATTTAGCAGTTGCAAGCACTAAAATGAATGGAAAACAGTGGAACCTCTACTTACAAGTTCATCCACGTGCAGGTTTTTCCAGATACGAGCAGCTGCTCGGTCAATTTTTTGCTTCCAGCCGCAAGCAAAATTTCCAGATGCGAGCGGGCTTCAAGGGAGGTTAATTGACACTGGTGAGGGGGCTCTTGCTCTTGATCTAGGGAATTGGATCTCAGTTGTTTGTTGGATTATCTTATTGAAACTTGGACAATGTATGATGAAAATATGCTTCTTAACGTACACCAAAAATGAGAGAAATCAGACCATAAATAACGGAGTTCACTTCGCAGCCATTAGCCTCCCCTTAGCGGTATATTTTCGTATGGTTTTTATGGTTGTATTCTCCTTTTATTTGGTCTCATGTGATAGAATGGAAGATATACTACACAAATAAATATGATTTTAATTGGTTTCATGATGAAAAGTACCTTGAAATTGAGCTCAAAATAGCAGAAATGTTCGATTCTTTGGCGACATCAGTGGTAGACATCATGAGGTAGCAGTGGCAGACAACATGAAGCAGCAGTGGCAGACATCATGAAGCAGCAATGGCAGACAACATGAAGCAGCAGTGGCAGACATCATGAGGTAGCAGTGGCAGACAACATGAAGCAGCAGTGGCAGACATCATGAGGTAGCAGTGGCAGACAACATGAAGCAGCAGTGGCAGACAACATGAGGTAGCAGTGGCAGACAACATGAAGCAGCAATGGCAGACAACATGAAGCAGCAGTGGCAGACATCATGAGGTAGCAGTGGCAGACAACATGAAGCAGCAATGGCAGACAACATGAAGCAGCAGTGGCAGACATGAGGCAGCAGTGGCAGACAACATGAAGCAGCAATGGCAGACAACATGAAGATGGAGCAAGTGGCAGACAACATGAAGCAGCAGTGGCAGACAACATGAAGCAGCAGTGGCAGACAACATGAAGCAGCAATGGCAGACAACATAAGGTAGCAGTGGCAGACAACATGAGGTAGCAGTGGCAGACAACATGAAGCAGCAATGGCAGACAACATAAGGTAGCAGTGGCAGACAACATGAAGCAGCAGTGGCAGACAACATGAAGCAGCAATGGCAGACAACATAAGGTAGCAGTGGCAGACAACATGAGGTAGCAGTGGCAGACAACATGAAGCAGCAATGGCAGACAACATAAGGTAGCAGTGGCAGACAACATGAGGTAGCAGTGGCAGACAACATGAAGCAGCAATGGCAGACAACATAAGGTAGCAGTGGCAGACAACAAAGAGGTAGCAGTGGCAGACAACATGAAGCAGCAATGGCAGACAACATAAGGTAGCAGTGGCAGACAACATGAAGCAGCAATGGCAGACAACATAAGGTAGCAGTGGCAGACAACATGAGGCAGCAGTGGCAGACAACATGAAGCAGCAGTGGCAGACAACATGAAGCAGCAGTGGCAGACAACATGAAGCAGCAGTGGCAGACAACATGAAGCAGCAATGGCAGACAACATGAAGGTAGCAGTGGCAGACAACATGAGGTAGCAGTGGCAGACAACATGAAGCAGCATTGGCAGACAACTTGAATGCAGCATTGCAGGACAACTGAAGCAGCATGGCAGACAAATGAGGCAGCAGTGTCAGACACATGAAGCAGCAATGGCAGACAACATAGGTAGCAGTGGCAGACAACAAAGAGCCTAGCAATGGCAGACAACATGAAGCAGCAGTGGGAGACATCTGAGGTAGCAGTGGCAGACAACATGAAGCAGCAGTGGCAGACAACATTGGAAGCACGCAATGGCAGATCAACATGAGGTAGCAGTGGCAGACACATGAAGCAGCAGTGGCAGACAACATGAGCAGCAGTGGCAGACATCATGAGGTTTGCAATGGCAGACAACATGAAGCAGCAGTGGCAGACAACATGGGAAGCAGCAATGGACAGACAACATGAGGTTAGCGTGGCAGACAACATGAAGAGCAGTGGCAGACTTAATGAGGTAGCAAGTGGAGACAACATGAAGCTAGCAGTGGCCAGACAACATGAAGCAGCCAATGGCAGACAACGACGTGTAGCAGTGGCAGGAAAATGAAGCAGCAGTGGCAGTACAACATGAAGCAGCAGTGGCAGACAACATGAATGCTTGCAGTGGCAGACATCTGAGGTGTAGCAGGTGGCAGACAAATGAAGCTGCAGTGGCAGACAACATGAAGCAGCAGTGGCAGACATCATGAGGTAGCAGTGGCTAGACACTGAAGCAGCAGTGGCAAGTGTAGATTAAGGTCTGCAAATTAAGTGAAAGCATTAAGAGGGGATAGTATTATAAGTACTCTGTCTGACTTTTTGGGTTATTCTAGGTTCTCTACACATGTAGTCATGAGCAGGAATGACCACTGTGGTGGCCCTATAAACCCCAACAACAATGGCTGCTGTCACCACCACTAGCCACATACCTAATGACATGTATTTTATTCATTCTAGTGTATATACAGGTCTCCCTCGACATTCGCGTTTTCAAACTTTCGGGGGCATTCACCCCATTCGCGAATTCCCAGCCGCCAAATCATATTTAAGTTTCCTGCCACCCGCGAGTCCTTACTACTCTCCCTCCGACCCCTGCAACTGGCAGCAAGCCCTCCCACCACTCAGTGTGGTGAGTGTTTTGTTTGTTCATTATTTGCTATGAAATTACTGTATAAATAATGTCAACCCATTCATGACTGCATATTGGAACGGCCATTCAGACAGGTATTGGACGGTGACATCATATGTTTACTCTTGAACACAGCAAAGAATCAAACATTTCTGCTACTGTTAATAATAATAATTAATAATAATAATACACCTACCATCCGACTTACGACCTGCTTGACTTACGACCACTCGACTTACGACCGTGTTTTTTATGCCAAATTTCTGGGAAATAAACAACTATTTGTGTTGTACACAGTGGCGGTTGGAGGGAGGGGGTAAAGGAGGTTTTGTGTGCGAGGGGCTTGGACTTCCAGCAGGCATGCGTGAGCGTGTTTGATAGGAGTGAATGGAGACAAATGGTTTTTAATACTTGACGTGCTGTTGGAGTGTGAGCAAAGTAACATTTATGAAGGGATTCAGGGAAACCGGCAGGCCGGACTTGAGTCCTGGAGATGGGAAGTACAGTGCCTGCACTCTGAAGGAGGGGTGTTAATGTTGCAGTTTAAAAACTGTAGTGTAAAGCACCCTTCTGGCAAGACAGTGATGGAGTGAATGATGGTGAAAGTTTTTCTTTTTCGGGCCACCCTGCCTTGGTGGGAATCGGCCAGTGTGATAATAATAAAAAAATAATAAACAGTGTTTATCCTAAACCTTACAGTATAAAATACAGTAGTAACAGTATAAAAAGTAAAGTAAAACATGAAATACCAAAATAAAACAATAAAATAAAGTCATTACAAAAATATTTTGTTGATATTCAGTAGTAAAGTTCGACTTACGACCATTTCGACTTACGACCGGTTTCTCGGAACCGAACTCGGTCCTAAGTCAGATGGTAGGTGTACAGGTCTCCCTCAACATTCGTGAGGGTTAGGGGATCAAGAGCCTCGCGAATGTTGAAAAACCGTGAATGTTTGGTGCCTCAATATATTGTAGGGAAATATAATACAATACTACTTCCTTAACTTGTTGAACCATGAACAATCATAAAATACAGTGGACCCCCGCATACCGATGGCATCACATAGCGATTAATCCGCATACCGCTTGCTTTAATCGCAAAAATTTTGCCTCACATACCGCTTAAAAACCCGCTCACCGATTTTCGTCCGAGACGCGTCCAATGTGCGGCCTGAGCCACGCT
This sequence comes from Cherax quadricarinatus, assembly GCF_026875155.1. Taxonomy (NCBI): domain Eukaryota; kingdom Metazoa; phylum Arthropoda; class Malacostraca; order Decapoda; family Parastacidae; genus Cherax; species Cherax quadricarinatus. Next base: position 21,189,313 of record NC_069408.1, on the reverse strand, counting down.
CACATGTTCCACCGGTGGCATTGTTTACCAGCCAGCCTCCGCGGTAACATCCAAGCATACAATCGGAATATTTCGTATTATTACAGTGTTTTCGGTGCTTTTTCTGGAAAATAAGTGACCATGGGCCCCAAGAAAGCTTCTAGTGCCAACCCTACAGCAATAAGGGTGAGAATTACAATAGAGATGAAGAAAAAGATCATTGATAAGTATGAAAGTGGAGTGCGTGTCTCCGAGCTGGCCAGGTTGTATAATAACCCCAATCAACCATCGCTATATTGGTGGTACAGCTGCTGCTGCTGCTGCTGCACTGTCAGCTGCTGCTGCTGCTGCACTGTCAGCTGCTGCTGCTGCTGCACTGTCAGCTGCTGCTGCTGCTGCATGCAGCTTGACGCTGCTGCTGCTGCTGTAGCATCGTCTGTTGCTGCTGTAGCGTCGTCTGTTGCTGCTGTACCACCGTCAGCTGCTGCTGCTGCTGTAGCATCGTCTGCTGCTGCTGAAAACTTCGTCTGTTGCTGCTGTAGCATCGTCTGTTGCTGCTGTACCACCGTCAGCTGCTGCTGCTGCTGTAGCATCGTCTGCTGCTGCTGTAGCATCGTCTGTTGCTGCTGTACCACCGTCAGCTGCTGCTGCTGCTGTAGCATCGTCTGCTGCTGCTGTAGCATCATCTGCTGCTGCTGTAGCATCGTCTGCTGCTGCTGTAGCATCGTCTGTTGCTGCTGTACCACCGTCAGCTGCTGTGTGCTGCTGTAGCACCGTTGTTGGTGTGGCTTATTGAGAATACCAAGAAACAATTAACCCAGAGGATTTGCCACCCAGGAATAACCCAAAAAAGTCAGTGTCATCGAAGACTGTCTAACTTATTTCCATTGGGGTCCTTAATCTTGTCTCCCAGGATGCAACCCACACAAGTCGACTAACACCCAGGTGAACAGGGAAAATGCCTGGAACTAGTGCTCATATTGGTGAATTTAAAGCCAGCAAAGGTTGGTTTGAGAGATTTAAGAATCGTAGTGGCATACACAGTGTGATAAGGCCTGTTCTGGAAGAAAATGCCAAGCAGGACCTACAGTACTCAGGAGGAAAAGGCACTCCCAGGACACAGTGTCTCATCAGTCATTGCTGCATCTTCAATAAAGGTAAGTGTCATTTATTCTTCATTTAGTAGACTAGTACATGCACAATATATACTGTGCATGTACTACTCTACTATTGTGCATGTATCCTTCTCCTTGTGTGTGGGAAAATGTATATTTCATGTGGTAAAAATTTTTTTTTCATACTTTTGGGTGTCTTGCACGGATTAATTTGATTTCCATTATTTCTTATGGGGAAAACTCATTCACATACCGATTATTTCGCATAACAATTACCCCTCTTGCACGGATTAAAATCGTTATGCGGGGCTCCACTGTATATCAAAACGTCGTAAATTGTACTAAATATATACATGTTATGCTTTAATAACATGTATGTTATTAAATACCACAGACTCCACCATTGCCTCCACCACTTCCTCAACCACTGCACGTCCCTACTACCCTCCCTCCGAACCCCGCAACTGGCAGCCAGCCCTCTCACCACTCAGTGTGGTGAGTGTTTTGTTTGTTCATTATTTGCTATTAAACTACAGTATAAATAATGTAAATATATTCATGATTGCATACTGGAATGGCTATTCGGACAGGTATTGGACGGTGACATCATGTGTTTACTCTTGAACACAGCAAAGAATCAAACATTTCTGCTACTGCTAATAATAACAATAATAATAATAATAATAATACGATATACAGTGGACCCCTGCATAAAGATTTTAATCCGTGCAAAAGGGCTCATTGTTATGCGAAATAATCGGTATGCGAATGAATTTTCCCCATAAGAAATAATGGAAATCAAATTAATCCGTGCAAGACACCCAAAAGTATGAAAAAAAAATGTTACCACATGAAATATACATTTTCCTACACACAAAGAGAAGGATACATGCACAATAGTAGAGTAGTACATGCACAGTATATATTGTGCATGTACTAGTCTACTAAATGAAGAATAAATGACACTTACCTTTATTGAAGATGCAGCAATGACTGATGAGACACTGTGTCCTGGGAGTGCCTTTTCCTCCTGAGTACTGTAGGTCCTGTTTGGCATTTTTTCCAGAACAGGCCTTATCACATGTGTATGCCACTACGATTCTTAAATCTCTCAAACCAACCTTTGCTGGCTTTAAATTCACCAATATGAGCACTAGTTCCAGGCATTTTTCCCTGTTCACCCGGGTGTTAGTCGACTTGTGTGGGTTGCATTTCCCGGGAGACAAGATTAAGGACCCCAATGGAAATAAGTTAGACAGTCTTCGATGACACTGACTTTTTTGGGTTATCCTGGGTGGCAAATCCTCTGGGGTTAATTTTCTTGGTATTCTCAATAAGCCCCACCAACAACTGTGTGCTACAGCAGCAGCAGCAGCTGACGGTGGTACAACAGCAACAGACGATGCTACAGCAGCAGCAGACGATGCTACAGCAGCAACAGACGATGTTACAGCAGCAGCAGACGATGCTACAGCAGCAGCAGCAGCAGACGATGCTACAGCAGCAGCAGACGATGCTACAGCAGCAGCAGACGATGCTACAGCAGCAGCAGCAGCTGACAGTGCTACAGCAGCAGCAGACGATGCTACAGCAGCAGCAGCAGCAGCTGACAGTGCAGGGAGCAGCAGCAGCAGCAGCTGTACCACCAATAGTAGTGATGGTTGATTGGGGTTTATTATACAACCTGGTCAGCTCGGAGACACGCACTCCACTTTCATACTTATCAATGATCTTTTTCTTCATCTCTATTGTAATTCTCACCCTTATTGATGTAGGGTTGGCACTAGAAGCTTTCTTGGGGCCCTTGGTCACTTATTTTCCAGAAAAAGCACAGAAAACACTGTAATAATACGAAATATTCGATTGTATGCTTGGAGCTGGGCTGGTAACAATGCACTGGCGGCCGTGAGGCTGGCTGAGGGCACACATTGGCACGGTCTCGGACGAAAATCGTGAGGGGTTTTGTAAGCGTATGAAGGCAATTTTTGCGATTAAAGCAAGCGGTAGCGGATAATCGTTATGTGATGCCAACGGTATGCGGGGGTCTGTAATTAAGATAGAAATTGTACAAAAATTACTGGTAGTGGTTAAATCGTCAGTGGCTTTGTTTATGCTGGATTGACATTAGTCTCCTGTCTTCCAATTATTTCACAATATCAGCGGTTGATGCAGTGGTATTTAAACTGTAATGTAAAATAATAATTGTACATATTATTAATACATGTATTTATTATTGAACATGTATGTCTTTGTTAATGCCACTGCTCAACTGCTGCCTCAACCATCTGCCTCAACCACTGCCTCGTCGCTTCCTCAATCAGTCTTCACACTGCCTCAATCGCTGTCTAGCGCTGCCTCAACACACTCTATCGTTCTAACAGCTGATCACATGCCTCAATCGCTTCTAAACAGCTGCCTCACCACTGCTCAACAGCTGCTCAAACACTGCCTAATCGCTTCCTCAACATGCCTCACCTGCCTCAAACATGCTGCCTCAACCACTGCCTCAATCGCTGTCCTCACGTGCTCACACTGCCTCAACAGCTGCCTCAACCCACTGCCTCAATCGCTTCCTCAACAGCTGCCTCACCACTGCCTCAAGTCGCTTCCTCAACAGCTGCCTACCACGCCAACAGCTGCTCACCTGCCCAATCGCTTCCTCAACAGCTGCCTCACCCACTGCCTCAACAGCTGCCTCAACCACTGCCTCAATCGCTTCCTCAACAGCTGCCTCACCCACTGCCTCAATCGCTGCCTCAACAGGTGCCTCACCCACTGCCTCAATCGCTGCCTCAACTGCCTCAACCGCTGCCTCAACAGCTGCCTCAACAGCTGCCTCAATCGCTGCCTCAATCGCTGCCTAACTGCCACTACCACTCCAGTCGCACTCAATCTACAAGCACCAAACACAATGAATTATTGTGAAATGTTTGGAAGAGCAGGGAGACTAATATTCACTCCTGCATAAACAAAGCCACACTGACGATGTGTCAACCACTCCCTCGTATTTTTGTACAATTTCCTTCTTCAATTACATTGTATTTATTATTATTATTATTATTATTATTATTATTATTACTATTATTATTATTATTATTATTATTATTATTATTATTATTATTATTGTCATTACTATTGTCATTATTAGCAGTAGCAGAAATGTTTGATTCTTTGCTGTGTTCAAGAGTAAACACATGATGTCACTGTCTAATACCTGTTCAAATAGCCATTCCAATATGCAGTCATGAATGGGTTTACATTATTTATACTGTAGTTTAATAGCAAATAATGAACAAACAAAATACCCACCACACTGAGTGGTGGGAGGGCTGGCTGCTAGTTGCGGGGGTCGGTGGGAGGGTAGTAGGGACTCGCAGGTGGTGGGAAACTTAAATATGATTTGATGACTGGGAATTTAGTGGCTGGGAATTTGGCGGTTGGGAATTCGCGAATGTGTGAAGCCCACGAAAGTTGAGAATGTGAATGTTGAGGGAGACCTGTATATATATAATATGTATATAGTATTACTAAATTATAGGTAGTAGCTTTGGGACGCAACCTCCCGGGAGGTACTACAGTCCTGCCATGTGAGGTAAAACGAAAGCATGTAATATGTTTCACATGATGGTAAGGATGATGGTGTCAATTTTTGGCTGTTATGAACATGCAGATTAGGAAGTCTTGCTACTTCTACTTACACTTAGGTCAATACACTAATGTACAAGACACATATATCCACCCTCTGGGTTTTATTCTATTTCTTCTAGTTTAATTCTTGTTTTTCTTTATCTCATGGGGAGTGAACAGATTGGTTGCTGGTAAGCATGCGTGGTTGAAGAGGCGACTAAAATGCGTGAGCAGGGGTATTAACCTCTGTCTGTTATTATATTACTAAATGTAATAGGAAGAAACTTCCGTTTTTCCTTTATGGGCCACTCCCGCCTCTGGTGGGATACGCCGATGTTTGAAGAAAGTATTGACTAAATGCTAAAAGGAGAACACTTTCGTTTGTCCTTTGCCACCCTGCCTCGGTGGGTACGCGGTATGTTGAAAGAATAATAATAATAATAATAATAATGCAATAGAATTGAAGAAGGACATTGTACAAAAATAGGAGGGTTGAAGCAGTGGTGGAGGAAGTGGTTGAGGCATCATCAGTCAGTGTGGGTTTGTTTATGCAGGAGTGAACATTAGTCTCCCTGCTCTTTCAAACATTTCACAATAATTCATTGTGTTTGGTGCTTGTAGAGTGCAACTGGAGTGGTTGAGGCAGTGGCTGAGGCAGTGGTTGAAGCAGTGGTTGAGGCAGTGGTATTTAATAACATGTATGTTATTAGTAATAATACATGTTATTATTAATAACATATTATTATTATTGTTATGTTATTAAATACCACTGCCTCAGCTGCTGCCTCAACCACTGTCTCAACTACTGCCTCTATCACTGCCTCAACCATTGCCTCTGCCACTGCATCAACCACTGCCTCTACCACTGTCTCAACTACTGCCTCTACCACTGCCTCAACCACTGCCTCAACCACTGCCTCAACCACTGCCTCAACCACTGCCTCTACCACTGCCTCTACCACTGCCTCTACCACTGCCTCAACCACTGTCTCTACCACTACCTCAACCGCTGCCTCTACCACTGCCTCTACCACTGCCTCTACCACTCCAGTTGCACTCAATCTACAAGCACCAAAAACAACGAATTACTGTGAAATGTTTGGAAGAGCACGGAGACTAATGCTCACTCCAGCATAACCAAAGCCACACTGACTGATGATGCCTCAACCACTTCCTCCACCACTGCTTCAACCCTCCTATTTTTGTACCATGTCCTTCTTCAGTTCTATCGTATTATTATTATTATTAGCAGTAGCAGAAATGTTTGATTCTTTGCAGTGTTCAAGAGTAAACATGTCACCGTCCAATACCTGTCCGAATGGCCATTCCAGTATGCAGTCTTGAATGTGTTGACATTATTTATACCATAGTTTAATAGCAAATAATGAACAAACAAAACAGTCACCACATTAATAATAATAATAGTAATAATTATTATTATTATTATACAATATTATCATGGGGGTGCGCTAAACCCGGAGTATTACACGGTGCATGGGGGGGGGGGATGGAAGGCATTCAGACTCAATTCAGGGAACTAGAGCAGAGATCCAATTACTTAGAGCAGGAGCCCCTCACCAGCTTCAAGGAACCACCCTTGAGGGGAATAATAATAATAATATGATATAATTGAAAAAGGAAATTGTACAAAAATAGGAAGGTTGAAGCAGCGGTGGATGAAGTGGTTGAGGCATTGTCAGTCAGTATGGCTTTGTTTATGCTGGAGTGAGCATTAGTCTCCATGCTCTTCCAAACATTTCACAGTAATTCATTGCGTTTGGTGCTTGTAGATTGAGTGCAACTGCTACATAATTAACCATGGGCCCATAGAAACTTGCTAGTGCCAGCCCTTTGGTAAAGAAATTGAGAAACATGATAGAATTGAAGAAAGAAGTTGTACCAAAATTTGAGCAGTGTGCCGCATTTGTTGAGGCAGTAGTATTTAATAACATACATGTTATTAAACCATGACATGTATGTATTTAGTGCAATATTTTACGACATTTTCATGTATTTTATGATTGTTCATGGTTCAACAAGTTAAGGAAGCAGTATTGTATTATATTTCCCTACAGTATATTGGGGCACCAAACATACATCATATTACATGAATTGTGATAGATAAATAAGCTGTAGAGTTGATATTAGGGAAATTATAAAAGTATTTTCTCGTGCCTGGAATTCCACTGGAACGAATTAATTCCATTTCATTTAATTTAAATGAAGAAAATTGACTGCGCAAATGAGCAAATCCAGTTGCGAGCAAGGTCGTGGAATGGATTAAACTCGCAAGTAGAGGTTCCACTGTATTATGAAATGTATCGTATGAACTCATGGGATCATCTTCACTCACTGATAAACAATGGCACACTGGCTGGGAATGGAGTGTGAGGCGGCTTGGGGCTGTGTGTATGTGTCCTAGATCAACAACTATTTGCGAGTCAAACGACAATTTGCGAGTCAATGTTTTGACAAAAATAACGTTACGATTTTTTAAAATTACAACTTTCGAGCCTTACGATTATCGAGGGTCTACTGTAAAGTGATCGTAAATTGGTAATTTGGCTACTTTAACACAAAGTTCAGAATATTCCAATTTCAAAATAGGGTCCAGAATAAACAATGCAAGCTTTCCTGGCACTAAACTAACATTTCCTCTGTTTATTAGTTACGTTTTCAGGCTTTACATATGAATTCTATTTTGATTTTTTATTCACATATTGAATTTTTATTCACACCAAAAAAATAGAAGATTTACTGTTAGGCAATATTGTAATAATTGTATAAATAATTTCAGTACACTCGTGAATGTATTATTAGACCCACCAGCTGATGCGTATTAGATGCGTGACATCGTTTGTTTACTCTTGAACATCGGCAAAAATTGAACATTTTCACTAATTTGAGCTCAGTTTCAAGGCATTTTCAGTACTATAACCAATCAAAATCATCTCTATTTCTGTAATATATCTTCCATTCTGTCAAATGAGACCAAGAAATCACAAATACATCTGTAAAAAACATAGAAAAAAAACAGTTGCTGTTTTAATCCAAAAATACTGTTGCCGTTTTTTTTTATTATGCACTGCATGCTGCAGTATTTGTTGTATGTGCTGCACACTTAACACAGAAGATGTATTCTCTAATATCTAGGCCCAGATTGACCGCTTACAGCTTATCTGAGTGAGCCGACCTCAAGCCGTAGTTCTATGGCTGGGACCTAGGTTTCACAGCTGTAGAACAACAGGATGAACCCTCAATGGGTTAAACTGCTAGGTTAGTAGGAGGTCCTTTGCTGTTATGGTTATATACAAAGTACTCCTAATTAACCCTTTCAGGGTCCGTGCCGTAGATCTACGGCTTTACGTTCAGGGTTCAAACTGTAGATCTTCGCCAAAATTCTAGCAGCGTCAAATTTAGCACAGAAAGCCTGGTATTCCTACATGGGAGAGAATGGGTCTGCATGGTGTGTGTGCACTGTAAACAAAAATTCTAGGTGCCCGCATAGCATTGTGGGAACGCCAGCTCAGTTACCTTTGTTCACCATACCTTGTCGCAAGGCAGCTCTCACTCCAAGGAAAATTGGGACTCTCCTCTTCCTATCTGATAGTTCTGACTCTGATGGAAGTGGAAATGAAGACGAATTCTTTGACTTTGATCAGTTAGTGACCGAAAGGAATGACCAGGATATCGATAATAGTGCAGAAAACCCTGACGATCATCAACCTTTTACCTCTGGTGTGGGCACGCCTCAGTCACGGTCAGTTGTACCTCATCGCAAGAGAAAACTATTATTTTCGCGTGGCCAGGCCTCTGATTTAAGTAATGATGATGATAGTGACGTGGATTGTGATTTTATTGCACTTGACGGTCATTCGAGTAGTGATAGTGAGGAAACATATTCACCAGTGAAGCGTCAGTATATACGCCGTCGTATGCGTTCAGGTAGTGTTCCCTACGCAGTGCCCAGGGGACGGAGTACATCCCGGAGTACATCCCGTGGCCCTACACCAGGAATAGACAGTGAAAGTAAGGATGATGTGGCTAAACTTGGCATGGATAGACCACAGGCATCAGTAGGTGGTGGTAGTGGTGATGGTAGTGCCACGGCTGGGCATGACTCACCAGCCCAGGCTGCGACCCACGCTGCTGACTCCTCAGTTCAAGGACAAAGCGGAGCGTCAGCCACCAGCCCACCACAACCAGCTTATGATGCCCAGTATCCACCAGCAAACTGCATCTGGGATTGGCAGCAAAATCCCAATTTTGTTACCAAGCTCCATCAGTTTGATGACTCTCAAAGTGGAATCTTGCCAGCTTGTTCCCTTGGAAACACTGCAAATGAACTGGAATTCTTTGAACTATTCTTTGACCAGCCCTTGATGGAAAATATTGTCAGGGAAAGTAATAAGTATTTTGAGTACACCATGGCAAATACGATCATATCACCACAGTCAAGACTACACCGGTGGAAAGAGACAACTGTTGCAGAAATGTATTTGCTTTTTGCAACAATAATGCTTATGCCTCATGTCTATAAGCATAATATAAAATCATACTGGTCCACAGATTAGCTAATTTGTACCCCGGTCTTCAGTGAAATCATCCCAGTGAACAGGTTTATCTTACTGTTACGTAGGTTGCACTTCTCGGAAAAAACCAAGCCTGACAGAAGTGACAGGTTATACAAGATTAGAAATGTTTTTATGTATCTGAAGCAAAAGTTCAACATGTACTTTTATCCATTCGAGAATCTTGTACTTGACGAGTCTTTGATTTTGTTCAAAGGTAGACTGTCATTCAAACAGTATATACCGAGCAAGAGGAAACGCTTGGGTATAAAACTGTTTGTACTCTGTGACTGTGACAGTGGCCTGGTATTGGATATTGTTGTATACGCAGGAAGTAAAACATTGAAAGATGCCAGGATTTTATTGGGTATCTCAGGTGACGTAGTGAGTAACACAATGGCATCTTATCTTGGTAAGGGGCATACATTATACAGTGGACCCTCGCCTTACGAATGCATCGCGTTACGTTAAATCCGCCATATGAAGCATTTGAACTCAAAAATTTTGCCTTGCCTCATGATAAAAAACTTGCCGTACGTGATTCGTCTGGGATGCATCCCATGTGTGGCCTCAGCGCCAGTGTTTACAAGCCAGGCAGTGCGGTTGCATCTACGCATACATTCAGTACATTTCATATTATCCCAGTGTTTTTAGTGCTTGTAACTGCAAAATAAGTCACCATGGACCCCAAGAAAGCTTCTAGTGCCATCCCTGTGGTAAAAAGGGTGAGAATAAGTATGGAATTGAGAAAAGAGATTAAGGAAATGTGTGCAAAGTGGGTTGAACTGCAAACCTTTACGGATGAAAATCACCCTGACACAGGTTGCCGTGTTGGCAACCTGTACAATGACAATGTTATGGCCCATTTTAGGAAAGTCTTAAAGGAATGGGAGGTACAGAGCTCTGTCGATAGATTTGTTGTGCGACAGAGGTCCAGTGACTCTCAAGCTGGTCCTAGTGGCATTAAAAGAAGAAGAGAAGTAACCCCGGAAAAGGACTTGTTACCTCAAGTCCTAATGAAATGGGATTCCCCTTCTAAACAATAACTTCCACACACTCCCCTCCTCCCATCCCATCAATCATCACCAGATCTTCAGTAAAGGTAAGTGTCATGTATTCTATTCTTAGTAGAGTAGTAATTGTGCATGTCTTCTTCAGTTTGTGTGTATTAAAATTAATATTTCATGTGGTAAAAAAAATTTTTTTCATACTTTTGGGGGTTAGGAACAGATTAATTTGATTTCCAGTATTTCTTATGGGGAAAATTAATTCGGCTAACGATAATTTCAGCTTACGATGAGCTCTCAGGAACGGATTAATATCGTAAGGCGGGGGTCCACTGTATACTGATAACTGGTACACAAGCCCTTTACTCAGTGATTTCTTGCTAGTGAACATGATAGATGTGTGTGGCACAGTGCATTCTAATTGTAAACATATGCCCAGGTTCAACACAGGCAATTGTGGTGAAGAGATGCAGGTGTTTACTGCCAATGACATCATGGCATTATGGTGGCATGACAAATGAGATGTCACATTGTTGACAACCATTCACCCTAACGAAATTCATGACAGTGGCAAAGTTGATAGTGACTAATGAACATATTCGAAAACCAGTGACAGTGATTGATTATACACAAAACATGCGCTTGGTTGACAAATGCGACATGCAGATTGGCTTTGTTGATTGTGTTCGTAAGAGTTACAAGTGGTACATGAAACTTTTCTTCCATCTCATGGACATTTCAATGCTCAATGCATATAATATGTACCACTTAAAGACTGGCAACAGACCACCGTATGGTGAATTTTGTTTGTCTGTTGTCAGACAACTCATAATGACGTACCAGGTAACAACACCTGCTATACAAAACCGTCCTCGAACTCCTCAGGATATACCCAAACATTTGAGGAGGGAAGGTGATCACTTCATAATACAGCTTCCTGCAACTAAGAAGAAATTTGCTCAAAAGAGATGTGTTGTCTGTGCACAAACAAAACGACGGTAACAAAGACGCAAAGACACTCTTTTTATGTGCGAGGAATGTAAGGTACCTCTGTGCATGGTGCCTTGATTCAAGGATTTCCAAAAGCTGCAGCAGTTCTAAAAACATGTCCAGTGACTGTACATATGTAAATATATGATAGAACATTAGTATTATACAAGATTTGTGCATGTTTATTGTAATAAACAAAATTGGTAAACAATATTATAATAATAACTTTAGTGCAGTTACAGTGGACCCCCACCTTACGATATTAACCTGTTCCAGAGAGAGCATCGTATGCTGAAGTTATCGTAAGGTGAATTAATTTTCCCCATTGGAAATAACGGAAATCAAATTAATCGGTGCAAGACACCACAAAGTATGAAATTTTTTTTTTTTTCACCACATGCAATATTAATTTTAATACACACAAACTGACACTTACATTTATTGAAGATCTGGTGATGTTTGATGGGATGGGAGGAGAGGAGTGTGTGGAAGTTGATAATGTTTAGAAGGGGAATCCCCTTCCATTAGGACTTTAGGTAGCACGTCCTTTTCCGGGGTTACTTCCCTTCTTCTTTTAATGCCACTAGGACCAGCTTGAGAGTCACTGGACCTTTGTCGCACAACATATCTGTCCATAGACCTCTGTACCTCTCATTCCTTTATGATTTGTCTAAAGTGGTTCACAACATTGTCATTGTAATAGTCACCAGCACGGCTTGCAATAGCTGTGTGAGGGTGATTTTCATCCATAAAGGTTTGCACTTCAAGCCACTTTGCACACTTCTTCAATTTCTCTCTCCCCTCCTCTGAAGCAGTTTACTCAGGTCTGGCCTCTTGCTGTTGAAGATGATCTTGCAGCTCATCAGTGGTTAGTTCTTCATTGTCCTCCTCCACCAACTCTTCCACATCCTCCCCACTAACCTCCAACCCCAAGGACGTCCCCAATGCCACAATTGATTCCACAACTGGCATATGCTTCTCAGGGTTAGCCTCAAATCCTTCAAAATCCCTTTTGTCTACATATTCTGACCACAGTTTCTTCCAAACAGAGTTCAAGGTTCTCTTAGTCACTCCCTCCCAAGCCTTACCTATAAGGTTTACACAATTGAGGATGTTAAAGTGATTTTTCCAAAACTCTCTTAGAGTCAATCGAGTTTCTGAGGTCACTTCAAAGCACTTTTGAAACAGCTTTTGTGTAGAGTTTTTTGAAGTTTGAAATGACCTGCTGGTCCATGGGCTGCAGGAGAGGAGTAGTATTTGGAGGCAAAAACGTGACCTTAATGAAGCTCATGTCCCCAGAAAGTTGCTCTCCCAAGTCTGAAGGATAACCAGGAGCATTGTCTAATACCAGGAGGCACTTGAGGTCCAATTTATTTTCCATTAGGTAATTTTTCACATTGGGGCAAATGCATGGTGTAACCAGTCATAGAAAAAGTCCCTAGTGACCCATGTCTTAGTGTTTGCCCTCCACAACACACACAAATTAGCCTTGAGGACATTGTTTTTCCTGAACACACTGGGAGTTTCAGAGTGATACACCAATAAAGGTTTCACTTTGCAGTCACCACTAGCATTACCACACATCAAGAGAGTAAGCCTGTCTTTCATAGGCTTATGTCCTGGGAGTGCCTTTTCCTCCTGAGTAATGTAGGTCCTGTTGGGCATTTTCTTCTAAAAGAGGCCTGTTTTGTCACAAACACTTGTTCAGGTTTCAGTCCTTCACTGCCTATGTTCTCTTTGAATTCCTTAACATATTTTTCAGCCACTTTTTGGTCCGAACTGGCAGCCTCACCATGCCTTATCACACTATGTATGCCAGTACGTTTCTTAAATCTCTCAAACCAACCTTTGCTGGCCTTAAATTCGCTCACATCACCACTAGTTGCAGGCTTTTTTCTAATTAAATTGTCATGCAACTTCCTAGCGTTTTCACATATGATCGCTTAAGAGATGCTATCTCCTGCTATCTGTTTTTCATTTACCCACACCAATAACAGTCTCTCAGCATCTTCGAGTACTTGCGATCTCTGTTTTGAAAACAGAGTTGCACCTTTTGCAAGAACAACTTTCTTGATTGCCGTTTTGTTGGCCACGATAGTGGCGATGGTTGATTGGGGTTTGGTATGCAACCTGGCCGGCTCCGAGACACGCACTCCACTTTCGTACTTAGCAATTATCTCTTTCTTCATTTCCATAGTAATTTTCACCTTTTTTACTGCACGGTTGGCACTAGAAGCTTTCTTGGGGCCCATGGTGACTTACTTTGCAGGTACAATCACTAAAAACGCTGTGATAATATGAAATGTACTGATTGTATGCGTGTGTAGGATGCGACCGCACTGGCTGGCTTGTAAACACTGGCACCAACGGGGCAGCTGAGGTGCATTCAGGCCACACGTGGGACGCGTCCCGGACCAGTACGAATTGCGTGAGACGAGGCAAAATTTTTGCGTTAAAATGTATCGTATGGCGGATTTAACGTAACGCAATGCCATCGTAAGGTGCTTGTCCACTGTATTGTGTTCAGTACAGTGAGTTTATATATATACATTATATATAGTATTGGTCTCACAGGCCACAAATGTTACTAGGAAAAGGAAAAAATTAGAAGAGAAAGAAGTATAAAAAACGTAAAATAAAGAAATGCGAGTTTGCGGAAATTGCTGATGTTACCGCCACCCGGTCATTTTGGGTCAACTTCTCGCCTCTGTATCTCAGTAAGTACTGAGCAGAAAATTTTTTGTTTTGTTTTATTACCTTCACAAAAATATACTCTAATTCTGTAAGATTTTTTTTTTTTTTTTTTTTTCCAAAAATTTCTTGGGCACTGGGACACCCCTTCCGATTTTGGCCTTGGACCCTGAAAGGGTTAATGATGACATAAGTTATGCACATCCAGAGACAACTACAATTTTTTTTTTCTCAACTCGCCGGCCATCTCCCACCAAGGCCGTGTGACCCAAAAAAAGAAAGAAACACTTTTACCATCATTCAAAACCTTCACCATCATTCATACAAATTCAGTTTCTTTGCAGAGGGTCCCAGATATGACAAGTTTAGATGTTGCTCTTAACAGAAAATATCCCAAACCTCTCCTTTAAAGTGCAGGCATTGTACTTCCCACCTCCAGGACTCAAATCTGGCTAACTAGTTTTTCCTGAATCCCTTCATAAAGTATTACCCTGCTCACACACCAACAGCATGTCAGGTCCCAAAAACCATTTGTCTCCATTCACTCCTAACATGCTCACACTTGCCTGCTGCATGTGCAAGCCCCTTGCACATAAAACCTATTTTACTTCCTACATCCTTTCTTAGGATTACCCCTACCCTTCCTCTTCTCCACTACAGATTTATACACCCTCCAAGTTATCCTATTTTGCTCCATCGTCTCTAAATGAACAAACCACCTCAACAACCCCTCTTCAGCCCTCTGAATAATACTTTTAGTAACTTCACACCTTCCCCTAATTTCCACATTACGAATTCTCTTAACTGTGAAACTGTCCAAACGTAGATCTACGTTCACTTGCGTAGTGCTCCGAATATTTAAAAAAAAATTTTTAGGGTCAGTACTTACCGAGATATAAGCCCTTGGTGTTGGTGCTGGATGCTCACCTAACAGCAACATCGACTCTTGCTGCTTGCAGAAGTGTTGCAGATATACCTTTTTTTCTCGTTTTTATTTGAATTTATATATTTTTTTATGTTCTGATAATTACAACTTATAATAGTTCTTGAGATTTCATAGCCAATCTTTGTTCTGACACTAATATTAGGTACTGAAATAGTACTCATATAGTCACATTCACACCGACAGGTGAACATTTTCACCTTCCTGGGTCTAGAA
The DNA here is from genome assembly GCF_026875155.1 of Cherax quadricarinatus. Lineage (NCBI taxonomy): Eukaryota > Metazoa > Arthropoda > Malacostraca > Decapoda > Parastacidae > Cherax > Cherax quadricarinatus. The sequence continues at coordinate 21,174,174 of NC_069408.1, read as the reverse complement.
ATACAGTGGACCCTCAATTTGTGTAATTAATCCGTTCCAGAGAGTTTAACTAATCGCGAAATTGACGATTTGAGAAACAATTTTCCCCATACGAAATAAAGTAAATCCAATTATCCGTTTCAGACCAAAAGTATTAACAAAAAATATTTTTTTTATGTGAAATATAAATTTAAATACACAGAAAAAATGAGACATGAAGAATAAAACAATAATAACATCACACTTACCTTAATTGAGGACTCATGTTGGTGTATGAATAAAATATGTCATTACGTATGTTAGGAATTGTAGTGGTGGCAGGGGTGTGTTTAGAGGCAGGACAAGATAGTCCTTCAGTATGACGCTAATATCAGCTCTGGCTTATTTATTTTTATTTTATTATCACACTAACCGATTCCCACCAAGGCAGGGTGGCTTATTTATCTCTCACAATTCATATAATATGACATAATAAACAATATTAATAACGTAGAAACATGACATATACTCTAGAATAAATAAAAAATGTTATTACGTATGTCACGAGAGGTGTTGTGTTTTGTTGTTGGGTGTATAAGGGCCACTGAGAGCATAAACCATACATAGTGTTGGTGGAGGTGGCGGTGTCAGTAGCCCTATATAACTCCAACAACATTGGAGGAGTTAGGTTCGTGCTGCCCTTTTTCTATCAAATAATTGCTTAACTTATTTGCTACACTTTATCACTGGCTGGCGCTATAGCCTTTATCGACTCATGCTGCTTTAGTATCGTACATATCGTAGAATCACTGAATCACTGCAGAAGATACATTCTCCCCTCTCTACTCCTCCTCCACTTTGGTACTTTGCTACGAGGTCTTTCTTGAATTCTATCATGTTTCTCACCTACTTTACCAAAGGTTTGGCACTAGGAGCTTTCTTTGGGGCCATGGTGGCTTATTTAGCAGTTGCAAGCACTAAAACGAATGGAACATTAAGAAATGTATTTTATGAAAGTGGGATCATCCTCACTCGCTGATAAACAATGGCACATTAGCTCTGAATGGAGTGTGGGGCCGCTCGGGGCTGTGCATATGCGTCTGGGATGAATGACTATTTGCGAGTCAGACTACGATTCACGAGTCAATATTATGACGAAAAAACATTATGATTTTCTAAAATTACGACTTCTGAATGCTTACGAAAAATGAGGATCCACTATACAGTGGTCCCTTGCTTTTCATAAGGATCAAAAGTTGTAATTTTTTAAAACTGTAACTTTTTTTCGTCAAAACATTGACTCACGAATCATCGTTTTACTCTCAAATAGTCGTTCGTCCAGGACGCATACACACGGCCCCGAGAGTCCTCACATACCATTCCCAGCCAGTGTGCCATTGTTTATCAGCGAGTGACCATCACCTCACACGTTCATACCATATATTTCACAATATTCCATTCATTTTAGTGCTTGCAACTGCTAAATAAGCCACCATGGCTCCAAAGAAAGATCCTAGTGCCATGCCTTTAGTAAAGAAGGCGAGAAATGCGGTAGAATTCAAGAAAAACATCATTGAACAATATGAAAGTGGCGTATGTGTGGCAGAGCTGGCCAGGATGTATGAGAAACTTCATACAACCATTGCTTCCATCGTGGGCAAGAAAAATGAAATCGAGGAAGCTGTTGCAAAGGTGGTGAATATGCTTACAAAAATGAGATTACAGGTGCTCGAAGATGTTGAGAAGTTATTGATGGTGTGGATCACCGAGAAACAATTAGCAGGAGATAGTCTTATACAGTCGATTATTTGTGAAAAGGCAAGGCAGTTGCATGATGATCTCATAAAGAAATTGCCTGCAATGAGTACTGGTATTTGTGATTTTAAGGCCAGCAAAGGCTGGTTTGAGAGATTTAAGAAACGTAGTGGCATGCACAGTGTGATAAGACATGGTGAGGCTGCCAGTTCTGACAAAAATGCAGCTGAAAAATTCATAAGTGAATTCAAGGAGTACATACAGACTGAACAATTCAAACTCCAACAAGTGTTCAATTGTGACAAAACAGGCCTCTTTTGGAAGAAAATGCCAAGGAGGACCTACGTTAACAGGAGGAAAGATATGTGGAGAAACATCACCCTGACAAAGCTGTTGCAAGCCGTGTCGGCAACATGTACAATGAGTGTCTTGCCCCCTTTGAGGCAAATTTAAAGAAACGCTTGTCTGGAACAATTTTTTGTGTGACAGGGGTCCATTGACTCTCAAGCTGGTCTTAGTGGCATTAAAAAACAAAGAAGGGAAGTAACCCCGGATAAGAACTTGGTACCTAAAGTCTTTATGGAAGGGGATTCCCTTTCCAAACAATAGTGTTACTTCTCTACCCTCTCCCCTCCTCCTGTCTTCCATACACTAACAAGAGTCTTCAATTAAAGTAAGTATGATATTATTCTTTTATACTTGATTTCTCATTCTTTTCTGTATGTAAATCTATATATAATCTAACAAAAAGATAATTTATGTTAATACTTTTGGGTGTCTGGAACGGATTAATTGGATTTACATGATTTCTTATGAGAAGAATGGGGCTTGTGGCATGTTACACTTAACCACTGTATTTCTTTGTACATCTATGTATCATGTCCAAATTAATAATAAATAAATAAATAAATAAAAAAATTGGTTTCGACGTTTGTGAATTCCGACTTTCGACAGACACTGGAATGGATTAATCACAAAACTTGGGGGTCCACTGTATAGCACTTACACTGGAATTTTTGGGTTATCCTAGGTAATTTACAATATGTATAATAACTGTACTTATGTGTACCTGTGAGAGACAGAGATATAGTCAGAGATATAGACAGACAAATATAGACACACAGACAGACAGAGAGAGAGACATACAGACAGAGAGACAATCAGAGTCAGTCAGGCAGCTATCCAGCCACCCAACCAACCGGCCAGCACTCCAAATATATATTACACATGTTCCAGAATCATTTCTCTACTTAGGGCATAGGTTATATGACATTCTGGCAGGATGACACTACAAGTGGTATCAGAGATGAAAGGATGTTGCACATGGGTTATTATCGAGGTTTTTGATATTTCCTCGATCACTTGTGGCCACATCCATCTCAAAGTCACTAAACTCTGGGACAACATCACTTTCCTCTTAAAAGGGGAGTGTTAATATGACATGACATCAGTGAATCCCTGGTGTTTGCCATGCTCATTTGAACTGGTGCTCCCACAAAGTAGTAAACAGTCCCAGATTTTTTTTTAACCCTTTCAGGGTCCAAAGGCAAAATCTGAAGGGGTGCCCCAGTGTCCAAGAATTTTTGAAAAAAAAAAAAAAAAAAAAAAATTTCTTAAAGAATTAGAGTATATTTTTGTGAAGGTAATAAAATAAAAAAAAATTTCTGGTCAGTACTTACTGAGATACAGAGGCGAGAAGTTGACCCAAAATGACCGGGTGGTGGCAACATCAGCGATTTCCACAAAATTGCATTTCTTTATTTTACGTTTTTTATACTTTTTTCTTGTCTTTTCTATTTTTTCTTTTTTTTCTAGTAACATTTGTGGCCTGTGAGACCAATACTGTATATAATGTATATATATACACTCACTGTATTGAGCACAATAACTTCACTAAAGTTATTATTATAATATTGTTTACCACTTTTGTTTACTACAATAAACATGCACAAATGTTGTATAATACTAATGTTCTATTATATATTTACATATGTACAGTCACTGGACATGGTTTTAGAACTGCTAGAGCTTGTGGAAGTCCTTGAAACAAGGTATCATGCACAGAGGTACCTTACATACCTCGCACATAAACCGAGTGTCTTTGCGTCTTTGTTGCCGTCGTTTTGTTTGTGCACAGACAACACATCTCTTCTGAGCAAATTTCTTTTTAGTTGCAGGAAGCTGTATTATGAAGTGATCACCTTCCCTCCTCAAATGCTTGGGTATATCCTGAGGAGTTCGAGGACGGTTTTGTATAGCAGGTGTTGTTACCTGGTACGTCATTATGAGTTGTCTGACAACAGACAAACAAAATTCACCATACTGTGGTCTGTTGCCAGTCTTCATTTGGGACGTATTACACCTACCATCCGACTTACGACCTGCTCGACTTATGACCACTCGATTTACGACCGTGTTTTTTATGCCAAATTCCTGGGAAATAAACCACTATTTGTGTTGTACAGTGTTTATCCTAAACCTTACAGTATAAAATACAGTACTAACAACATAAAAAAGTAAAATAAAACATGAAATACCAAAATAAAACAATAAAATAGTCATTACAAACATGTTGGTATTCAGTAGTAAAGTTCGACTTACGACCATTTCGACTTATGACCGGTTTCTCGGAACCGAACTCGGTCGTAAGTCGGATGGTAGGTGTATATGCATTGAGCATTGAAATGTCCATGAGATGGAAGAAAAATTTCATGTACCACTTGTAACTCTTACAAACACAATCAACAAAGTCAATCTTCATGTCACATTTGTCAACCAAGCGCATGTTTTGTGTATAATCAATCACTGTCACTGGTTTTCGAATATGTTCATTAGTCACTCGATCAACTTTGCCACCGTCTTGCATTTCGTTAAGATGAATGGTTGTCAACAATGTGACATCTCGTTTGTCATACCACCATAATGCCATGATGTCATTGGCAATAAACACCTGCACCTCACCACTACAAGTGCCTGCGTTGAACCTGGGCATATGTTTACGATTAGAACACACTGTGCCACACATATCTGTCATGTTCACTCGCAAGAAATCACTGAGTAAAGGGCTTGTGTACCAGTTATCAGTATATAATGTATGCCCCTTACCAAGATAAGGTGCCATCATGCTTCCCACTACATCACCTGAGATACCCAATAACATCCTGGTATCTTTCAATGTTTTACTTCCCGTGTATTCAGTATTATCCAATACCAGGCCACTGTCACAGTCACAGAGTACAAACAGTTTTATACCAGAGCGCTTCCTGTTGCTCGGTATATACGGTATATGCAGCCTAGCTTTGAACAAAATCAAAGACTCATCAATTACATGATTCTTGAATGGATAAAAGTACATGTTGAACTTTTGTTTCAGATACATAAAAACATTTTTGATTTTGTATAACCTGTCACTTCTGTCAGGCCTGGTTTTTTCAGAGAAGTGCAACACACGTAACAGTGAGATAAACCTGTTCATTGGGATGATTTCACTGAAGACCAGGGTACAAATTTGCCGATCTGTGGACCAGTATGTTTTTATATTATGCTTATAGACATGAGCCATAAGCATTATTGTTGCAAAAAGCAAATACATTTCAGCAAAAGTTGTCTTTATCCACCGGTGTAGTCTTGACTGTGGTGATGTGATCATAATTGCCATGGTGTACTCAAAATACTTATTACTTTCCCTAACAATAGTTTCCATCAAGGGCTGGTCAAAGAATAGTTCAAAGAATTCCAGTTCATTTGCAGTGTTTCCAAGGGGACAAGCTGGTAGTATTCCACTTTGAGAGTCATCAAACTGATGGAGCTTGGTAACAAAATTGGGATTTTGCTGCCAATCCCACATACGGTTTGCTGGTGGATACTGGACATCATAAGCTGGTTGTGCTGGTAGTTGTGGTTGTGGTGGGGTGGTGGCTGACGCTCCGCTTTGTCCTTGAACTGAGGAGTCAGCGGCGTGGGTCCCAGCCTGGGCTGGTGAGTCATGCATGGCCGTGACACTACTATCACCACTACGACCACCTACTGATGCCTGTGGTCTATCCATGCCAAGTGTAGCCACATCATTCTCACTTTCACTGTCTGTTCCTGGTGTAGGGCCACGGGATGTACTCCGGGATGTACTCTGTCCCTTGGGCACTGCATAGGGAACACTACCCGAGCGCATGCGGCGGCGTATATACTGACGCTTCACTGGTGAATATGATTCCTCAATATCACTACTCGAATGATCGTCAAGAGCAATAAAATCACAATCAATGTCACTATCATCATCATTACTGATGTCTGAGGCCTGTCAACATGAAAATATTAGTTTTCTCTTGCGACTAGGTACAACTGAACATGACTGAGATGTGCCTATACCAGAGGTAGAAGGTTGAGGATCGTCAGGATTTTGTGTATTATTTTCGATATCCTGGTCATTCCTTTCAGTCCCTAATTGATCAAAGCCATAGAATTTGTCTTCATTTCCACTTCCATCAGAGTCGGAACTATCAGATAAGAAGAGGAGAGTCCCAATTCGCCTTGGAGTGAGAGCTGCCTTGCGACGAGGCATGATGAACAAAGGTAACTGAGGCGGCGTTTCCACAATGCTATGCGGGCGCCTAGAATTTTTGTTTATGGTGCACACACACCATGCAGACCTGTTCTCTCACATGTAGGCCTACCAGCCTTCTCACACTAAATTTGATGCCACTAGAATTTTGGAGTAGATCTACAGTTTGGACCCTCAGCGTATAGCCGTAGATCTACGGCACGGACCCTCAAAGGGTTAATAATGCACACACCGAATGTTAAGACCCATTCTATACTGACCAGGCATCTCAGACCAGTTGTGCCAAATTTGGAGGCCGGAAAAATAAAATGTAAATCTATATTTGGAGCGCTAGCAGTGCAAACGTAGATCAACGTTTGGACAGTTTAAGGGTTAAACAGGAACAAGAACTGGTAAGAAAATAACAGAACACCCAGAGGGGTGGATGTGTAAATATATATACTATATGCTGATGCATTCATGTAACATCAATGGGGAAGTGGAATAAGAATCTTTCCTCGTGAGCCATGCTTGTTGTAAAAGTCAACTAAAATGCCGGGAGCAGTGGACTACTAACCCCTTTTCCCGTATAGATTACTAAAAAGAAAAAGAAGAAAACCATCAGAGTGGGATGTTTAAATGTTACACAACCCACACACAGAAGAGAGGAGCTTACAACGACGTTTCGGTCGGACTTGGACCATTTACAAAGTCACACTAATGAGCAGTAGAGCAGGACAGGTATATACATGTATAGGCAGGCAGCAGCAGGAGCAGCAGCAGCGGCGGTGGCGGTGGAAGGTAGTAATAGTAGTAGTAGGGAAGTGAGGAGGAGGAGCCAGTCAAATGCTAAGAGAGGGGAGCACTGCAAGGGAGCTAGGTACCCACAGAGGGAGAACGAGAACACAGAGGTGGGGGGGGATAAATAATAAAATAAATAATTAAGGAACAGAAACAAGGCAGAGGAAAGAAAGACAAACCAGAAGAGAAAAAGGAAAGAGATAAGGGAAGAGGGAGAAGAAGAAATAGGAGGAATCAGGTTAAGTCACGGGTTTTCTGAATTTGGAGCATTTTACAGTGTAGTGGGAGAGGATGGCATCTACAGAGACGAAGCCAGGACTAAGATTCATACTAGGAAAGTTGTGTATAAGGGAGGATTCGACCAGACAGCAACTGTTAAAGTTGAATGCAGGGAAGACAGTTTTAGCAGAAGACCAGTCAATAGGATGGCTGTGATCTCTGACATGACAAAAAAGAGCATTGTTAGTGTTGGCAAGCCTAACACTATTTTTGTGCTCCCTAAATCTGTCAGAGATCAGCCAGTTTCTCCAAAGTATTAAAGAGGACAGGAGGAGCAAGAAATAGAGTAGACACCAGGAACATCAGTAGAGGGAGGAGAGGTATGAACGAGGTAAGTGCAAAGAGTGTTAGTCTGGTGGAAAGTAAGCTTGATGTCTAACCCCTTGAGGGTCCGTGCCGTAGATCTATGTCATGAGCTTAGCTCACTCTGATAAGCAGTGTGTGGTAAATTTTGGCCTAGATATGAGAGAATACATCTATATGGTATGTGTGCACCACATAAAACAAATCCTGCAGCACATTGTGCATAATGAGATAAAAAAAAACTGAGACCGTAATTTTCTATCAAAACAGTGACTTTGCAGTGTTTTTTCGTATGTTTTTTATAGTTGTATTTGCGATTTCTTGGTCTCATTTGATAGAATGGAAGATATATTACAGAAATAGAGATAATTTTGATTGGTTTTTAGTATTGAAAATGGCTTGAAACTGAGCTCAAAGTAGAGGAAATGTTAAATTTTTGCTGATGTTCAAGAGCAAACAAATGATCTCACATGTCTAATACACGCCAGCTGGTGGGTCTAATATATGTTCACAAATGTGCAGATATTATTTATACAATTATTACAATATTGCATGACAGTAAATCTATGTTTTGGTTTGAATAAAAATTTGTTATGTGAATAAAAAATCAAAATGGAATTCATGTGTAAAGCCTGAAAACATAACTGATGAACAGAGGAAATGTTAGTTTAGTGCCAGGAATGCCTGCATTGTTTATTCTGGACCCTATTTTGAAATTGGAATATTTTGAACTTTGCACTAAATTGGCCAAATTACCAATTTCCAATTACTTTATTTTGTAGTTGAAATAGGTGGTTGGCAATTTATTGTGCTCAATCGATAGAATAGAAGTAATACTAGTAAAATAGCTAAGAATTTGATCGACTGGAATACGGTAATTGGCCTAAAATGGGAGTCAAAGTCGGCAAAATCGCCGATGCATAAATATTGCTGGCACATCAAAATTTGTGTGAGCATAATTTCGTCAATTTTCCATCAAATTTTGTACTTTTTGTTTTATTACCTTCAGAAAAAGATTCTCTACCATTTCATAAGAAAAAATCAAATTATTTTTTGAAAATTCTTGGAAACTGGTGCGCACTTTGAAATTTGGCCTCTGGACCCTAAAAGGGTTAAACTTAATGGAAGGGGCAAGATTATTAAGAGCTTAAAGAAAAGGTTTGAAGCTACTAGAATCATGAGGCAACAGAGCAAAGATGTTATCTACATAGCGGAGCGAGTGAAGGGCCAGACTAACACTTTTTGCACTAATCTCGTTCATACCTCTCCTCCCTCTACTGATGTTCCTGGTGTCTACTCTATTTCTTGCTCCTCCTGTCCTCTTCAATACTTTGCAGAAACTGGCCGATCTCTTTCTGACAGACTTAGGGAGCACAAAAATAGTGTTAGGCTTGCCGACACTAACAATGCTCTTTTTTGTCATGTCAGAGATCACAGCCATCCTATTGACTGGTCTTCTGCTAAAACTATCTTCCCTACTTCCAACTTCAACAGTCGCCATCTGGTCAAATCCTCCCTTATACACAACTTTCCTTGTATAAATCTTAGTCTCGGCTTCGTCCCTGTAGATGCCTTCCTCTCCCACTACACTGTAAAATGCTCCAAACTTCAGAAAACCTGTGACTTAACCTGATTCCTCCTGTTTCTTCTTGTCCCTCTTCCCCTTTCCTTTTTCTCTTCTGGGTTGTCTTTCTTTTCTCTGCCTTCTTTCTGTTCCTTCATTATTTATTATTTACCCCCCCCACCTCTGTGTTCTCGCTCTCCCTCTGTGGGTACCTAGCTCCCTTGTAGTGCTCCCCTCTCTTAGTACAGTGGACCCCCGCATACCGTACGCATCGCATACCGTTCAATCCGCATACCGCTCGCTTTTATCGCAAAAATTTTGCCTCGCATACTGCCCAAAAACCCGCTCACCGCTCTTCGTCCGAGACGTGTCCAATGTGCGCCCTTAGCCAGCCTCGCATGTGCCGCCGGTGGCATTGTTTACCAGCCAGCCTCCGCGGTAACATCCAAGCATACAATCGGAACATTTCGTATTATTACAGTGTTTTTTATTTTTTCTGGAAAATAAGTGACCATGGGCCCCAAGAAAGCTTCTAGTGCCAACCCTACAGCAATAAGGGTGAGAATTACTATAGAGATGAAGAAAAAGATCATTGATAAGTATGAAAGTGGAGTGCGTGTCTCCGAGCTGGCCAGGTTGTATAATAAACCCCAATCAACCATCGCTACTATTGGTGGTACAGCTGCTGCTGCTGTTGTACCACCGTCAGCTGCTGCTGCTACTGTAGTACCGTCTGCTGCTGCTGTAGCATCGTCTGCTGCTGCTGTAGCATCATCTGCTGCTGCTGTAGCATCGTCTGCTGCTGCTGCTGTTGTACCACCGTCTGCTGCTGCTGCTGCTGCTGCTGTAGTACCGTCTGCTGCTGCTGTAGTACCGTCTGCTGCTGCTGTAGCATTGTCTGCTGCTGCTGTATCACTGTCAGCTGCTGCTGCTGCTGCTGTAGCACCGTTGTTGGTGTGGCTTATTGAGAATACCAAGAAACAATTAACCCCAGAGGGTTTGCCACCCAGGATAACCCAAAAAAGTCAGTGTCATCGAAGACTGTCTAACTTATTTCCATTGGGGTCCTTAATCTTGTCTCCCAGGATGCAACCCACACCAGTCGACTAACACCCAGGTGAACAGGGAAAAATGCCTGGAACTAGTGCTCATATTGGTGAATTTAAAGCCAGCAAAGGTTGGTTTGAGAGATTTAAGAATCGTAGTGGCATACACAGTGTGATAAGGCCTGTTCTGGAAGAAAACGCCAAACAGGACCTACAGTACTCAGGAGGAAAAGGCACTCCCAGGACACAGTGTCTCATCAGTCATTGCTGCATCTTCAATAAAGGTAAGTGTCATTTATTCTTCATTTAGTAGAGTAGTACATGCACAATATATATTGTGCATGTACTACTCTACTATTGTGCATGTATCCTTCTCTTTGTGTGTAGGAAAATGTATATTTCATGTGGTAAATTTTTTTTTTTCATACTTTTGGGTGTCTTGCACGGATTAATTTGATTTCCATTATTTCTTATGGGGAAAATTCATTCGCTTACCGAACATTTTGCATAACAATCAGCCCTCTTGCACTGATTAAAGTCGCTATGCGGGGGTCCACTGTATTGTGGCATTGGGGAATTCCACGGGGTTGGAGGTGAGTGGCGAGGATGTGGAAGAGTTGGTGGAAGACCACAGGGAAGGGCTAACCCCAGAAAAGACTTAGAGATAAGACAGAGAGCAGGATTGCAGATGAACAAGGATGCTTTAGAATGGGTAGGGGATGTGTAGATCAAGTGTTTATGCTGAAGCATGTACAGTAGGGCCCCACTTATATGGTAGGTTAGGTTCCAGGCTACCGCCGTAAAGCAGAAATCGCCGTAAAGTGCAACACCCTTTTTTTCCCCCGTATAAATGCATACATATGCTAGATAACAAGTTTACACTAACCTTTATTAACCCTTTGAGGGTCGACAGGTCCTCTCAGAGACTCATTCTCAGGGTCGGCCAAATTTAAAAAAAAAAAAAATTTCTTATGAAAAAAGTTTTTTTTTTTTTAAATATTATAGGCTACACAAAATTTTTTTACCATCAATACTTACCGAGATATGGAGGCGTGAAGTTGATGAAAAAGGGGGACAATGCGGCAACATTGCTGACTGCCGTCTCCCGGTATTCTTTTATTTACATTCTTATGTATGTACTAATTTCTATTATTTTTAAATTTTTCTTTTTCCAACTAGCTTTTATGGCCTGTGAGACCAATATGATCAGTATTTTGTAAGTTTTTTCTTTTTTAATACTACACAATATGGGCATAAACACTGTTGTCATTGTTTTGTTTATAAAAAATATTTGCACAAACGATATGAAATGTTGTTTATTACTATTTTTCTATATTTTATATACACATATACAGTCACGGAATGTTTCTAGAAGTTCTGCAGCCTGTGGAACTCTTTGAAACATGGTGTCATGCACAGTGGTGTTTTACATTCTTCACACATAAAACAAGTGTCTCTGCGTTGTTGTGGGCGTTTCCTTGTATGTGCACAGACGTAACACCTCTTCTGAGCCTTTTTCGTGAAAGCAGTAGCAGGCAGTTTTACCAGGAAGTGATCACCATGCTTCAGACGAGAAGGTAGTTGTTGATAATTTGGTGGGCGGTCTATTGCAGGTGTTCTTCCTTGGTACTTGAATACTATTTGTCTGATGACAGACAAACAGAATTCGCCGTATTGTGGTTTGTTTCTGGTCCTCATCTTATACATATTATAAGCATTGAGCATGGAAATGTCCAGAAGATGGAAAAAGAATTTTATGTTCCACTTATAAACTCTTGCGAACACAATCAGCAAACCCAATCTGCATGTCACATTTGTCCGCTGAACGCATATTGAAGGTGTAATCAATCACAGCTGCAGGCTTTAGAATGGGTTCATTGCTCTCTCTATGCTGCCTGCCAGTGTCTGCCATTTCATTAGGGTGATCTGATGACAACAGTGTGACATCTCATTTGTCATGCCACCGAAATGCCATGATGTCATTGGCAGCAAACGCCTGTACCTCACCTCTACGAGTGCCTTCGTCAAACCTGGGCATATGTTTCCGATATGCACGCACTGTGCCACACACATCTGTCATGTTCACTCGCAAAAAATCACTGAGTGAGGGGGCTTGTGTACCAGTTATCAGTATATAATTATGCCCCTTCCCAAAGGGTTTATGGTTCCATCATTGTTCTAACCACATCACCAGAGATGCCCAATAACTTCCTGGATTTTGCAATGTATAATTTCCCAGTGTACACAATAATATCAAATACCGACCACTGTAACAATCACAAAGCACAAACATCTTTAAAACCAAAGCGTTTTCCTCTTGCTTGGTATATACTGTTTGAAAGAGAGTCTTCCTTTGAACAGAATCAAAGACTCGTCAATTACAAGCTTCCTGAAGGGATAAAAATTACATATTGAATTTCTCTTTCAGATACCCCAAACACATGCCTAATTTTAAATATAACCTGTCGTTTCTGTCAGGCCTGGTATTGTCTGAGAAGTGAAGCATACGTAACATTAGCACAAATCGATTCACTGCCATTATTTTCACTGAAACCTGGGTTTGCAATCAGGCGGTCTGTGACCAGTATGATTTCGCTGGTGCTTATACCATGTGGCATAAGCATTATTGTGGCAAAGAAAAGATACATCTCAGCCACAGTTGCCTCCTTCCACTGGTGTAGACGTGATTTTGGTGAAAGTATTGTGTTTGCCATGGTGTACTCGTAGTATGTGTTGCTTTCCATGACAATACTTTCCATCAGGGATTCGTCAAGGAATAACTCGAAACATTCCAGTTCAGTGGCATTGTTCCCAAGTGTACAAGATGGTCGTATTCCACTTTGGCTGTCATCCAACTGGTGGGGATTTGGAACAAAATTGACAGCTTCCTGCCAATCCCAGGTGTGGACTGCTGGTGGGTACTGGACAAAGACAGGTGGTTGTGGTTGTGGAGGCTGGTGTGGTGGGTGAGTGGGGATGGTGGCCTTTGTTGTAGATCAGCTGAGGCAACGGCGTGGGTGCAGCGTGAGTGGCAGCATGGCCCACTGCTGGTGCCTCGCGGCCGTCACCACCACTACCACCACCATGCACATTTTCCATCCCAATTGCAACACTATCATCGTCATTTTCACTGTTGTTGTGGTTTGTACAGCCATAGGATGTTTCTCCCAGATGTACTCCCTTTTCCCCTTTGGGAAAAGCATATGGCACACTACCAGAGAGCATATGTCGTCGTATATACTGACACTTCACTGGAGAATATTCCACTTCACTATCACTACTGGAACTGTTTTTCAAGACTTGTAGTTCATAATCACTATCACTATCATCCAAATGCTCACATCTGAGTCTGGGATTTGGGAAAAATAGGAGTTTCCTCTTTGATTCTGGTTTCAACTGAAAGTGAACAAGACGGCCCAGCACCAGAGGGGGAAGGCTGAGGGGTCTGGGTTTTCTTCACTATTACCGATATTACGGTTATTAGTTTCGGTCAAAACCCCACCAAAACCTTGAAACTCATCTTCAAATGGCGCTTCCATCTGTATTAGAACTGTCACTGGGGAACAAAAATGTCCCAATTCGCCGAGGAGTGAGGAAACTTCTTACCCCCGATGCATGGTGGACATTGTGTACTAAGATGGCATTCCCATAGTGCACCACTGGGTCCCAGATTTTTTTTCTACCACGCACACTGACCACACAGACCCATTCTCTCCATTAGGCCCACCAGCCTTTTCTCTCGAGATTTGACGGCGCTTAGAATTTATGCGTACTAGTACGTCAAAAAAACCTGCGTCGTAAGCCATACTAGTACGTCCAAAAACCCCCAAAGAGTTAAGTTAGCAATAGAACTAGGCGTCAAAAACAAAAAAAAAGTAAAATACCCCATAGAGTACACTCATTACTTACCTTAAAATATTTGTAGTCTTAATCTAGGATGAGACAAGTAGTATTTATTGTAAAAAATCAAGTGTGGTATGTATGGTAGCCAGCCGGGCTACCATACAAAGGGCCCCCCCATCCACACATAATATTCTATAACATTTAAGCATCCCAGAGCGATAAAATGCATATGCAGTTCACTCATTACTTACCTTAAAAAATTTGTAAATCTTAATGTAGAGACAGAGGTGAGTAAACGAGATTAAAACAAATAAAAAAGAGAGAGAGAGAGAGAGAATGAGTACATGAGAGAGGACACTCGTGGAGTTAGGTAAACAAACCAGGCGAACGTGAGTTATATAACCAAACAAAGTGTACACGTCTGGTTTGTATACAAGTTACTTTTTTGTGCAAGTTACTTTGTGTCAAGTTGTCTCTTCGTTGATACGGTAGAATAAATAAAGAGGAACACTCCCATTCTTTTGTAACACCATTTTTTAGAAGAAATGACGCTCGAGTGAAGGCATACGAAAGGAATAAGTTTTTTACAGTTATCCCCCGTAACACATTTTCTCTGATGTTGGACTAGAGAAAACGTTATTCTTGCTGTCACTTGTACAAGTTGTCTGGCTCCCACATCTCATATTTATGTTTATTTATTCTACTCTGGGGTGTATTTATCATCTTTATATGTTATGTATCATGTCTTTTATATAATTTAAAAAAAAAATATAGCTGGATTAATAAAAATGTGTATATTAATGTAATATACGACATTTAATAAGACTCGGTGATTATTATCATTAGTAATATGGCGTCACTCGTATAAGTCGTGTGGCTCCCACATCTCATATTTATGTTTATTTATTCTACTGTGGAATGTATTTATCATCTTTATATGTTATGTATCATGTTTATTATATACAGTGGACCCCCGGTTAACGAACTTTTTTTATTCCAGTAGTATGTTCAGGTGCCAGTACTGCCCGAATTTTTTCCCATAAGGAATATTGTGAAGTAGATTAGTCCATTTCAGACCCCCAAACATACACGTACAAACGCACTTACATAAATACACTTACATAATTGGTTGCATTTGGAGGTGATCGTTAAGCGGGGGTCCACTGTAATTTTGAAAAAATATCATAAATGGATTATTGAAAATGTGTACAGTAGGGCCCCACTTATACGGTGGGTTAGGTTCCAGGCTGTCACTGGAAAGCAGACATCGCCGGAAGGCAGAAAGCCATTTTTTCCATTTATAAATGCATATAAATGCCAGACAACAAGTTTACACTAAATTATATTAAGTTAGTAATAGAACTAGGCATTAAAAACACACTGAGTAAAATACATTCACAATACATTCATTACTTATCTTAAAGTATTTGTAATCTTAATGTAGGGAGAGAGGTGAGTAGTACTTATTTGTAGGAAGTCAGGTGCAGGTAGCCCAGGTATAGGTAGCCCTGGCTCCCCGTCTCATACTTAATATACGATATTTAAAACATCCCAGAAAGTTAAAATACACATACAGTACACTCGCTATTTACCTTAAAATATGTGTAGTCTTAATATAGGAAGAGAGGTGAGTAGTATTTATTTGTAGGAAGTCAGTGTAGGTGTAGCCGGTAGGTGTAGCCCGCCTGGGCTACACCTACCGGCTACCTACACTGTGGCCCAGAGCCATATTATTAGCATCGACATACCTTGTTCACTGAATTTAATCGTTTCTAACAATTACCTTTAGATGCTATCATAAACGAAAGGAAAAGTAATGAATAATTCATGCCGAAAATTGTAAACAAAAGTGGAGTGGGGGGAGTGGCTGGGCCAAACACAGATTCATACACGTTTTCTCTGATGGCTGAGCAGAGAAAACGTAATGTTGTCCCTCCGCCCTGCTACCACACAGGTCCACAAGTATTATTATCAGAGCACATATAAAATGCGCAATAAATGCCAGACAACAAGTTTACACTAACTTATATTAAGTTAGAAATAGACATAGGCATTAAAAACACAATGAAAGATAAGATACACATAGAGTACACTTATTACTTACCTTAAAACATTAATATTAATGTGTGAGAGGTGAATGGCAGGATGTGTATTGAATAATAAACGGAATGGCACACCATCATCCTCTAACTTGGCACTTAAAGCAAGAGTCTTAAGACTCCTCTTTTTATCACAGCTAAGCTTAGACGCCATCGTCAATGAGAGCCAACTAGTTAATGAAAGAGTAAACGAGAGAGAGAACGAGATACAGAGTTCAGACAATGTAAGAACACAAACTGATCAGGTAGTAGGCGATCACTTGGTCAGGCTAAATAAATGCGTATTAATTTGTGTCTACTTTTAGTTCATTAAAACTGGGATGCTTAAATGTGCGTGGATGTAGTACGGATGACAAGAAACAGATGATTGCTGATGTTATGAATGAAAAGAAGTTGGATGTCCTGGCCCTAAGCGAAACAAAGCTGAAGGGGGTAGGGGAGTTTCAGTGGGGGGAAATAAATGGGATTAAATCTGGAGTATCTGAGAGAGTTAGAGCAAAGGAAGGGGTAGCAGTAATGTTGAATGATCAGTTATGGAAGGAGAAAAGAGAATATGAATGTGTAAATTCAAGAATTATGTGGATTAAAGTAAAGGTTGGATGCGAGAAGTGGGTCATAATAAGCGTGTATGCACCTGGAGAAGAGAGGAATGCAGAGGAGAGAGAGAGATTTTGGGAGATGTTAAGTGAATGTATAGGAGCCTTTGAACCAAGTGAGAGAGTAATTGTGGTAGGGGACCTGAATGCTAAAGTAGGAGAAACTTTTAGAGAGGGTGTGGTAGGTAAGTTTGGGGTGCCAGGTGTAAATGATAATGGGAGCCCTTTGATTGAACTTTGTATAGAAAGGGGTTTAGTTATAGGTAATACATATTTTAAGAAAAAGAGGATAAATAAGTATACAAGATATGATGTAGGACGAAATGACAGTAGTTTGTTGGATTATGTATTGGTAGATAAAAGACTGTTGAGTAGACTTCAGGATGTACATGTTTATAGAGGGACCACAGATATATCAGATCACTTTCTAGTTGTAGCTACACTGAGAGTAAAAGGTAGATGGGATACAAGGAGAATAGAAGTATCAGGGAAGAGAGAGGTGAAGGTTTTTAAACTAAAGAGGGGGCAGTTAGGGTAAGATATAAACAGCTATTGGAGGATAGATGGGCTAATGAGAGCATAGGCAATGGGGTCGAAGAGGTATGGGGTAGGTTTAAAAATGTAGTGTTAGAGTGTTCAGCAGAAGTTTGTGGTTACAGGAAAGTGGGTGCGGGAGGGAAGAGGAGCGATTGGTGGAATGATGATGTAAAGAGAATAGTAAGGGAGAAAAAGTTAGCATATGAGAAGTTTTTACAAAGTAGAAGTGATGCAAGGAGGGAAGAGTATATGGAGAAAAAGAGAGATGTTAAGAGAGTGTGAAGCAATGTAAAAAGAGAGCAAATGAGAGAGTGGGTGAGATGTTATCAACAAATTTTTGTTGAAAATAAGGAAAAGTTTTGGAGTGAGATTAACAAGTTAAGAAAGCCTAGAGAACAAATGGATTTGTCAGTTAAAAATAGGAGAGGAGAGTTATTAAATGGAGAGTTAGAGGTATTGGGAAGATGGAGGGAATATTTTGAGGA
This sequence comes from Cherax quadricarinatus, assembly GCF_026875155.1. Classification (NCBI taxonomy): domain Eukaryota; kingdom Metazoa; phylum Arthropoda; class Malacostraca; order Decapoda; family Parastacidae; genus Cherax; species Cherax quadricarinatus. Next base: position 21,156,371 of record NC_069408.1, on the reverse strand, counting down.
ATTGTTAAATGTTGATGAAGATAGGGAAGCTGTGATTTCGTGTATAGGACAAGGAGGAATAACATCTTGTAGGAGTGAGGAAGAGCCAGTTATGAGTGTGGGGGAAGTTCGTGAGGCAGTAGGTAAAATGAAAGGGGGTAAGGCAGCCGGGATTGATGGGATAAAGATAGAAATGTTAAAAAACAGGTGGGGATATAGTTTTTGGAGTGGCTGGTGCAATTATTAATAAATGTATGGAAGAGGGTAAGGTACCTAGGGATTGGCAGAGAGCATGCATAGTTCCTTTGTATAAAGGCAAAGGGGATAAAAGAGAGTGCAAAAATTATAGGGGGATAAGTCTGCTGAGTATACCTGGTAAAGTGTATGGTAGAGTTATTATTGAAAGAATTAAGAGTGAGACGGAGAATAGGATAGCAGATGAACAAGGAGGCTTTAGGAAAGGTAGGGGGTGTGTGGACCAGGTGTTTACAGTGAAACATATAAGTGAACAGTATTTAGATAAGGCTAAAGAGGTCTTTGTGGCATTTATGGATTTGGAAAAGGCGTATGACAGAGTGGATAGGGGGCAATGTGGCAGATGTTGCAAGTGTATGGTGTAGGAGGTAGGTTACTGAAAGCAGTGAAGAGTTTTTACGAGGATAGTGAGGCTCAAGTTAGAGTGTGTAGGAAAGAGGGAAATTTTTTCCCAGTAAAAGTAGGCCTAGACAAGGATGTGTGATGTCACCGTGGTTGTTTAATATATTTATAGATGGGGTTGTAAGAGAAGTAAATGCGAGGGTCTTGGCAACAGGCGTGGAGTTAAAAGATAAAGAATCACACACAAAGTGGGAGTTGTCACAGCTGCTCTTTGCTGATGACACTGTGCTCTTGGGAGATTCTGAAGAGAAGTTGCAGAGATTGGTGGATGAATTTGGTAGGGTGTGCAAAAGAAGAAAATTAAAGGTGAATACAGGAAAGAGTAAGGTTATGAGGATAACAAAAAGATTAGGTGATGAAAGATTGAATATCAGATTGGAGGGAGAGAGTATGGAGGAGGTGAATGTATTCAGATATTTGGGAGTGGACGTGTCAGCGGATGGGTCTATGAAAGATGAGGTGAATCATAGAATTGATGAGGGGAGAAGAGTGAGTGGTGCACTTAGGAGTCTGTGGAGACAAAGAACTTTGTCCGTGGAGGCAAAGAGGGGAATGTATGAGAGTATAGTTTTACCAACGCTCTTATATGGGTGTGAGGCATGGGTGATGAATGTTGCAGCGAGGAGAAGGCTGGAGGCAGTGGAGATGTCATGTCTGAGGGCAATGTGTGGTGTGAATATAATGCAGAGAATTCGTAGTTTGGAAGTTAGGAGGAGGTGCGGGATTACCAAAACTGTTGTCCAGAGGGCTGAGGAAGGGTTGTTGAGGTGGTTCGGACATGTAGAGAGAATGGAGCGAAACAGAATGACTTCAAGAGTATATCAGTCTGTAGTGGAAGGAAGGCGGGGTAGGGGTCGGCCTAGGAAAGGTTGGAGAGAGGGGGTGAGGGAGGTTTTGTGTGCGAGGGGCTTGGACTTCCAGCAGGCATGCGTGAGCGTGTTTGATAGGAGTGAATGGAGACAAATGGTTTTTAATACTTGACGTGCTGTTGGAGTGTGAGCAAAGTAACATTTATGAAGGGGTTCAGGGAAACCGGCAGGCTGGACTTGAGTCCTGGAGATGGAAAGTACAGTGCCTGCACTCTGAAGGAGGGGTGTTAATGTTGCAGTTTAAAAAAACTGTAGTGTAAATCACCCTTCTGGGCAAGACAGTGATGGAGTGAATGATGGTGAAAGTTTTTCTTTTTCGGGCCACCCTGCCTTGGTGGGAATCGGCCAGTGTGATAATAAAAAAAAAAAAAAATTTAGTTCATTCACGTACGTTTGTAAGAGTTTGTAAAACATTTACCTCAATATTTTTTTTATTATAATAATTACCTCACAATACAAATACTCTTACATTGTGTACAAGTTGTACAAGTTAGTACAGAATAAACAAAGTGCAACACACCATTTTTAGAGTGAATGAAGATATTATGATTATTATTATTATTATTATTATTATCATAGTAAAAAGCACTAAACCCACAAGGGTCGTGAATTGCTATACATAGATGAAGGCATATGAAAAGAATATTTTTCTACAGTTATCCCCCAGTTTGACTAGAGAAAACGTAATTCTTCTGACACTACCTACACAGCCGCTTTATAAACAAATTTCATATTTACATCAATTTTTATTCTTTGAGTGTATGTATCATGTTTACATGCTATGTAATGGGTTTCATATATAATTTTGAGGAAAATATCATAGATGGATTAATGAAAATGCCTATATTAATGTAAAATAAGACATTTAATGTGCCCAAGAGTGGTTATTGTTATTACGTAGTATTGGTGTCATGAGTAGAGAGACTTAGCGATTTTAATGTGTACCTGCACACCAGCACAGTGTGTAAGTATATTTAGGTACAGGTACACATAAGTATAATTGTCAGAGTACAGTACATATAAAATATGCAGTAACTTTAAAACACTTGAAATTTTGGAAAGTTTCCTGACATAATAGATGTGGTCACTATGAATGTAAACAAACCGGGTAGGGCGCGCCATATTTGTAAGGCTGCTTGCCATATAGCAAATTTTGGTCATAATTTGACATCGCCGTATTAGCGAACGCCATAAGGCAAAATGCAGTAAAGTGGGGTCCTACTGTGTTAACGTAATATGCGACATTTAATGAGGCTCAATGATTATTATTGAGTACATGTATTATTACCATTACTAATATGGCATCTCGAGACATAAGACACTGATTTTAATATGTACCTGCATGAAGGGATTACTAGTGATTACTAGATGAAGGGATTACTAGTGACATGAGTAAGTTTGCTGATGATACAAAGATAGGCCGTATAATTCACTCTGAGGAGGATATCAATGAACTCCAGGACGATTTGAACAAATTAATGTCTTGGTCTGAGAAATGGCAGATGAAGTTTAATGTGGATAAGTGTAAGGTACTTGCCCTTGGTAATGAAAATAACCCTCGAAGCTATAATCTAGGTGAAGTAGAGCTTGGTCATACAGAATGTGAAAAAGACTTGGGAGTCATGGTAAGCAGAAATCTAAAGCCAAGACAGCAGTGCCTCAGTGTGCGCAACAAGGCCAACAGATTACTTGGATTTATCTCAAGAAGTATAAGTAACAGAAGTCCAAAAGTTATTTTACAGCTCTATACATCACTAGTGAGGCCTCATTTAGATTATGCTGCTCAGTTTTGGTCCCCTTACTACAGGATGGACATAGATCATTAGAGAACATACAGAGAAGAATGACTAAAATGATTTACTGTGTAAGGAACCTCCCGTATGAAGATAGACTTAAAGCCTTAAATCTCCACTCTCTGGAGAGGCATAGAATGAGGGGAGATATCACTGAAGTGTATAAGTGGATGACGGGCATAAACAAGGGAGACATTAATAAAGTACTGAGGGTGTCGAACCAGGTAAGAACCAGGAATAATGGATTTAAGTTGGATAAATTTAGATTTAGAAAGGACATAGGTAAGTACTGGTTTTCTAACAGAGTTGTAGATGCGTGGAACAGTCTTCCCAGTGGGGTGATAGAGGTTAGGACCTTGGGTAGCTTTAAGAAGAGACTGGACAAATATATGAGTGGGAGGGGCTGGGTTTGATTGGTGTCAAGGGGTACGGGAGTTATTTCTTGGGTAGCTTTGGGTAGATGTCGTTTTGATAAGGACCTGCCTCGTATGGGCCAGTAGGCCTTCTGCAGTGTTCCTACATTCTTATGTTCTTATGTTCTTATGTAAGTTTATTTAGGTACAGGTATACGTAAGTATAATTATCAGAGTATATATGAAATATGAAATAACTTTTAAAAACACTTGAAATTTTGGAGCTTCCAGACACAATGGGGAGACTTGGTGCATACAGAGCTCATGGAGAATGTAAACAAGCAGGGTGGGGTGTGGTGACCGTATTAGAAAGTCAGGTGGGGGAGCCGTATAGAGAGTTTAGGTCATAGTTTGAAATGACCATATTAGCAGAACGCCGTAAAGTGAAACACCGTAAAGCAGGGCCCTACTGTATACAGTTCACTCATTACTTACCTTAAAATATTTGAAGTCCTAATCTAGGGTGAGATGAGTAGTATTTATTTTAAGAAATCAAGTGTGATATGTATGGTAGTCAGCCGGGCTACCATACCAGGCCATTCCACCCCCACATACTATTCTATGATATTTAACCCTTTCAGGGTCCGTCCCGTAGATCTACGGCTTTACGTTCAGGGTCCAAACCGTAGATCTATGTCATGAGCTCAGCTCACTCTGATAAACTGTGAGTGGTACATTTGGGCCTAGATATGAGAGAATACATCTATGTGGTATGTGTGCACCACATAAAACAGATCCTGCAGCACACTGTGTATAATGAGAGAAAAAAACTGTAATCATGATTTTTCGATTAAAACAGCGACTTTGCAGTGTTTTTTTGTATGTTTTTTATAGTTGTATTTGCGATTTCTTGGTCTCATTTGATAGAATGGAAGACATGTTACAGAAATAGAGATGATTTTGATTGGTTTTAGCACTGGAAATGGCTTGAAACTGAGCTCAAAGTAGCGGAAATGTTAAATTTTTGCCGATATTCAAGAGTAAACAAACGACCTCACACATCTAATACACATCAGCTGGTGGGTCTAATATACATTCACAAATATGGTGATGATATTTATACAATTATTACAGTATTGCATAACAGTAAATCTTCTATTTTTTTGGTGTGAATAAAAATTCATTATGTGAATAAAAATTCATTATGTGAATAAAAAATCAAAATGGAATTCATTTGTAAAGCCTCAAAATGTAACTAATGAACAGAGGAAATGTTAGTTTAGTTCCAGGAATACCTACATTGTTTATTCTGGAGCCTATTTTGAAATTGGAATATTTTGAACTTTGTGTTAAATTGGCCAAATTAACAATTTCCGATCACTTTATTTTGTAGTTGAAACAGTTGACTTGGCGATTTTTTGTGCTCAATCGATAGAATAGAAGTAATACTAGTGAAATAGCTAAGAATTTGGTTGATTGGAATAATGTAATTGGCCTAAAATGGGAGTCAAAGTCGGCAAAATCGCCGATTCGTAAATATCGCTGACACATCAAAATTCGCGAGAGCATAATTTCGTCAATTTTCCACCAAATTTCGTACTTTTTGTTTTATTACCTTCACAAAAAGATTCTCTACGATTTCATAAGAGAAAATAACAATTTTTTTTTTTTAAATTCTTGGACACTGGGGCACCACTTCAGATTTGGGCCTTGGACCCTGAAAGGGTTAAGCATCCCAGTGATAAAATGCATAAACAGTTCACGCCTTACTTACCTGAAAATATTCGTAGTCTTAATGTAGGGTCAGGCATAAGTAAATGAAATAAAACGAATAAATGAGAGAGAGAGAGAGAGAATGAGTACATGAGGGAGGACAGGCGCAGAGTTATGTGAACAAACCAGGCAAACGCAAGTTTTGTAAACAAAGAAAGTGTACACGTCTAGCTTGTGTACAAGTTATATTGTGTACAAGTTGTCTCTGCATTGATACGGTAGAATAAATGAAGAGAAACGCTACCATTCTCATGTAACACCATTTTTAGAAGAAATGACACTCTGAGTGAAGGCAATGGAAATGAGTCACTCTGACTTTTTTGGGTTATCCTAGGTTCTCTACACATATGCTGTTATGTATGATAATCTATGTAACTGTATTTGTGTGTACCTGAATAAACTTACTTACTTACTTACATACGAAAGGAATGATTTTCTACAGTTACCCCCAGTAACACATTTTCTCTGATGTTGGACTTGAGAAAATGTTATTCTTGCCGTCACTCATAAAAGTCTTGCTCCCACATCTCATACTTATGTTTATTTACTCTACTCTGGGGTGTATTTATCATCTTTATATGTTATGTATCATGTCTATTATATAATTTTGAAAAAAAAATATCATAGCTGGTTTAATGAAAATGTGTATATTAACGTATTATACGACATTTAATGAGACTCTGTGATTATTATTATTATTAATATTATTACTTCTAATATGGCGTCACTTGTGCAAGTCGTCTGCTACCATATCTCTCATTTATGTTTATTTATTCTACTGTGGGGTGTATTTATCATCTTTATATGTTATGCATCGTGTTTATTATATAATTTTGAAAAAATATCATAGATGGATTAATGAAAATATGTATATTAACGTAATATATGACATTTAATGAGACTCGGTGGTTATTATCATTACTAATGTGACGTCTCGAGACATTAGACACTCTTACTGACTTTAATGTGTACCTACACGTCTGCACAGTATGTAAGTTATTTAGGTACAGGTATACATAAGTATAATTATTAGATTATATATAAAATATGAAATAACTTTTAAAAACACTTGAAGTTTTGGGGTTTCCAGACATAATGGAGAGACTTAGTGCTTACGGATCTCACAGGGAATGTAAACAAACCGGGTGGGGCATGGTGACTGTATTAGAAAGTCAGGTGGGGGGAGCCATATAGAGTGTTTTGGTCATAATTTGAAATGACTGTATTAGCAGAACGCCGTAAAGCAAAACGCCGTAAAGCGGGGCCCTACTGTATGTGAACAGTATTTAGATAAGGGTAGGGAAGTTTTGATTGTATTTATGGATTTAGAAAAGGCATATGATAGTGGATAGGGGAGCAATGTGGCAGATGTTGCAAGTGTATGGAATAGGTGGTAAGTTATTAAATGCTGTAAAGAGTTTTTATGAGGATAGTGATGCTCAAGTTAGGGTGTGTAGAAGAGAGGGAGACTACTTCCCAGTAAAAGTAGGTCTTAGACAGGGATGTGTAATGTCATCGTGGTTGCTTAACCCTTTGACTGTCGCGGCCGTATATATATGTCTTACGAGGTACCGTGTTTGACGTATATATACTCATAAATTCTAGCGGCTTCAAATCAAGGAGGAGAAAGCTGGTAGGCCCACATGTGAGAGAATGGGTCTGTGTGGTCAGTGTGCACCATATAAAAAAAATCCTGGAGCACGCAGTGCATAATGAGAAAAAAAAAACTCAGAGCGTTTTTTTTTTAATTGAAATGCCGACTTTGTGGTCTATTTTCGTATAGTATTTATGGTTGTCTTCTCGTTTTCTTGGTCTCATTTGATAGAATGGAAAACATATTATAGAAATAGAGGTGATTTTGATTGATTTTACTATAAAAAGAACCTAGAAATGGAGCTCAAAGTAGGGGAAATGTTTGATTTTTGCCAATGTTCAAAAGTAAACAAATGATGCCATTGTCCAATAAATGTCCAACTAGCCATTCTAATATGCAGTCATGAATGGGTTGATGTTATTTATACAATTATTACAGTATTGCAGTAGTCTGCATAATAGTAAGTCTTCTATTTTTTGTTTGAATAAAAATTCAAAATAGAAAGCAAGAGTAATATCAGAGGGGCCTAGAGACATGACTGATGAACAAAAAAAAATGTTATTTTAGAGCCAGGAATGTCTGCATTGTTCATTCTGGACCTTATTTTGAAATTGTCATGTTTTTTAGTTTTCGTGAAATTGGCCAAATTGCAAATTTCTGACCACATTATTAGGTAGTTGAAATCGGTAAATGGGCAGTTTCTTGTACTCAATCGATTGAAAAAATGGAGTTCTAAAGAAATAGCTATGAGTTTTATGCGATTGGAACAACGGAATTAGCAGAAAATAGGGCTCAAAGTGGGCAAAATTGCTGATTTGTAAACAGCGCAGAGGTCGCTAACTTTGCGAGAGCATAATTCCATCAGTTTTCCATCAAATTTCGTTTTTTTGGTGTCATTACAATCGGGAAAAGATTCTCTTATCATTTCTTAAAAGAAAAAATTTTTTTTTTTTTTTTTAGATTTTGCGACACCAGGAGACACCTCAGGATTGGGGGTTGCGACAGTCAAGGGGTTAATGTATTTATAGATGGGGTTGTAACAGAAGTAAATGCTAGGTTGTTGGGGTGAGGGTGGAATTAAATTATGGGGAATCAAATACAAAATGCGAGTTGACACAATTATTTTTTGCTGATGGTATTGTGCTTTTGGGAGATGATAAAAAAAAACATTGCAAAGGTTAGGGGATGAGTTTGGGAGGGTGTGTAAAGGTAGAAAGTTGAAAGTGAACATTGATGGAGGAGTAAGATAATGAGGGTATCAAACAGTTTAGATAAAGAAAAATTGTATATCACATTGGAGTGAGGGAGTATGGAAGAAGTGAATGTTTTCACATATTTGGGAGTTGACTTGTCAGTTGATGAGTTTATGAAGGATGAGGTTAACCATAGAACTGATGAAGGAGAAAAGGTGAGTGGTATGTTGAGGTATCTGTGGAGACAAAAAACGTTATTCATGGAGGCAAAGAAGGGAATGTACGAGAGTGTACTGGTACCAACACTCTTGTATAGGTGTGAAGCATGGGTTGTAAATGCTGCAGCAAGGATGAGGTTGGAGGCAGTGGAGATGTCATGTCTAAGGGCAATGTGTGGTGTAAATATTAAGCAGAGAATTAGTGGTGTGGAAATTGGGAGGAGGTGTGGGGTTATTATAAGTATTAGTAAGAGGGCTGAAGAGGGGTTGTTGAGGTGGTTTGGTCATTTAGAGAGAAATGGCTGATGTACATGTATTAAAAAAAAAAATGTATGTGTAGTGTGACCTAAGTGTAAGTAGAAGTAGCAAGACATACCTGAAACCCTGCATGTTTATGAGACAGAAAAAGACACCAACAATCCTACCATCATGTAAAGCAATTACAGGTTTCTGTTTATCACTCCCTTGGCAGGATGGTTGTACCTCCCTGGGTGGTTGCTATCTATCAGCCTACCACCTAGATCAGTGGTTCCCAACCTTTTCTTACTCCCGCACCCCTAAAAATTTTTTTGCTCTAACCTCGCACCCACTACAATTTAAACTTTGTTCAAGGATAAAGGATGTGGAATCATACTAAATTTTATTGAAAGAAGATATTTATTTCACTTTCTAATATAATATGTGAACAAAAATCAGACTTACAGCAAAGAAACATATCACAGAATAATGTTTGAATACACCTTACAAAAATAATAACTCTTGCTTGAAATATGTACAAAAAAGTAAAATAAAGAACTAGCTTTCAAACCTTAAGAAAGAATTTTATTTTTTTCAATATGTAAAAAAGCAAACATATGGATAAGAAAGGATGTCTCCAATTAATATTTGAAGATAATGGTAATTTAAAGATAATGGTAATTTTACTTTGATTATTGAATATTAACCCTTTGACTGTCGCGGCCGTATATATACGTCTTACGAGGTACCGTGTTTGACCTATATACTGTATACTCATAAATTATAGTGGCTTCAAATCAAGGAGGAGAAAGCTGGTAGGCCCACATGTGAGAGAATGGGTCTGTGTGGTCAGTGTGCACCACATAAAAAAAATCCTGGAGTACGCAGTGCATAATGAGAATAAAAAACTCTGACTTTTTTTTTTTTTAATTAAAATGCCGAATTTGTGGTCTATTTTCATATAGAATTTATGGTTGTATTCTCGTTTTCTTGATCTCATTTGATAGAATGGAAAACATATTATAGAAAAAGATTTGATTTTGATTGATTTTACTATAAAAAGAACCTGGAAATGGAGCTCAAAGTTGGGGAAATGTTTGATTTTTGCCGATGTTCAAAAGTAAACAAATGATGTCATTGTCCAATAAATGTCTAACTAGCCATTCTAATATGCAGTCATGAATGGGTTAATGTTATTTATACAATTATTACGGTATTGCAGTAGTCTGCATAATAGTAAATCTCCTATTTTTTGTTTGAATAAAAATTCAAAATAGAAAGCAAGAGTAATATCAGAGGGGCCTGGAGACATGACTGATGAACAAAGAAAATGTTATTTTAGAGCCAGGAATGTCTGCATTGTTCATTCTGGACCTTATTTTGAAATTGTCATATTTTTTAATTTTCGTGAAATTGGCCAAATTGCAAATTTCTGACCACGTTATTGGGTAGTTGAAATTGGTAAATGGGCAGTTTCTTGTACTCAATCGATAGAAAAAACGGAGTTCTAAAGAAATAGCTATGAGTTTGATCGACTGGAACAACGGAATTAGCCGAAAATAGGGCTCAAAGTGGGTGAAATCGCCGATTTGTAAATATCACCGAGATCATTAACTTCGCGAGAGCGTAATTCCGTCAGTTTTCCATCAAATTTCATTTTTTTGGTGTCATTACAATCGGGAAAAGATTGTCATTTCATAAGAAAAGATTTTTTTTTTTTTTTAAATTTTGTGACACCAGGAGACACCTCAGGATTGGGGGTTGCGACAGTCAAGGGGTTAATAAGCAATAAATGAATAAATTTCCTGTTATTAAGACAGACGCTTCTTGCACCCCCTGGAATGATGTCTCGGACCCCTGGTTGGGAACCCCTGACCTAGATTATTACCTATTATCTTTCATTTATAATTTTCTGAATTTTTCTCTTGTTTTTACTAACACTTTTTTTTTCAATATCTTGTAAACACAGAAATGTTCCTTTTTCACTTTTACTATTGTCATCTTAATGTGTCAGGTCATTACATATATACAGTAGCCGTTTAAATATTTTGGGAACACATATGAGAGAGCCATTATGGACAGTCATTTTTATCTTTTTTATCTCATTTGTTTCAGTGGCCAGGTGGAGGTGATATGGCCAGACGACTGGCTCTTGGAGAAGGCTTTATTGGTGAGGGTAGCCAGGACCTCACATCTCTATCCTTGGGTCAGTCTGGCACTCAAGCACACCAGCTGGTGAGTGTTACTCTCAAAATTTTACAAGAAGTGGCTATTTCAGGGGAACAAACATGCAAAGGTGTTTATAAAATGCCAAATTTATGTTCTCATTAACAGGCAGATAAGTAATCAAGAAATATAGTTAAGATTTATTTCAAGCTCTGACTTATCTCTCAGCAAGATTTAAATACTTGTATATAAATCAAGAGTACATTTGTTATGGGCAAATTTTATATCTTCAGTAATGTTTTGTTGCACAAGTGAGAATGACTAATGTTGAAATGGATGAATGATTATGCCAGAGTTATTTTGCCTGACTGATTATTATATTTATAGCTGGTGGATGTTAACAAAAGTATGAATGGGCAGTTGTGAGCTAGACTAAATTACATTTACTACAGAATATACTGTATTCCCTTAATATTCGTGAACGATTAGGCCTTGTACGTAGTAAATTTGCAGGTGAATAGTACATATATATCAGTGCAGGAGTCTGGCTCGTGGTTAATGTTGTAATGCTGTGGGTGAGTTGCCAATCCAGAACCCAGCTTACAGGTAACAGTTATTAAAATCATACACATATCTGAGTTGATGTATTTATGTATGCAGAACTTGTGGCTAGAGTGAGCCAAGTACATTGTTACAGTTTCATATGGATTAGAATGGCTTGTGTAGTACTGAAAAAATCACTAGTTGCAGTAGAGGCCTCTATTGGTGCAACATTTCATTCACAGACAGGCTTTTTCAAGTGGGGATGAGATATCAAAATTTTTGCTGATACCATTACTCAATTCTACATCAGTACTGATACCATCAAAATTAGCTAATACCCACCAATACTGATACCATCAGTATTGATAATCAGCTTTAGGTTGATACCATTACCACTACCAGGGTACCATTACACAAATAACCCACACATAGGAGAATGAAACTTACAATGATGTTTCAGTCCAGCTTGGATCATTGACTGGTCACACAGAAGCATGAAGGGAAGAGAACCAGTATATATATAAGAGAGTGGGGTTGGGAGAATGAGAGGAGGTAGTTGAATACTGTTAAAAGTAGTGGTGGCAGTGACAGTGGCGGCTATAGTGGTGGTGGTAGAAGTAGGTAGAAGTAGTGGCACTACTTACCTAGCAATAAGTGGGGACCTGGGTGTTGATTGTCATGGATCACATCCCAGGGAGTGGTAGTATACCATCGTTTGGGCTGGGCTTTGAAATGAGTTGAGGTAGGACAACAGCTCTTAGCCCATAAAATTAATTTATGTAAAAAAAAAAAAAAAAGAGACTCAGAGAGTAGTGTTAGTGAAGCAATAGTAGTAGGAGTATTGGAGGTAGTCTAAGGAGAAGAGAAAAAAAGAAAAGTAGTACCGCAGGAGAGCTAATGGTTCATGAGGGTGAGAACAAAACCACGAGGTAGAAGTCGTAGGACAGAATACACATAGGCAGAAGAAAGGAAAGGCAAAGAAAATATAGGAACAGAGAAGGAGAGGAGATAAAGATCAGGTCAAGTCATGAGTGTTCTGAAGCTTGGATCATTTGACAGTGTAATGAGAAAGGAAGGCATCTACAGAGACAAAGCCAGGACTAAGATTCATATTAGGAAAGTTGTGCATAAATGATGCTTCAACAAGATGGCATCAGAGAAGACTTGAAGAAGGGTAGACAGTTTTGGCAAAGTACCAATTAATAGGATAACTGTGGTCTCTTAACATGGCAGAAAAGAGTATTATTAGTGTCGGCAAGTCTGACACTTCTGTTGTGCTCTTTGAGTTTGTCAGAGAGTGATCAGTTTCTCCAGAGTATTGGATAGGACAGGAGGAGCAGGAAATGGAGTAGACTCTGGAAGCATCAATAGCAGTAGGAGAGGTACGAACTAGATTACTACAAAAGGTGTTAGGTTGGCGAAAAGTAAGTTTGATGTCTGAATGGAGAGAGTTGTTGAGATTTGAGAGAATGGAGATATAGGGAAGGCAAAGAACTTGAGATTTCACAGGAGTAGAGAGTTTGAAAGAGATGAAAGTTCATTTATCATGTGTGAAGGCAGGGTTTTTGAAATTGGAAGGGTAGCCAAGGCGAGAGAGTGAATTGAGAAGAGTGGAAATTTCCCAGTCAAGAAACTGAAGGTCACAAATCCGGAGAGCACAGAGAGAGAAAGAAATAAGAACACTTCTTGACAGAGGAAGCATGGCAAGAAAAGTAGTGAATGCACATGCCACCTCTGATACTACCACCATTACTTCTACCATTACTCAGCTACCTCCTCTTGTTCTCCTGGCCTTACCCTCTTCTTGTATATATACTGGCTGTCTTCCCTTTGTGCTTCTGCCACTAGTTAATGGTGCAAGTCAGACCAAAACATCATCATAAGTTCCATTCTCCCATGTGCAGGTTATTTGTGTATTGTTCCAGCCATGCTATTGTACCTTTTTTGTCTTTTGGGTACCATTCGCCAATACCCACCAGTACTTTGGTACACCACAATTTTCAGGCACACCTCTATTTTCAAGTATGTACTGCACAGGACTTGAAAAATCCCACCTGTGGATGAGACTTTGTATCAGTAAAGGACTCCAGCGCAACTTGTTTCACTTGTACTCGTTGGCCTCCCGTCTCCAATTTCAAACATACTAGCCTTACACGATGCTTGTGACTGCACAGAATGGTTTGAAGTGTCAGGTGTATCCCTAACCTTCAACTTGAGTTCTTTTCTGCTCTTTCCTGGCAGGTATTTCCCAATCCCACAATTTTGGGAAATTAGTGAGTGAGGATGAATAAAATTACTATAATGAAAAATATATGGGCAGATGTGAGTTTAAGCAAAGTATCATTTATGAAGTGATTCAGGGAAAATTAGTTAGCTGAACTTGAGTCCTAGAGGTGGGGAAATATTGTGCCTGCACTCTGAGAGGGGGATGGGGATGTTGCAGTTTAGAGGGACATTTGAGCTGTGATGTCAGCATGCTTCTGGCAAGAAAGTGATAGAATGAATGATGGTAAGTAAGTAAGCAAGTTTATTCAGGTATACACAAATACAGTTAGATGGATTATCATACATAGCAGCATATGTGTAGAGAACCTAGGATAACCCCAAAAAAGTCAGACAGAGTGACTTATTTCCATTGGGGCCCTTTTACCTTATTATAATACAGTGGACCCCCGGTTAACGATATTTTTTCACTCCAGAAGTATGTTCAGGTGCCAGTACTGACCGAATTTGTTCCCATAAGGAATATTGTGAAGTAGAATAGTCCATTTCAGACCCCCAAACATACACGTACAAACGCACTTACATAAATACACTTACATAATTGGTCGCATTCGGAGGTGATCGTTATGCGGGGGTCCACTGTATAAAGGTTATATTATTATTATTATTCTATAATGAAGATAACATCTTATTATCATACTAAAAAGACTATCTACTGTACGAGGGTCATTAAGACTATCTACAATACGAGGGTCATTACTAGGAATAGGGTAAAATTACATGTGTGTTAGCTAAAAAATTGAAAATCATTCCCCTCCCTTTCTGTAGCTACGTTCATCAGACACCTTTTGGCACTCTTCTTGAACTAGTTCATGCTATGACTGGCTTTGACATGTGCGGGCAGTCTGCTTCATTCCTTTATTGCTGTACAATAAAAGGTGTTTGAAGCCTGGCCACTGACTGTGGGTACTACAAAGTTGTGCTCTCTCCCCCTAGTACTATGATTGCTTTGGTTGCCAACCTTGACAAAATTGACAGCAAGATATTCTGGACACTGTGAGCAATTTTATAAACATGATTTAGCTTCAGTTGTTTTACTCTGTCTTCAACATTCAGCATATCCAACTGCTGTAATTCATCCTGGCCTACATGCTTCTTGGACCCAGGTCCAGGATGAATCTTACAATTTTGTTTTGGGTGATTTGCAGTCTATCTTTTGGTTTTTTTGTCAAGGCAGAGTACCATGAAGAGCAAGCGTAATCCATATGACACTGTATAAGGGCTAGACATAGGGTCCTGTGAGCCTCAGTAGGTAGACACTGTGCTTGTTTATAGAGGAACTTCAGTCTGGCATTCACTTTCTTTACTACACTGTTCCCTATCAATTCTCCTGACATGCATGGGCTCCCCATTACACTGGACATTAAAATTATTTTCCCTTCTCAGTTTATGTTTCATGCCAAAGGGAATGGCTTCAGTTTTTCCAAGGTGCAATGATAGTTCGTTGTCTACTAACCATTTGCTGCAGGACTCCAGTTCCAGTGTTAATACATTAGCTATATCTTGTGGGTCTTTACCTGACACTAACAGAGCACTGTCATCTGCATACAGTAAAAGTTTGCACTTGACACTGATAGGCACGTCATTAACATAGCATAAGAATAATAAGGGACCCAGAATACTACCTTGGGGAACTCCACATGCTATCAGCAGGGGTTCTGATTCCGTTTTGTTGATTTTGACAATTTGTCTCCTGTTGCTAAGGTAGGACTTAAATCAGTCCACAGAACCTATACCGATAGCTTGAAGTTTCTTACATAATATATTGTGGTTGACAGTATCGAATGCCTTTTGATGGTCTAAGGTTACCATACCTATGAGGTTCCCCATTGACATTTCAGTTCTCAAGTAATCCATCAGATTAATTAGGGAGGTGTCGGTTGAGTAAGATCTAAAGCCTGATTGATAGCTACGGAGAATGTTGTTGTCATTAAGGTACTTAACTACTTGACAGTATACCACCCTCTCTAGAATTTTGGATATTATACTGAGTATACTAACCGGCCTATAGTTGCTTACATCAGACCTACTATTTTTCTTGAAGATAGGAGTAACTCTGGCCTCCTTGAACCCCTCCGGTACAGTATTAGTGGTGATGGACAAATTTATTATGTGAGCAGTAGGGATTGACAGTTCAGAAGCACCATCTTTTAGGAACTTAGACGGGATGTTGTCCAGGCCACTGCTCTTAGTTGGGTTTAATCACCTTAGTTCTTTTTGAATAAAGTCATGAGATACACTTACTTGTTGACAACTGTTTCGGGTTATCCCTTTATTGGTATAGTATGTTTAAAACTTATCAGAGTCTGTGTTAAAGGCATTTGGTGCAGCTGGTAGTTTACTTACTAGTGTTGATGCAACAGATGTGTAGTAGGAATTAAAACAATTTGCCACCTTAGTTGTTTTGTGGCATACCTCGTTATCGATAGTGTGTACAGTGGACCCCCACATAACAATTACCTCCGAATGTGACCAATTATGTAAGTGTATTTATGTAAGTGCGTTTGTACGTGTATGTTTGGGGGTCTGAAATGGACTAATCTACTTCACAATATTCCTTATGGGAACAAATTCGGTCAGTACTGGCACCTGAACATACTTCTGGAGTGAAAAAATATCGTTAACCGGGGGTCCACTGTACGTACTATGTTAGACCTATCTACTGGCTTATGGCTATACCCCAACTGTTTTGGTTGTTGCCAGAGCTTTCTGGGGTTATGCTTATACTCTTCAATTTTTGAGCAATAGTGCTTTGCCTTTGCTCCTTTTACAAGTCTCTCTGCACTCTGTTCCTCACCCTTTGGAATTCATTTAGTGCTGCAATATCCTGTCTGTTTGCTTTAAATCTTTTTAGCAGCTGGTCTCTGAACTTCATATTATCTAATATCTCAGTATTCATCCAGGGTTCAGTTCTTCGTTTAATCCTAACATCTTTAACTGGTGCAATATTATCAAGGATGGTAGTGAACATTGTTTTTAATTTTTCCCAGGCATCGTTTACGTCTGTGCAACTTGTTTTCTCTGTCCAGTCACAAGTGTGTAGCCTATTTACCAGTGTTTCTTTACCGTAGTTTCTAGTTGACCTCATTTTTATTGTCCTGTGTAGGCCTATCCTATTCCTAGTGATTTTCCTGGTGCAGTAAATGATGAAATGATCACTAAGACCTGTGGTAATGATACCTGACTGACTAATGTTCTCAGAGCAGTTACAGAGTATGTGGTCATTTAGGGTGGCTGAGAACTGTGTGATCCGGGTTGGTGTATTAATTAGTTGAGTGTAACTATTTAAACCTGGAATTTGCTTATACCTTTTGCATAGCCCGCTATTTTGGTGCTGAAAGCAGATGTTGAAGTCGCCCAGTATTATTGTCTCACAATTGTTTTCAAGTCTGGACAAGACATTGGAAAAATCTTCTAAGAACTGGTCTTGGGTGGGAGGGCGGTAACTAGTTCCTACTAAGATGGGTTTAGTCTTCGGAAGCAGCACTTCAAACCATAGAATCCCCAGTTTATTGTTATTTAAATCAGGTCTTGGGTTGTAAGCTAAGTTATTTTTAATGTAGGCACATACCCCACCACCCTTTCTGTTCCTATCTAAGTGTTTTATATTGTAACCTTTTATTTGGACCTCGTCGTCAGTCACCGTATCATCCAACCAGGATTCAGTTGGATATAACTGCCGCCCTAGTTCTGTTAGCTAGAATCCTAATCTCTGCCAATTTTGGAAAAAGTGATCTTGCGTTGACATGAATAAAGTGAAGGCCTGTTTTCATAAAACAATTATAATCATCAGTATATGGCATTGGGTCATTTGTATTAAAATTAGGTAAATCAATGTCATCATTGCTAAAGGGTAACTGTGCCAAAGTGCATTTTGTTACACACAAAATGAATTCTGGCACTGTTACTATAATTGTACATACATACATCATGCACCCACCCCTTACACATTTTACATAAGGTGTCTTTTCTGTTTTTCTTGCATACTTTAGTGCAGTGTATGCACCTGTTTGATGATGTTTGAGATAATAAGAATGGCTGTATTGTCTCACATTGACCTATGTATGCATTACATGTGGGGTTAAGGTTTTCATTCCTAGCTACTAAACCTTCATTAGCACTGTCATTTATCTGCCTGTTTTGCCTCTGCACAATAGTTTGAGGTCTTGGATTAATTTGGATATCACCACTTGAGAGTGCTACAATAAGAGCTGTGTGCCATTGTTTTTGTTTGGGTATGCGATGTTGCCATACCTTGTGGCGATAGTGACATTTATGTTCCTGGTAGGATGGCAACTGTTGGGCTTTTACTGTCCAGGGTGCTATTGCTCCATGGTGATCATTGAATTTTTTTTTTAAAGTTAATTAATGTAAGAGGAAGAGTTTTAATCCTTAAATTATGTCCTAGATATTAGTATGCAGATTCTTTCATGTGTCCCTTGTACTAGCATGCAGGTTTTCGTACCCAACCAGTCTGCTACTTGCCAATATTTTTTACCTCGGCACAGCTCTTTGGGTTTTCTTCTATCTGTTCATACTTTTTAAAAAAAAAATCTAGGGTCAGCGGGGTGATGATTGTATGTCCGATGTACTAGTACTCCTAGCCAGCAAAAGTAAACAATGGACCAGGAGCTAGTGTTCCACTACCAGCTTTCCTGCCAACAAACAGGGTGTTAAGATGGTTCAAAGATGACTTATTTATTACATTTTCATGATGCTAACAGTGGAATTCAGCCACAAAGTACAGTGGACCCCCGCTTTACGATCACCTCCCAATGCGACCAATTATGTAAGTGTACGTATTTATGTAAGTGCATTTGTACGTGTATGTTTGGGGGTCTGAAATGGACTAATCTAATTCACAATATTCCTTATGGGAACAAATTTGTTCACTACTGGCACCTGAACATACTTCTGGAATGAAATAATATCGTAAACCGGGGGTCCACTGTATACTAAGTATATTTAACCCAGGATAACCCAGTAAAGTCAAACAATGTGAATAATTTCCATGTTTTGAGGAGTATTACACTCTGAAACAGTTGTAATACTGTAAGTATTCATTTTGCATAGCCCATAGCCTTCAAAGACCAAAATAATAAAAAAGAAAAGAAAAAAAATTATATTTCAGGTAGAGCAATGTTGGGCTAAGCATTTTCCCACCTTTAAAAACTTCTTTTTCTTTTTCTGTTTCATAAACACGCTAGATGACAGGGATATCTTGCTACTCCTACTTACACTTTGGTCACACTTCACAGACACGCACATGCATATATATATATACGTACATACATCTAGGTTTTTCTCTTTTTTCTAAATAGCTCTTGTTCTTCTTTATTTCTTCTATTGTCAATGGGGAAGTGGAAAAGAATCTGTCCTCCATAAGCCATGCATGTCATATGAGGCGACTAAAATGCCGGGAGCGATGGGCTAGTAACCCCTTCTCCCGTAGACCTTTACTAAAAAAGAGAAGAAGAAAAACTTTGTAAAACTGGGATGCTTAAATGTGCGTGGATGTAGTGCTGATGACAAGAAACAAATGATTGCTGATGTTATGAATGAAAAGAAGTTGGATGTCCTGGCCCTAAGCGAAACAAAGCTGAAGGGGGTGGGGGAGTTTCGGTGGAGGGAAATAAATGGGACTAAATCTGGAGTATCTGAGAGAGTTAGAGCTAAGGAAGGGGTAGCAGTAATGTTGAAGGATCAGTTAGGAAGGGGGAAAAGAGAATATGAATGTGTAAATTCAAGATTATGTGGATTAAAGTAAAGGTTGGATGCGAAAGTGGGTCATAATAAGCGTGTATGCACCTGGAGAAGAGAGGAAAAGTAGAGGAAGAGAGAGAGAGATTTTGGGAGAATGTTAAGTGAATGTATAGGAACCTTTTTAACCAAGTGAGAGAGTAATTTTTGGTTTGGGGACCTGAATGCTATAGTAGGAGAAACTTTTGAGAGGGTGTGGTAGGTAAGTTTGGGGTGCCAGGTGTAAATGATAATTGGAGCCCTTTGATTGAACTTTGTATAGAAAGGGGTTTAGTTAATAAGGTAATACATATTTTAAGAAAAAGAGGATAAATAAGTATAACAAGATATGATGTAGGGGGAAAAAGACAGTAGTTTTTTTTTGGATTATGTTATGGTAGATAGAAGACTGTTGAGTCGACTTCAGGATGTACATGTTTATAGAGGGGCCACAGATATATCAGATCACTTTTTAGTTGTAGCTACACTGAGAGTAAAAGGTAGATGGGATACAAGGAAAATAGAAGCATCAGGGAAGAGAGAGGTGAAGGTTTATAAACTAAAAGAGGAGGCAGGCAGGGTAAGATATAAACAGCTATTGGAGAATAGATGGGCTAATGAGAGCATAGACAATGGGGTCGAAGAGGTATGGGGTAGGTTTAAAAATGTAGTGTTAGAGTGTTCAGCAGAAGTTTGTGGTTACAGGAAAGTGGGTACGGGAGGGAAGAGGAGCGATTGGTGGAATGATGATGTGAAGAGAGTAGAAAAGAGAGAAAAAGTTAGCATATGAGAGGTTTTTACAAAGTAGAAGTGATGCAAGGAGGGAAGAGTATATGGAGAAAGAGAGAGAAGTTAAGAGAGTGGTGAAGCAATGTAAAAAGAGAGCAAATGAGAGAGTGGGTGAGGTGTTATCAACAAATTTTGTTGAAAATAAGAAAAAGTTTTGGAGTGAGATTAACAAGTTAAGGAAGCATAGAGAACAAATGGATTTGTCAGTTAAAAATAGGAGAGGAGAGTTATTAAATGGAGAGTTAGAGGTATTGGGAAGATGGAGGGAATATTTTGAGGAATTGTTAAATGTTGATGAAGATAGGGAAGCTGTGATTTCGTGTATAGGGCAAGGAGGAATAACATCTTGTAGGAGTGAGGAAGAGCCAGTTGTGAGTGTGGGGGAAGTTCATGAGGCAGTAGGTAAAATGAAAGGGGGTAACGAAGCTTGGATTGATGGGATAAAGATAGAAATGTTAAAAGCAGGTGGGGATATAGTTTTGGAGTGGTTGGTGCAATTATTTAATAAATGTATGGAAGAGGGTAAGGTACCTATGGATTGGCAGAGAGCATGCATAGTTCCTTTGTATAAAGGCAAAGGGGACAAAAGAGAGTGCAAAAATTATAGGGGGAAAAGTCTGTTGAGTATACCTGGTAAAGTGTATGGTAGAGTTATTATTGAAAGAATTAAGAGTAAGACGGAGAATAGGATAACAGATGAACAAGGAGGCTTTAGGAAAGGTAGGGGGTGTGTGGACCAGGTGTTTACAGTGAAACATATAAGTGAACAGTATTTAGATAAGGCTAAGGAGGTTTTTGTGGCATTTATGGATTTGGAAAAGGCGTATGACAGGGTGGATAGGGGGGCAATGTGGCAGATGTTGCAGGTGTATGGTGTAGGAGGTAGGTTACTGAAAGCAGTGAAGAATTTTTATGAGGCTAGTGAGGCTCAACTTAGAGTATGTAGGAATGAGGGAGTTTATTTCCCAGCAAAAGTAGACCTTAGACAATGATGTGTGATGTCACCATTGTTGTTCAATGTATTTATAGATGGGATTGTAAGAGAAGTAAATGTGAGGGTCTTGGCAAGAGACGTAGAGTTAAAAGATAAAGAATCACACATAAAGTGGGAGTTGTCACAGTTGTTCTTTGCTGATGACACTGTGCTCTTGGGAGATTCTGAAGAGAAGTTGCAGAGGTTGGTGGATGAATTTGGTAGGGTATGCAAAAGAAGAAAATTAAAAGTGAATAAAGGAAAGAGTAAGGTTATGAGGATAAGAAAAAGATTAGGTGATGAAAGATTGGATGTCAGATTGGAGGGAGAGAGTATGGAGGAGGTGAATGTATTCAGATATTTGGGAGTGGACGTGTCAGCGGATGGGTCTATGGAAGATGAGGTGAATCATAGAATTGATGAGGGGAAAAGGTTGAGCAGTGCACTTAGGAGTCTGTGGCGACAAAGAACTTTGTCCTTGGAGGCAAAGAGGGGAATGTATGAGAGTATAGTTTTACCAATGCTCTTATATGGGTTTGAAGCATGGGTGATGAATGTTGCAGCGAGGAGAAGGCTGGAGGCAGTGGAGATGTCATGTCTGAGGGCAATGTGTGGTGTGAATATAATGCAGAGAATTCGTAGTTGGGAAGTTACGAGGAGGTGCGGGATTAGCAAAACTGTTGTCCAGAGGGCTGAGGAAGGGTTGTTGAGGTGGTTCGGACATGTAGAGAGAATAGAGCGAAACAGAGTGACTTCAAGAGTATATCAGTCTGTAGTGGAAGGAAGGCGGAGTAGGGGTCGGCCTAGGAAAGGTTGGAGGGAGGGGGTAAAGGAGGTTTTGTGTGCGAGGGGCTTGGACTTCCAGCAGGCATGCGTGAGCGTGTTTGACAGGAGTGAATGGAGACAAATGGTTTTTATTACTTGACGTGCTGTTGGAGTGTGAGCAAAGTAACATTTATGAAGGGATTCAGGGAAACCGGCAGGCCGGACTTGAGTCCTGGAGATGGGAAGTACAGTGCCTGCACTCTGAAGGAGGGGTGTTAATGTTGCAGTTTAAAAACTGTAGTGTAAAGCACCTTTCTTGCAAGACAGTGATGGACTGAATGATGGTGAAAGTTTTTCTTTTTCGGGCCACCCTGCCTTGGTGGGAATCGGCCAGTGTGTTAATAATAATAATAATAATATAATAATAAAATAATAAAAAAACTTCTGTTAATCATTTAAAACAATTAAGAAAACAGAAAAATAATCATATCTTGGCATCAATAAATGGTGAAATGTAAAAATTACTGGTGCTTTTATGCCACTGTTGTTGCCGATGAGTGGCTGTATATATTTTATAAAAAACTTAAATCAGAATACAGTGGAATCTCTGCTTACAGTTTAATCCGTTCTCTGACCTTGCTCGCATCTGGATTTGCTCCTTTGCAAAATCAATTTTCCTTAATTAAATTGAATTAAATTTAATTAAATTGAAATGCAGTTAATCCATTCCCGGCTCTCAGGCGCCAAGGCAAGACACTTCAGTATTTCGCTAATATCATCTACATGTCTGGAGTTTTGAGACTCTGATCGCTGGTTCTATCCCTGGCCATGGTATGGTTTGAGTCATCTAATATGACATAATAAACAATATAAATAACATAGAAACCTGATATATACTCTAGAATGAATAAAAAATGACATTGTGACTAGTGGAGGCGGCCACAACCACTCCTGCATTACAGTGGACCCCCGCATACCGTTGGCCTTACATAACGTTAAATCCGCATACCGATACATTTTATCGCTAAGATTTTGCCTCGCATACTGCTAAAAAACCCGCTCAATGCTGTTCGTCTGAGACGCGTCTAATGTGCGGCCTTAGCCAGCCTCGCATGTTCCGCTGGTGGCATTGTTTACCAGCCAGCCTCCGCGGTAACGTCCAAGCATACAATCAGAACATTTCGTATTATTACAGTGTTTTTGGTGATTTTATCTGCAAAATAAGTGACCATGGGCCCCAAGAAAGCTTCTAGTGCCAACCCTACAGGAATAAGGGTGAGAATTACTATACAGATGAAGAAAGAGATCATTGGTAAGTATGAAAGTGGAGTGCGTGTCAACCATCGCTACTATTGTGGGCAACAAAAAGGCAATCAAGGAAGCTGTTCTTGCCAAAGGTTCAACTGTGTTTTCGAAACAGAGATTGCAAGTGATGGAAGATGTTGAGAGACTCTTATTGGTGTGGATAAATGAAAAACAGATAGCAGGAGATAGCATCTCTCAAGTGATCATAAGTGAAAAGGCTAGGAAGTTGCATCAGGATTTAATTAAAAAAATGCCTGCAACTAGTGATGATGTGAGTGAATTTAAGGCCAGCAAAGGTTGGTTTGAGAGATTTAAGAAGCGTAGTGGCATACATAGTGTGATAAGGCATGGTGAGGCTGCCAGTTTGGACCACAAAGCAGCTGAAAAATATGTGCAGGAATTCAAGGAGTACATAGACAGTGAAGGACTGAAACCTGAACAAGTGTTTAATTGTGATGAAACAGGCCTGTTTTGGAAGAAAATGCCAAGCAGGACCTACATTACTCAGGAGGAAAAGGCACTCCCAGACATAAGCCTATGAAAGACAGGCTTACTCTGTTGATGTGTTTCCAATGCTAGTGGTGATTGCAAAGTGAAGCCTTTATTAGTGTATCACTCAGAAACTCCCAGAGCGTTCAGGCAAAAGAATATCCTCAAGGCTAATTTGTGTGTGCTGTGGAGGGCGAACAGTAAGGCATGGGTCACTAGGGACTTTTTCTATGACTGGTTACACCATGCATTTGCCCCCAATGTGAAAGATTACCTAACTGAAAAGAAATTAGACCTTAAGTGCCTCCTGGTGTTAGACAATGCCCCTGGTCATCCTACAGACGTGGCAGAGCGACTTTATGGGGACGTGAGGTTCATTAAGGTGAAGTTTTTGCCTCCTAATACCACTCCTCTCCTGCAGCCCATGGACCAGCAGGTTATTGCAAACTTCAGAAAACTGTACACAAAAGTTCTGTTTGAAAGGTGCTTTGCAGTGACCTCACAAACTCAACTGACTCTAAGAGAGTTTTGGAGAGAGCACTTTAATATCCTCAATTGTGTAAACCTTATAGGTAAGGCTTGGGAGGGAGTGACTAAGAAGACCTTGAACTCTGCTTGGAAGAAACTGTGGCCAGAATGTGTAGACCAAAGGGATTTTGAAGGGTTTGAGGCTAACCCTAGGAATCCTATGCCAGTTGAGGAATCAATTGTGGCATTGGGGAAGTCCTTGGGGTTGGAGGTTAGTGGAGATGATGTGGAAGAGTTGGTGGAGGAGGACAATGAAGAACTAACCACTGATGAGCTGCTAGATCAACTTCAACAGCAAGAGGCCAGTCCTGAGGAAACTGGTTCGTAGGAGGGGAGAGAGAAATTGAAAAGTTGCCTACTACAAAGATTAAGGAAATGTGTGCAATGTGGCTCAAAGTGCAAACCTTTATGGATGAAAATCACCCTCACACAGCTATTGCAAGCCGTGCTGGTGACTATTACAATGACAATGTTGTGAAACACTTTAGGGAAGTCATAAAGGAACGAGAGGTACAGGCCGCTATGGACAGATATGTTGTGCGACAGAAGTCCAGTGACTCTGAAGCTGGTCCTAGTGGCATTAAAAGAAGAAGGGAAGTAACCCCAGAAAAGGACTTGACACCTCAAGTCTTAATGGAAGGGGTTCCCCTTCTAAACACTAAGACTCTCTCCTCCTCCCATCCCATCAATCATCACCAGATCTTCAATAAAGGTAAGTGTCATGTAATTGTGCATGCCTTTTTCAGTTTGTGTGTATTAAAATTAATATTTCATGTGGTAAAAAATTTTTTTTTTCATACTTTGGGGTTCTTCAACGGATTAATTTAATTTCCATTATTTCTTATGGGGAAAATTCATTCGCATAACGATAATTTCTCATAACAATGAGCTCTCATGAACGGATTAATATCGTTATGCGGGGGTCCACTGTATTGTGGTAATCACTGCCATCTAGTGAGGGCCTTTTGAAGCTGTCTTTTATTATAATTATTATTATGTAGTACATTATTATTATACATGTATTTTTTTTTTTAACAAGTTGGCCGTCTCCCACCGAGGCAGGGTGACCCAAAAAGAAAGAAAATCCCGAAAAAGAAAATATTTTCATCATCATTCAACACTTTCACCACACTCACACATAATCACTGTTTTTGCAGAGGTGCTCAGAATACAACAGTTTAGAAGCATGTACGTATAAAGATACACATATCCCTCCAAACTGCCAATATCCCAAACCCCTCCTTTAAAGTGCAGGCATTGTACTTCCCATTTCCAGGACTCAAGCCCACCTATATAAAAATAACCGGTTTCCCTGAATCCCTTCACTAAATATTACCCTGCTTACACTCCAACAGCTTGCCAGGTCCCAAATACCATTCGTCTCCATTCACTCCTATCTAACACGCTGACACACGCTTAATGGAAGTCCAAACCCCTCGCCCACAAAATCTCCTTTATCCCCTCCCTCCAACCTTTTCGGGGATGACCCCTACCCCACCTTCCTTCCCCTGCAGATTTATATGCTCTCCATGTCATTCTACTTTGATCCATTCTCTCTAAATGACCAAACCACCTCAACAACCCCTCTTCAGCCCTCTGTGTAATTCTTTATTACTCCACACCTTCTCCTAATCTCCACACTCTGAATTTTCAGCATATTATTTACACCACACATTGCCCTTAGACAGGACATCTCCAGTGCCTCCAACCACCTCCTTGCTGCAGCATTTACAACCCAAGCTTCACACCCATATAAGAGTGTTGGTACTACTATACTTTCATACATTCCCTTCTTTGCCTTCATAGATAACATTGTCTCCACATGTACCTCAGCGCACCACTCGCCTTTTTTTCTTCATCAGTTCTATGATTAACCTCATCCTTTATAAATCCATCCGCTGACACGTCACCTGCCAAATATCTGAAAACATTCACTTCTTCCATACTCCTCCCCAATTTGATATCCAATTTTTCTTTATCTAAATCATTTGATATCCTCATTACCTTGCTCTTTTCTATGTTCACTTTCAACTTTCTACCTTTAAACACACTCCCAAACTCGTCCACTAACCTTTACATTAGTGAGAGGGCAGAAAAGGGGTTGTTGAGGTGGTTTGGTCATTTAGAGAGAATGGATCAAAGTAGAATGACATGGAAAGCATATAAATCTATAGGGGAAGGAAGGAGGGGTAGGGGTCGCCCTCGAAAGGGTTGGAGAGAGGGGGTAAAAGAGGTTTTGTGGGCGAGGGGCTTGGACTTCCAGCAAGCGTGCATGAGCGTGTTAGATAGGAGTGAATGGAGACGAATGATACTTGGGACCTGACAATCTGTTGGAGTGTGAGCAGGGTAATATTTAGTGAAGGGATTCAGGGAAACCGGTTATTTTCATATAGTCGGACTTGAGTCCTGGAAATGGGAAGTACAATGCCTGCACTTTAAAGGAGGGGTTTGGGATATTGGCAGTTTGGAGGGATATGTTGTGTATCTTTATACATATATGCTTCTAAACTGTTGTATTCTGAACACCTCTGCAAAAACAGTGATAATGTGTGAGTGTGGTGAAAGTGTTGAATGATGATAAAAGCATTTTCTTTTTGGGGATTTTCTTTCTTTTTTGGGTCACCCTGCCTCGGTGGGAGACGGCCGACTTGTTGAAAAAAATTATTATTATTATTATTATTATTATATTATATTATTATATTATATATTATTATATATTATTATTATTATATTATTATATTATTATACAGTGGAACCTCAAATATCGAACTTTCTTCGGTCCAGAAGGCTGTTCGAGTGCCTTTACCGAATGAGTTTATTCCCATCAGGAATAATGTAAATTAGATTAATCCATTTCAGACCCTCAAAAATACACTTATAAAAGCACTTACAAAAATACACTTACATAATTGGTTGTGTTGGGAGCAGTTCAATTTTTGAGGTTCCACTGTACTATTACAGTGGACCCCCGCATAGCGACCTTAATCCGTGCAAGAGGGCTGGCTGTTATGCGAAATGTTCGGTATGTGAATGAATTTTCCCCATAAGAAATAATGGAAATAAAATTAATCCGTGCAAGACACCCAAAAGTATGAAAAAAAAAATTTTTTTTACCACATGAAATGTTAATTTTAGTACACACAAACTGAAAAAGGCATGCACAATTACATGACACTTACTTTTATTGAAGATCTGGTGGTGATTGATGGGATGGGAGGAGGGGAGAGAGAGTGTTAGTGTTTAGAAGGGGAATCCCCTTCCATTAAGACTTGAGGTGTCGAGTCCTTTTCTGGGGTTACTTCCCTTCTTCTTTTAATGCCACTAGGACCAGCTTCAGAGTCACTGGACTTCTTTCGCACAACATATCTGTCCATAGTGGCCTGTACCTCTCGTTCCTTTATGATTTGTCTAAAGTGGTTCACAACATTGTCATTGTAACAGTCACCAGCACGGCTTGCAATAGCTGTGTGAGGGTGATTTTCAATCAAAAAAGGTTTGCACTTCAAGCCATTTTGCACACATTTCCTTAATCTTTGAAGTAGGCAATTCCTTCAATTTCTCTCTCCCCTCCTTTGAACCAGTTTCCCCAGGTCTGGCCTCTTGCTCTTGAAGTTGATCTATCAGCTCATCAGTGGTTAGTTCTTCATTGTCCTCCTCCACCAACTCTTCCACATCCTCCCCACTAACCTCCAACCCCAAGGACTTCCCCAATGCCACAATTGATTCCTCAACTGGTATACTCCTCTCAGGGTTAGCCTCAAACCCTTCAAAATCCCTTTTTGTCTACACATTCTGGCCACAGTTTTCTTCCAAGCAGAGTTCAAGGTCTTAGTCACTCCCTCCCAAGCCTTACCTATAAGGTTTATACAATTGAGGATATTAAAGTGATCTCTCCAAAACTCTCTTAGAGTCAGTTGAGTTTCTGAGGTCACTACAAAGCACCTTTCAAACAGAGCTTTTGTGTACAGTTTTTTGAAGTTTGCAATAACCTGCTGGTCCATGGGCTGCAGGAGAGGAGTGGTATTAGGAGGCAAAAACTTCACCTTAATGAAGCTCATGTCCCCATAAAGTCGCTCTGCCACGTCTGTAGGATGACCAGGGGCATTGTCTAACACCAGGAGGCACTTAAGTTCTAATTTCTTTTCAGTTAGGTAATCTTTGACATTGGGGGCAAATGCATGGTGTAACCAGTTATAGAAAAGTCCCTAGTGACCCATGCCTTACTGTTTGATCTCCACAGCACACACAAATTATCCTTGAGGACATTCTTTTGCCTGAACGCTCTGGGAGTTTCAGAGTGATACACTAATAAAGGCTTAACTTTGCAATCACCACTAGCATTGGAACACATCAACAAAGTAAGCCTGTCTTTCATAGGCTTATGTCCTGGGAGTGCCTTTTCTTCCTGAGTAATGTAGGTCCTGCTTGGCATTTTCTTCCAAAACAGGCCTGTTTCATCACAATTAAACACTTGTTCAGGTTTCAGTCCTTCAGTTTCTATGTACTCCTTGAATTCCTGCACATATTTTTCAGCCGCTTTGTGGTCCGAACTGGCAGCCTCACCATGCCGTATCACACTATGTATGCCACTACGCTTCTTAAATCTCTCAAACCAACCTTTGCTGGCCTTAAATTCACTCACATCATCACTAGTTGCAGGCCTTTTTTTAATTAAATCCTCATGCAACTTCCTAGCCTTTTCGCTTATGATCGCTTGAGAGACGCTATCTCCTGCTAGCTGTTTTTCATTTATCCACACCAATAAGAGTCTCTCAACATCTTCCATCACTTGCGATCTTTGTTTCGAAAACACAGTTAAACCTTTGGCAAGAACAGCTTCCTGATTGCCTTTCTGTTGCCCACAATAGTAGAGATGGTTGATTTGGGTTTCTTGTACAACCTGACCAGGTCGGTGATACGCACTCCACTTTCATACTTATCAATGATCTCTTTCTTCATCTCTATTGGAATTCTAACCCTTATTGCTGTAGGGTTGGAACTAGAAGCTTTCTTGGGGCCCATGGTCACTTATTTTCCAGAAACAGCACCAAAAACACTGTAATAATACGAAATATTCCGATTGTATGCTTGAATGTTACCGCGGAGGCTGGCTGGTAAACAATGCCACCGGCGGAAGATATGAGGCTGGCTCAGGCCGCACATTGGACGCGTCTCGGACGAAGGGCGCTGAGCGGGTTTTTGGGCGGTATGCGAGGCAAAATTTTAGCGATCAAAGCGTCTGGTATGCGGATTGTCCGTTATGCAAGGCGTCCGGTATGCGGGGGTCCACTGTATTATTATAGTATAATTATTATTATTATTATTATTGTTATTTCAATATAAATAATTTGTAATTTTTATTCACACAAAAAAAATAGAAGATTTACTGTTATGCAGACTATTATTGTAATAATTGTTTAAATAATGTCAACCCATTCATGGCTGCATATTTGAATGGCCAGTTGGAACTTATTGGATGCATTGCTGTTAATTTGTGTACTCTTTAACATCGAAACATTTCAACTATTTGGGCTCCAATTTATAGGTACTTTTTCTTCTGTGAAACCAGTGACAGTCTCCAATATTGCTGTAATAAATCTTACCATTCTATCATGTTGAGAACAAAGAATATGAGAATACAATAATAAATACCATACATAAATTCACCTCAAGTTCACAGCGTTTTAAACCAAAAACAAGGTTGGAGTTTTTTTTTTCTCATCCACTGTGTGCTGAAGGATTTTTTTTTTTTACTGTGCACACTGACCAATCAGATGATTCTCCCTCTCATATTGGTTACCAGCTTTCTCCCGTAGATATTGAAGTGCTAGAATTTTGGCGTATTGATACAACACAACACTGGATGGTATCAGATGTACTAATACGGACACAGTGAAAGGGTTAAGGACCATGGGCCTAATACAGTGGAACCTTACTTAAGAGTGCATTCATGTGCGAGTTTTTCAGATTACGAGCAGTCGCTGGTTTATTTTTTGCTTTCGACACGAGCCGAGTATTTCCAGAGCCGGCACAAGCGGGCCTCAAGGGAGGTTCATGAGCTGGTGAGGGGGCTCTGCTCTTGATCTAGGGACATTGGATCTCAGTTGCTTGTTGGACTATCCTATTGAAGCGTGGCAGTGATATGATGGAATGGTGCTTCTTAACGTACACCAATAAATGAAAGAAATTGAGAACACCAATAAGGGAGGGGGGGATTCCAGATTTTTACTAACGGAGTGGTGGTAACTTATCTCTTCTTTCAACAAATGGCTGTATCCCTCTGAGGCAGGGGGACCCAAAAAGAAAAACAAAAGTTTCCCTTTTTAACTTTAGTAATGTACACAGGAGAATGGGGTAATAGCCCTTGCTCTTGGATTTTAGACCGCCGCTTATGTCATGCTGGCTTACGTGGAGAATTCTTTTCCACTTCCCCATGAGCATAAGGGGAAGTAAACCAGAACAAGAACTAGTAAGAAAATAGAAGGAAACCCAGAGGGGTGTGTATATACAGTGGAACCCCGGATTTCGTACTTAATCCGTTCCAGAAGGTTCTAAATCCGAAAAGTGCGAAAACCGAAGTAATTTTTACCAGAAGAAATAATGTAAATACATTTAATCCTTTTCAGGACACCAAAAAATATTAACAAAAAATACATTTTTTAAAGAGTAACTATAGTTTTACATACAGAAAACAATGAGAAATAAATATAAAGCTCTAATGAAATGGATAAATGAACATTTAACCCGTAAACGGTCCAAACGTATATATACTTTGCCTGGACTCACGATATCATAATGACACGTCTGGAGTTTTTGAGGACCTCTTGATCGCGGGTTCTATCCGGTCAGGGGTATGGTTCTACTATACGTTTTACTGCTAGCGCCACAAACGTAAATAGTTATATGTTTTATTTTCTGCCTCAACAATTTGGGCCAGATCTGGCCTGAGATGCCTGGTCAGCATAGAATAAGTCTTAACACTCGGTGTGCGCAATATTAACAAAAAATCTGGGACCACTTAGTACCTTGTGGGAGTGGCCAGTTATAACTGAGTGCCAGCTAGAGCAAACAGTGGGGCAGACACCCAGGATTCACTGTGATTAATCGTCATATTATACACTCACCCTTTTAACCCTTTGACTGTTTCAGGCCCCTTTCATTTCTGTCAACTGTCATTACTATGTCGCTCATTTTAAAACAAAAAATTATTTTTTATTATAAAATGGATAGAGATCTTTTCCGATGGTAATGACACAAAAAGCTTCAATAATTTGGTCAGTAAACTCGTGGGAATTATGACTACAGCGAAGTTAGCTGGTCTCGGGCGGACATATGCGTAGCGGCGATATCGCCGACTTTGAGCCCCTATTTTCAGCCCAAATCCATTGATGCAGTTGACCAAATCATAGCTATTTCTTTAGAACTCCATTTTATCTATCAGCTGAGTACAAGAAATCCCCCAGTTACTAATTTGGACTACCCAATATGGTGGTCAGAAATTGGCCATTTGGCCAATTTCACGCAAACTAAAAAAGATGCAATTTCAGAATAGGGTCCAGAAAAACAAGGTTGACATTCGTGGCACTAAAATACATATGCTCGGTTTCATTAATCAATCTCTAGGCCCCTCTTTTATTATTAGTGCTTTCTTTTTGATTTTTTTTTCATTCAAAAAAAATACATAATTTACTGTTATGCTAGACTATGCATTATTGCAAAAAATGGTTAAATAATAGTGCTCTAGTGAAGGCAATATTAAGACTTCACCCAGTTGACAGTATTGGACGTGTGGGTGTGATTTATTTATCCTGAACCATTGGTAAAATCGAACGTTTCCGCTACTTTGAGCTCAGATTCATGGTCGTTTGTCATCGTCATAAGTAAGATATCTTTGTATTTCTGTAATATGTTTTCCATTTTTATGCACCTAAGACCATGAAAACGCGAATGACAACGATAAATACTATACGAAAATACATCTCAAAGTCTGCGTTTTATTCCAAAAAAACGGTCAGTTTTTTTTTTTTCTCATTACGCAATGTGTGCTGCAGCGATTTTTTTTGTGGTTGCAACTGCGCACTGACACATGACCCCTTCTCTCACATGTGGGCCTAACAGCTCTTCTCCCGCCTGTGTTTCGAAGCCGCTAGATTATTGAGTTTATTATCAAGTCAGTACATTGGCTCGTAAGACGTATTTATACGTCGAAAACAGTCAAAGGGTTAAGAGGCAAGAGATGTTAACCCCAAGTTTAGGGTCTGTCTATCTCTCTCTATCTGTCTCGCAGGTACACACAAATATAATTAGTTTTCACTAGTGTAAATTACCTTGAAATAACCAAAAAATCCAAAGTGCTATACTGTGCTTGTAGATATAATGCATAAGAATACCTGTTGGTTCACATTGGCTCTCTCTGATAAAGAGAGACAAACAGAGAGACAGCAAGAGACAAGCATTCCGAGAAATAAGACAGAGACAGATAATCAGAGATACCAGCCTCAACAGATGTTTTCCCCTTTTCTCTGCACCCTTGATGGCACTCATCAATATGTACAATACTTTTTTCCATCGTATCTCTGCACTATATCCTTTCTTATCTATGACTCCACTCCCTGGCGCCCATCAATTGCTTGTTCATATCTGATCTTAATTACTGCCCTCATGGATGCTTGGTCACGGTGCATTTGTCTTACTCATTGCTTCAAAGGAATTTATTCCTTCTTCTTCTGTACCTCCTGTGGTAGCCCAAAACATTGCTGGGACCTATAAATACTTTATATATTACACCTCCCACCCCCACCCCTACACAACACAGTAAATGGACATGGCAGGTGTAAATGTCCACCTGTCAAGTGATTTGACAATTTGAGTACAATTTCAGTTACCTAGTAATAGTGTCAGAACAAAGATTGGTTATGATATGACAGCAACTACAATAAATTGTAATTATCTGAACATAAAAATTATATAAAATATATAAAAATGAGAAAAAAAATGGTATTCGGCAACATTCTGCAAGCGGCAGGCCTCCTGGGTGCCGGTTCAGGTGAGCATTAACCCTTCAGGTTGGTGCCATACTCGTATGGATTGCGCGCAAGGGTTGGTGCCGTACTAGTACACATAAATTATAGCGGCTTCAAATTAAGCGGGAAACAGCTGGTAGGCCTTGATGTGAGAGAATGGGTCTGCGTGGTCGGTGTGCTCGGTAGAAAAAAATTCTGTGACTCTGTGGCACATTGTGGGAACACCTTTTTAGTAGACCTTGTTCACCTGCCTCGCAGTAAGAAGTCCTCACTCCTCGGCAATTGGGACACTTTTTGTTCCCAGTGAATAGTTCTAATAAGGATGAAGCGCCAGTGAAGATGGAGTTTCATGGTTTGGTGAGGTTGTGACCGAAATTAATGACCATAATACTGGAAAAGGAGGAACACCCAGACGACCTCAAGCATTCACACCTCTGCTGCGGTCCTGTCTTGTTCATGTTCATTGTACAGAATCAAAGAGGAAACTCTTATTTTCCAAAATCCCAGACTCAAATGTGAGCATTTGGTGATGTAGTCGACGTGAATTATTAAACTCAAGCTCTTGAATACAGTCCAGTAGTGCAGTGAAGTGGAATTATTCTCCAGTGAGCGTAAGTATATACTGCGATAGATGCGCTCTGGTAGTGTGCCATGTGCTATTCCAAAGGGAAAGGAGTACATCTCGGAGTTACTTCCCGTGGCTGTACAAAGGATACAGACAGTGAATATGAAGATGCTATGTGTTGCAATTGGGAGGGGAAAAATGCTGCTGGTGGTGGTAGTGGTGGTGCGGCGTGAGGCACAAGCAGTGGGACAATGCATGCCACCATGCCGCTGGCCTCAGATGATCTAAGACAAAAGGCCACCCATCCCCACCCACCCAACAACACCAGCTCACAACCACAACTCCCAACCACCAGTTAATATCCGTACCACTAGCAGGGACCGCACCTGGATTGCAGGAAGCTGGCCCTATTTGCTCCAACTAACTTCACTTTGATGACCAAAACGCTATGTGGAATACGGCCATCTTGCTACACTTGGGAACACAATGCCAGTGATATGGAATGTTCACGTTATTCTTTGACGAAAACACTGATGACCATTTATTGATCAAGGAAAAGCAAACAGATACTAGAGTGCACCATGGCAACACAAGTCTTTCACCAAGCTCACAAGCTACACCAGTGGAAGGAGAAAATGTGGCTGTGATGTATCTTTTCTTTGCCACAATAATGCTTATGCCAATGTGTATAGCACAATGAGCCAAATCATACTGGGTCAAACAGACCGCCTGATTGACAACCAAGGTTTAGTTATATAATAGGGTGAAATCGTTTGTGCTTACTATTAGTATGATTCACTTCTCAGACAAAACCAGCCTGACAGAAACGACAGGTTATATAAGATTAGGAATGTGTTTGTGCATCTGAAGCAGAAATTCAGTATGTATTTTTGTCCCTTCACTAAGCGTGTTATTGATGAGTTTTTGATTCTGTTCAAAGGAAGACTCTCATTCAAGAAATACATACCAAGCAAGAGGAAAAGCTTTGGTATAAAATTGTTTGTGCTTTGTGATTGTTACAGTGGTCTTGTTTTTTTTATTATTAACACACTGGCCGATTCCCACCAAGGCAGAGTGGCCCGAAAAAGAAAAACTTTCACCATCATTCACTCCATCACTGTCTTGCCAGAAGGGTGCTTTACACTACAGTTTTTAAACTGCAACATTAACACCCCTCCTTCAGGTGCAGGCACTGTACTTCCATCTCCAGACTCGAGTCTAGGCACCACAGTTTCCTGAACCCCTTTCATAAATTGTTATCTTTGCCACACTCCAACAGCTCATCAAGTTTTTAAAAACCATTTGTCTCATTCACCCCTATCAAACTCGTCAACATGCCCCGTCTGGAAGTCAAGACACCTACCAACAAAACTTCCTTTTACCCTCCTCCAACCTTTCCTAGGCCAACACCTACCCCGCTTTCCTTCAGATACTGAATGATACACTCTTGAAGTCATCTGTTTCACTCCATTTTCTCCTACTGTCGAACCACCTCAGCAACCCTTCCTCAGCACCTCTGAGTCAAAAGTTTTGGCAATCCCGATCCTCCATCCTAACTTCCAAAACTACAAAATTTCTCTGCATTATAATTCACACCACTCATTCACGCAGACATGGACATTTCCCACTGCCTCCAGATTCTCTTTGCTGCAACATTCATCACTCATGCTTCACACCCATATAAGGAGCGTTGGTTAAAAACATACAACTCTCTACATTCCCCTCTTTGCTCCATGACAAAGTCTCTTTGTCTCCACAGGACTCCTAAATGCACTGCTCACCCTTTTCACCTCATACTTCTATGATTCACGTAATCTTTAATAGATCCATTGATGACATGTCACTCCCAAATATCTTGACTAACATTCACTCATCCATACTCTCTCCTCCAATCTGATATTCCAATCTTTATCACCTAAATCATATGGTTATCCTCATAACCTACTCTCTCCTGTATTCACTTTTGATTTTCTTCTTTTTACATTTCCCTTTCCAAATTCATCCACCAAACCTCTGCATCTTCTCTTCAGTATTCCCAAGAGTACAGTGTCATCATCAAAGAGCAACTGTGGACAACTCCCCACATTTGTGTGATTCTTTATCTTTTAAACTCCACGCACTTCGCCAAGATCTCTCGCATTTACTTCTCTTACAACCCATCTATAGATATATTAAACAACCACGGTGGCATCACACATCCTGTCTAAGGCATTCTTTTACTGAAATATCTCCCTCTTTCCTACATTACTCTAAGTTGTGCCTCACTATCCTCGTAAAAAACCTCGTCATTGCTTTCAGTAACTACCTCCTATACCATACACTGAACATCAGCACATGGCCCCCTTCCACCATGTCATACGCCTTTTACAACATCCATAAATGCCACAAAAAACCTCTTTAGCCTTATCTAAATACTGTTCACTTAAAGTTTCACTGTAAACACCTGAAGCAAAACACCCCTACCTTTGTAAAGCCCTCCTTGTTAATCTGCTATCTATTCTCCGTCTTACTCTTGATTCTTTCAATAATACACTCTACCATAAACTTTACCAGGTTACTCAATACAGACTTATCCCCTTTAATTTTTGCACTCTCTTTTGTCACTTTGCCTTTATTCAAAGGAAACTACGCATGCTCTCTGCAATCCCTAGGTACCTTACCCTCTTCCCATATATTTATTAAATTAATTGCACCAACCACTCCTAAACATATTATCCCCACTGTTTTAAACATTTCTATCTTTATCCCATCTCAATCCCAGCTGCTTTACCCCCTTCCATTTTTACTTATGCCTCACGAACTTCCCCCACACTCATAATGGCTCTTCCTCACCTCTACAAATTTTTTTCCTCCTTGCCCTATACACGAAAACCACCCAGCTTCCCTACTTCTTCATCAACATTTAATCAATTCCTCAAACTATTTCCCTCCATCTTCCCAATACCCTCTATACTCTCCATTTAATTAACTCTCCTCTCCTATTTTTAATGGACAAATCCATTTGTTCTCTACGGCTTCCTTAATCTTGTTAATCTCGCTCCAAACTTTTTTTATTTTCAACTCTCTTATTTCGTTCTCTTTTTACATTCGCTTCACACTTCTCTTAACCATCTCTCTTTTTTCTCCATATACTCTTCCCTCCTTGCCATCACTTCTCACTTTCGTAAAAACTTCCTTATATCGCTAACTTTTCTCCCTTCACTCTCTTTACATCATCAATTCCACAATTGCTCCTCTTCCTCCCGCAACCACTTTCCTGTAACCACTATCTTCTGCTGAAACACTCTACACAATACATTTTTAATCCTACACTATACCTCTTCGACCCCATTGTCTATGCTTCATTTGCCCATCTATTCATCCAATAGCTGTTTCATTATCTTTTCCTAACTGCCTTCCTCCTTTTAGTTTATAAACCTCACCTCTCCTCTTCCTGATGCTTCTATTCTCCTTGTATCTATCTAACCATTTACTTCAGTGTAGCTACAATAAAAAGTGATTGTTATATCTGTGGACCTCAATAAACATGTACATCCTGACAAGTCGACTCAACAGTCTTCTAGGTACACAATACATATCCAAAAACTACTGGTCATTTCCCTACATCATTTCTGTTATACTATTTATCCTCTTTTTTTTAAATATGTATTACCTATAACTAAATCCCTTATATTTCAAAGTTCAATCAGAGGTGCTCCATTATCATTTACACCTGGCACCACAAAAACTTACCTACAACATCCCTCTCTAAAAGTTTCTACTATTTAGCATTCAAGGTCCCTACCACATTTAACTCTCCCATTTTTCACTTGGTTCAAGGTTCCTATTCATTCACTTAACATCTCCCAAAAATCTTCTTCATCTCCTCTACATTCCTCTCTTCCTCCGGTGCATACATGCTTAGTATGACCACTTTTTGCATCCGCCTTTACTTAAAATCACATTATATTCTTTGATTTAACACATTCATTTTCTCTTTTTATCCTCATAAACTGATCCTTCAACATTATTGCTACCCCTTCCTTAGCTCTAACTCTCTCAGATGCTCCAGATTTAATCACACATTTAATTTTCACCACCGAAACTCCCCTAACCCCCTTTCTGCTTTGTTTCGATTATGGCCAGGACATCCAACTCTTTTTCATTCCAGCATCAGCAATCATCTGTTTCTTGTCTATTCTGCCACTACATCCACAAACTTCAAGAATCCATTTTTTATAGTTTTATCTTCTTCTATTTTTTAGTAAATACTTTACTGGAGAAGGGTTACTAGCCCATTGCTCCCGGCTATTTTAGTCGCTTCATAAGACTCGCATGGCTTATGGAGGGGGAAAGTATCTTTTCCCTTCCCACGCGACAATAGAAGAAATAAAAGAAGGAAGAGAACTATTTAGAATAAGGAGAAAAAACCTAGATGTATGTATGTATATATGCATGTTGAGTGTCTGTGAAGTGTGACCAAAGTATTGTTGGAGTAGCAAGATATCCTGTTATCTGAATGTTTGTGTTTTCTAGCATGTTTATGTAACAGAAAAAGAACCAGCATCCTCCCATCATGTAAAACAGTTACAGGTTTCTGTGTCCCAGTAATCTGGCAGGATTGGTAGTACAGTGGACCCCCGGTTAACGATATTTTTAATTTCAGAAGTATTTCATGGTGCCTGTAATGACCGAATTTGTTCCCATAAGGATTTTGCTGAAGTAGATTTGTCCATTTTCAGACCCCCAAAACATAC
The DNA here is from genome assembly GCF_026875155.1 of Cherax quadricarinatus. Classification (NCBI taxonomy): domain Eukaryota; kingdom Metazoa; phylum Arthropoda; class Malacostraca; order Decapoda; family Parastacidae; genus Cherax; species Cherax quadricarinatus. The sequence goes on along the minus strand of NC_069408.1, from coordinate 21,117,801 downwards.
ACGTACAATCGCACTTTACATAAATACACTTACTTATTGGTCGCATTGGGTGGTGTTCGTTATGCGGGCGGTCCACTGTACTTCCCTGGGTGGTTGCATGTCATACCATCCTACTACTTGGTATCTGTATTGGCGATATAATTGTGTACATGGATGTAATACATTGCGAGATACCAGGAAGCTACTTGGTTTATTCGGTGATGTGGTTAGAACAATGATGGAAACTCATATCTTAGGTCAAGGGAATATATTTATATACTGACAGCTGGTATACAAGCCCCTTAGTGATTTCTTGTGAGTGAACATGACAGAGGTGTGTGGCACAGTGTGTGCAAATCGTAAACATATGCCCAGGTTCGATGCTGGCACTTGTAGAGGTGAGGTGCACAGCCTTTGTGCCAATGAACATCATAGCATTTGGTGGCATGACAAACGAGATCGTCACAAACTGTTGTCATCAGTTCCCCTAATGAAAGGCAGACAGTGGCAGGCAGCATAGAGGAAGCAATGAACCCATTCTAAAACTGCAGCTGTGATTGATTACACCCTCAATATGCATTAAGTTACAAATAGTGACAGGCAGATTTGGTTTGCTGATTGGTTTGAAGAGTTATAAGTGGTTACATAAAACTCTTTTTCCTTCTTCCATGAGACATTTACATGCTCAGTGCTTATTTATTTGATGAGGACCCAGAAAACAAACCACCTATATGGAGAATTTTGCTTATTTGTCATCAGAAAAATAATAATCACATTACCAAGGAAAAAAACACTGCAATAAGAAAACCGCCACGTAATTATCAACAACTACCTTCTTGTCTGAAGCATGGGATATCAAATTCACTAACGAAACTGCTGCAACTGCTTTGAAGGAAAAAGACTCTGTACGAAGGGGTTAGGTACTGTGCACGTACAAAAAAACGCCCACAACAAATACAGTGGCCACTCGTTTTATGTGTGAGGAGTGTAAAACACCATTGTGCTTGGAACCATGTTCTAAGACTTCCTCAGCTGCAGAAACTTCTAATTATTTGTCCTGTGACGGATTTGTGTATATATAATATAGAAAAATATAATAAAACAATTATTTTGATAGTGTTCGTTTGCTGTAAATATGTTTTCTGAACAAACAGTGATAACAGTGATTATGCAGTTTTGTGTAGTATAGAAAAAGAAATAACTTACAAAATAGTGCTCAATGTTGGTCTCACAGGCCATAAAAGGTTACTTGGAAAAAAAATTAAAAAAATAATAGAAAATAGTACCAAAAAATAAAGATAGTACGTATACCGGGTGACGGCAGTCGAGCGATGTTTACCATCATGTGTTATTTTCTGTCAACTTCACTGCCTTAATCTCGGTAAGTATTGATGGTTAAAAAATTTTTTCTTTAGCCTATAAAATTCAGGAAAAAAAAAAACAACTATTCTTTTCCTAAGAAAAATTTATTTTGTTTTTCTCGAACCTTTTTACCGACCCTGAGGAAAACAAAACAAGGTTGGGAGAGGGTCTGCCGACCCTGAATAGGGTTATGTGCAACTTTGCAGCCTCATATCTCGGTAATTAATGACCCTGTTTTTTTTTATTTTATTCTATATTACTTAGAAAAATGTGCTCTCTTCATTTTTTCATTAACCCTTGACTGTCGCGGTCGTATTGTACGTCATAGGAGATACCGTGTTTGATGTCATCTATACGCATAAATTCTAGCGGTTCAATATCAAGCAGGAGAAAGATGGTAGGCCCACATGTGAGAGTATGGGTCCTCATTGGTCAGTGTGAACCATATAAAAAAAAAATAGGGGAGCCAGTGGTGGCATTGTGGGAATTACCTTTAGTCGTCCTTTTTTCAGCTTGTCTAGACGGTAAGAAATATGTGTATTCCCTGCAATTTGGGACTCTTCTCGTTCCCAGTGATGCTACGAAACACAGATGGAAACGTGTCAATGAAGATTACTATTTCATGTTTCGAGGAGTTTGGGACCATAAGCAGTAATGGAGGAGGTGGGTGTGAGGAGGAGAGGAAGATGTGGAGGAAGATGAGGAGGAGGAAAGAAGAGGGAGGGAGGTAGAAGAGGAGGTGGAAGGAAGGAGGAGGGAGGAAGGAAGGAGGAGGAGGAAGGAAGGAGGAAGAGGATGGAAGGAGGGAGGAGGAGGAAGGAGGGAGGAGGAAGAAGGAGGGAGGCAGAAAGGAGGGAGGAGGTGGGAGGGAGGTGGAGGAAGAGGCGAGGGAGAAGGAAGGAGGTGGAGGACGGAAGAAGGGAGGGTGGAGGAGGAAGGTGGCGGTGGAAGGAGGTGGAAGAAGAAGGAAGAGAAGAAGAATAAGATAAGAAGAAGAATTAGAAATAATAATAATACCTAATAATAATAATATGTATAATATGTTACCTTGAGGCCATGAAAAACAGTTCACCCCATGACAGATGACAAGATAAGGGGAGATAACATCTTATACGAGCTGACTTTGATGAGCGTAAACGAGGGTGGCAGGGAGGGGGGGAAGCTGTCCATCTGTCAAGAAGCCAGGAGGTGGAGGAGAAGGAGAAGAGGAGGAGGAGAAGGAGGAGGAGGAGGAGGAGGAGGAGGAGGAGGAGATGGAGGAGGAGGAGGAGGAGGAGGAGAGGAGGAGGAGGAGATGACGACGAACAAACATTTGTCTGTCTGCAAACTCCCTGTCTATCCGTTAGCTCTGTTCAGAGAGAGCTACAAGACTGTGTCATCATTCACGTTTACTCACTATCTTCAAGCAGGAGTATAGCACTTCTGTCTGATTTTTGGGGTTATCCTAGGTAATTTACACTTGTATAGTTGTATCTATGTGTACCTGTGAGACACGTGATAGACAGAGATAGAGAAAGAGAGACAGATTGATAGAGATAGAATGAGGGAGGAAAGATAATTAGATAGATAAACTTTGGGGGTGGGGGAAGCAGATCCGACCACATTGTTTTGAAGGCGGTAGGGGGTGTGACTAGAAGAGACAATATGTCACTTTGACAGCTGCCGACTCCTGACTCAAACAATTATAAGCCACACGCTCCTACACAAGACAAGCTTTTGCTGAAGGGTGATATAGGAGTTTTATGATCAAGTATTAGTGACCTTTTTAATTTAAATATGTGTATAAATATTATAGAAACCAGAAAGAGAGGGAGGCAGGAATGAAGGAAGGACTAGATGACAAGGAAGGATAAAAAGTCATGAAGGACAGATGAAGGAATGTAGGAAACGGAGAGGTGGAATGCCTTCAGGTAGGTAAGGAATGAAGGGAAATTAGGAAGGAATGCTTACACAGACCATTTCCTAGGGATAACTCATAACAAAAATCTGCCTGCTGATATAGAAGGAATGTGTAACTCAGAAGAGGTGTTTTGTCTTGCAATAAAAAAAAAATTCAACAAAAAATGCAAAACCCCCCCACACACTGATTTTATTGTGTGCGAGTGTAAAACACATTGTGTTGACACATGTTTTATGTGTGTGAGAGAAACACCATGTGTATGACACCATTTTTTATGTGTGAGGAGTGTAAAACACACTGCCCCCACCCCCCCCCCCTCAGTATGACACCAGTTTTTTTGTGTGAGAGTGTAAAACACCAAGTGTATGACACCATGTTTATGTGTGAGTGTGTCGTAAATAAACCCCTGTGTATGACACATGTTTTATTGTGTGAGTGCAAAACACAACTAGTGTATGACACAGGTTTTATGTGTGAGGAGTGTAAAACACCACTGTGTATGACACATGTTTCACAGAGTTTCACAAGCTGTAGAACTTCCTGGAGTATGTTTCAGTGACTGCAATCACTCTTATTGGTATATATATATTATAGACATAGTAATAACAATTTTTTGTATTGTTTGTTTTTGTAACAAGTTTTGTAATCATTATTATTGATAATTATGTTTGTGTGCTTATTGTGTTGTATACGAGTGGATCTATGTACATTGAACCTTACTTTGGTCTCACTGGCACATAAGTTATGTGGAAAAAATAAAATAGTGAAAAAAACACAAAACCTTCAAATAAAGTCAATTAAAGTTTTTCCGGGTGAGCAGCAGTCGCCGCTGTTGCAATACGCGGCTCATTTTTCTGCAACTTCATGCCTCTATATTCGGCTATGTACTGTTGGGAAAAATTTTTTTTGAGACTAAAACAATCAGAAAATAATCTTAACACTTCTTATATGAATAAAATAATTTTTTTTTTTTCGGAATAGTTTGCGACACCAGGAGACACTTCAAGGATTGGGCCCTTCGACAGTCAAGGGTTTAAAAAAAAAAATTTTTTTTGTTTTTCCAAATATTCGGGGCACTGGGGGGTATTAACCCTTTCAGGGCGACAGGCCCATATCAGAGCATTGTTTCTCAGAGGTACGGCAAATTTAAACAAAAAAAATATTTTTTGATTATGAAAAAAGATAATCTTTTCCCAATCAATAATGACAGCAAAAGTATGAAATTGATGGATAACTTACGGGACGTTATGCTCTCGTGAAGTTAGCGGTATCGATGATGTTTACGCTTCCGGCACATTTTGCCCACTTTGAGCCTATTTTCGGCCATTCCGTGTAGTGTCGACATAAATCATAAAACTTTTTGCTGAACTCCATTTGTTCTATCGAATGACTACAAGAAACTACCCATTTACTGATTTCAACTAACCATATACAATGGTCAGAATTACGCATTTGCCAATTTCACACAATTCAAAAGATGCCATTTTCCAAAATAGGGTCAGAATAAAAAAGAAAGACATTCCTGGCACTAAACTACATTTCCTCTCTTCATAGTCACTTCCCATGCCATCTTACATTCTTTTGCTTTCACTTTGAATTTTTTTTCTTTCCCACCAAATATAAAGATTTTATGTTATGCAGACTACTGCCATTAGTGTAGAAATGGTATGAATTTAATATCAGCACACTTGTGAAATAATAACTAGGATAACTGTTGGTCGTGTATTGGATGCATAGCATGATTTGTTTACTTTTGAACTTCAAGTAAAATCGAAATTTCTGTACTACTTTGAAGCTCTATTTCTAGGTACTTTTCTTGTAAAACCAGTCAAAAAATCATCTCAATTTCTCTAACGTGTCTTCCATTCCTATAAAATGAGACTGACACAATACTAGAATACAACAATAAATACCACCCCCCCCCCCACCCCACCTCCCCCCACCCCCCACCCCCCCCCCCCCCCCCCCACCCACACCCCCCCCCCCCCCCCCCCCCCCCCCCCCCCCCCCACCCCCCCCAACCCCCCCAACCCCCCCCCCCCCCAACCCCACCCCATACGAAAATACAGTGCTAAGGCGCGGTTTTAATCCAAAAACACAGTTGAATTTTTTTTTCTCATTATCACTGTGTTGCTGCAGGATTTTTATATTATCCCGCGACTACTGACCCTCATGACCCATTCTTTCTTATGTAGGCCTACCTGCTTTTCTCTCACTAGATGTGAGGGTGCTAGAATTTAGGCGTACTAGTACGTCAGACACCCTTGTGCGTAAGCCGTACTAGTACAGCCGAAACCCTGAAAAGGGTTAACATATGTATACGTTTTGGGACTGTTATGGATTAAACATACTGTAAGGCTGTTCCTAATTAAGATGAAATTAAGGTGTGAAACTATCTTGTGTTTTTTTTCTTCGTCGCACTTGACAACGAGTTTTCAGTTTTATTTACTTGCCGTGACCTACATGTCATTCTTTTCATGAGGTCACATCCTGGGTTATTCATTACATAAGTTCGTATATTCACCCCATTCCTTTTAACCCTCTCAGGGTCCAACGCCAAAATCTGAAGTGGTGCCCCAGTGTCCAAGAATTTAAAAAAAAAAAATTGCTTATTTTTCTTATGAAATGGTAGAGAATCTTTTTGTGAATGTAATAAAACAAAAAGTACGAAATTTGATGGAAAATTGACAAAATTATGCTCTCGTGAATTTTGATGTGTCAGCGATATTTACGAATCGGCGATTTTGCCGACTTTGATCCCATTTTAGCCCATTACATTTCTCAAGTCAGACAAATTCTTAGCTATTTCACTTAGTACTACTTCTATCGATTGAGCACAAGAAATCACCAAGTCAATGTTTCAACTACAAAAAAACGTGACCGGAATTGGTAATTTGGCCTATTTAACCACAAAGTTCAAAATATTCAATTTCAAATTAGGGTCCTGAATAACAATGTAGGTATACTGTGCACTAAAACTTTCATTTCCTCTGTTCTTTAGTTATGTTTGAGGCTTTACAACTAAATTCCCAATTTTGATTTTTATTAACATAATGAATATTTATTCACACTCAAAATAATATAGAGGGTATTTAATGTTATGCAATATTGTAATACATTGTATAAATATCATCACCACATTTGTCAATGTATGATTAGGCCCACCAGCCTGGCGTGTTTTAGACGTGGAGGTAGTTGGTTTACTCATGATATCGGCAAAAATTTAAAAAAAAAACATTCTGCCCCTTTGAGCTCAGTTTAAAGCCATTTTCCAGTGCTAAAACCAATCATAAATTATCATCTATGTCTGTAATATGTTCTTCCATTCTATCATAACGAGACCAGAAATCACAAATACAACTATAAAAAACATACGAAAAAAAACACTGCAAGTTCGCTGTTTTAATAATAAATCACGGGTATCAGTTTTTTTTCTATCATTATACACAGTGTGCTGCAGGATTTGTTTATTATGTGGTGCACACATACCACATAGATGTTATCTCTCATATCTAGGCCCAATTTACAATCAAAGTTTATAGTAGTGAGCTAAGCTCATGACGAGATTACGGTTTTGGACCCTGAAGTAAAGCCGTAGATCTTCGGGAAGGGACCCTGAAAGGGTTAGATTGTAGAACTGATGATTCATTAACCCTTCACTGTCGTGACCCTTGCCTAACTGAATTACTTTCAGTGTCGATAGAATTTAAAATATAAAAGTTTTTTATGAAAAGATCGAGAATCTTTTTCCAATGGTAATGACAAGAAAAGTACGAAATTTGATGGAAAACTTAGGGAATTATGCTCTTGTGAAGTCAGCCGTCTTGGCGATATATATATGTGCATTGGTGATTTTACCCACTTTGAGCCCTAATTTCAGCCAGTTCCGTTGTTCCCATCAACCAAGCTCATAGCTATTTTGCTAGAACTCCATTAGTTCTATCGATTGAGTACAAGAAACTGCCCATTTACGAATTTCAACTACCTAGTAAAGTGGTCAGAAATTGGCAATTTGGCTAATTTCACACAAATTTCAAAAGATGCCAATTTCAGAATAGGGTCCAGAATGAACAATGCAGACATTCCTGGAACTAAAATAACATTTTCTCTGTTCATTAGTCATGTCTCCAGGCCCCTCTTATATTACTCTTGCTTTCTGTTTTGAATTTTTTATTCACACAAAAATAGAAGATTTACTGTTATACAGACTACTGCATTATTGTAATAATTGTATAAATAATGTCATCCTATTCATGGCTGCATATTAGACTGGCCAGTTGGACACTTATTGGATGATGCTGTAATTTGTGTACTCTTTAACATCGAAACATTTCAACTATTTGGGCTCCAATTTATAGGTACTTTTCTTTGTGAAACCAGTGACAGTCATCCCTATTTCTGTAATAAATCTTCCATTCTATCAAGTGAGACCAAGAATATGAGAATACAATAATAAATACCATACGAAAATTCACCTCAAGTTCAAGCGTTTTAAACCAAAAACAAGGTTGGAGTTTTTTTTTTCTCATCCACTGTGTGCTGCAGGATTTTTTTTTATACTGTGCACACTGACCAATCAGATGCATTCTCTCACATGTAGGTCTACCAGCTTTCTCCCGCTAGATTTGAAGCTGCTAGAATTTTGGCGTATTGATACAACACCAACACTGGCTTGTAAGCTGTACTAATACGACACCAGTGAAAGGGTTAAGACCATGGGCCTAATACAGTGGAACCTCTACTTACGAGTGCATCCATGTGCGAGTTTTTCCAGATACGAGCAGTCGCTCGGTCTATTTTTTGCTTTCAGACACGAGCGAGATTTCCAGAAGCAAGCGGGCCTCAAGGGAGGTTCCTTGACGCTGGTGAGGGGCTCTTGCTCTTGATCTAGGGAATTGGATCTCAGTTGCTTGTTGGACTATCCTATTGAAACGTGGGCAGTGTATGATGGAAAGGTGCTTCTTAACGTACACCAAAAATGAAAGAAATTGGACCACAAATAAGGGAGTTCACTTCTCAGCCATTAGCCTCCCCTTAGCGGTATATTTTCGTATGGATTTTATGGTTGTATTCTCGTTTTTTTGGTCTCATTTGATAGAATGGAAGATATATTACAAAAAATAGATTTGATTTTCATTGGTTTCACGATGAAAAGTACCTTGAAATTGTGCTCAAAGTAGCAGAAATGTTTGATTCTTTGGCAGTGCTCAAGAGTAAACAAATGACGTCACCGTCCAATACCTGTCCGATTGGCACTGTCCCTCAGCCTTCACATATTTGAAAGCTCTTTAGCATGCTAGCAAAAGTGGGAGCAGACATCATCAGGTAGCAGTGGCAGACAACATGAAGCAGCAGTGGCAGACATCATGAGGTAGCAGTGGCAGACAACATGAGGTAGCAGTGACAGACATGAGGTAGTAGTAGTGGCAGACAACATGAAGCAGCAGTGGCAGACAACATGAAACAGCAGTGTCTGTTTTTTTTGGGTTATCCTAGGTTCTCTACACGTGTAGTCAGGAGCAGGAATGGCCGCTATGGTGGCCCTTTAAACCCCTACAATAACAATGGCTGCTGTCATCATCACTAGCCACATATGTAATGACATGTATTTTATTCATTCTAGTGTATATATCATGTTTCTGTTTTATTAACCCTTTGACTGTTTTGGTCATATATATACATCTTATGAGCCACCGTGTTTGACATATATATACTCAAAAATTCTAACGTCTTCAAATCAAGCAGAAGAAAGCTGGTAGGCTCATATGTGAGAGAATGGGTCTTTGTGGTCAGTGTGCACCACATAAAAAATATCTTGCAGCACGCAGTGCATAATGAGAAAAAAAACTGTGTTTTTAGATTAAAATGCTGACTTTGAGGTGTATTTTCGAATAGTTTTTCTAGTTATATTCTCGTTATCGTAGTCACATTAGAAAGAATGGAAAACATATTATAGAAATAGAGGTGATTTTGATTGGTTTTTACTATGAAAAGGACCTTGAAATGGAGCTCAAAGTATTGAATGTGTTTGATTTTTGTTGATGTTCTAGCGTAAACAAATAATGTCTGTCTAATAAATGTCCAACTAGCCATTCTAATATGCAGTCATGAATGGGTTGATTGTGAGGGAAAAGTTCAATAGATAGGAGTAGCGAGGGAGTATATAGTAACAATAGTTTCATTGCCGGCTACTTGTTAAGGTAGGGTAAGTCAAGCTCCCGCTATTTCCGCCTTTTTCCCCCACCCCGAAAGTGATAGTTTGACTGCTGGCTGCTTGTTAAGGTAGGGTCAGTCTAGCTCCCGCTATCCCTTCCCAAACCCCCCCCCCCCAAAGGTGACGTGTGGGGCTCTGGTCCAAACAGTAATCACTAGACTCACAGCTCCCAGCACTACTGTAAGTACATGCCTGCCTTGTATTCTAGTGGATTTATGGGTTGAAAGCTTCACTTTTGACCAATAAACTTAGTCTTTTCAGCCTTGCTCTATGTTGACTGTTGTAATAATCACCACATCTTTTAGGTATTGTACTTATCATGGAGAGTGATTATTTAAGCAGTGGGTAACCGTCTATTTTTTCATCTTGGATGACAAGAGGGTCCCCTTTCAATCAACGAGAAAATGATGGAGATGGACAAACGTCCTGAGATTTCCCTTTTTTTTGGTTTTTAAATTTCCCCTGTGCACCGTATGAAATTGCGGAGTCCCCTCACATTGCAGGGGTAAAAAACCCTGCTTTCCTGTCATCGGGATATAATACTCAAGGCTTACTGTGAAGAACTACAGGGGTTTTTAAACCAACACCTCCCCCCCCCCCCCCCCCATCATCAGCAACGGCACATTTCAGCAAACAGTGTCACCAACACCAGACACCCCTATAATATTAGCGTTGAATTCAGTTATCTTTATATTTTTTTTTTTTTTTTTCTTTTTTCTTTAAATGGGGGTTTAAATATTTCATTTTTTAAGTGTTTTATATTTTTCTTTTTTAAAAATAAAGTGTTTATGTTTGTCTGTTATTTTTTTTTCTTTTCATTAATTTTTCCCCTGAGGGGGAGCAGCCTGAGTAATACTGACTGAAGTTGTTTCGGGGGTGAGTAACCCTTTACAAGGGGCACCTTCCCAGGATACAACTCGCAGAACAAGATTAAATTTTCCATCTCGAATCCCCATTGAACTTCAACACTACAACCACAGATGGTTACCACCACCATGAGTAACCCAATCTTTTATGGTAGGACTACGGTACAGGTATTTTAAAAAAAAAAAGATTTGGTGATTGTTTAGTCTCAATTTTTGTAAGCAAGTCAGGCAGGATATAATATTTTTTTTCTGCCCCCTTTTTTTGGAGCTTGAAACATTTTGGAGGATTAGACCTAGGGACCCAGTTTTTTCCCAGTACAATTTTGTTTCATTGAGCTCTTTATTTATCAAGGGAACGTCGTTGGACACTCTGATTTTTGGTGAGAAGATTGATGGCCCAAGGGACCCCATTCTTTTTTCTTTTGCTCGGAGCCGGCATAGAACCCTTCTTTTAAATTAATCCTTATTGTTTAATTAAAGCGGGATCGAGCCTCGGGTTTTATTTACAGTTGAACGGAGCAGGAATTTTTAACCCCCCATTTTCTTTAATACCCCGTTTTTTTCTTTTCCCCCGATATTTTAAGTTATTCTCAAGCAGGGGAAAATACCATTTTTGGATGAACGCTGGAAGTAATTAGGAATAACGGGGAAAAAATTTTTAAAATTTTTAAAAATTAGTGCTAAGATCCTGGAAAGACTTCAATTGAAAGAAGAAATTGAGAAGAAAGAGACAAAAAGGGGAAGGAGAAAAAAGGGAGAGAGGGAGAATTGAAAGAGAAGAAAAAAAAGGGGAGAAAGAGAACCTTGAAAGACAGGAAAAAAAAGGGGGAGGAAAATTTTGAGGAAAAAATCCAAGAAAACGTTAAAAAAGGGAAGAGAAGACAAAAAGGAGCGTGATGACTTAAATCGTGAAAAAAAAAGAGCTAGAAACAGGAACAGGCTAAAATCGTGAGGAACGGAAAAACTTAAAAAAAATAAAGAATTTGAGGAAAAAAAGAAAGATAGAGAAGTTGGGGAAAAAAGCTAGAAAAACGTGAGGAAAAAGCTAGAAAACCTTGAGCTAATAGAGAGAAAAAAGGATCGCGAGCTCGAAAAAATCTCCCTTGAATTTGAGAATAAAAATTAACTCTTACCAACAACAATTGGGGAAGGGATAAGGGAACAAGTGCAGTCAGTGCCATTTTCCCAAACACCTAATTTACCCCCCTTAAAACAGGGGGGGAAGACATAATTCATACTTTATAGGTTTAAAAAATCCCCGCTCCCCTGGAAGGCCTGCGAAAAACCGGGGGCACCGGGTTTTAGGAAGTTATTTTTGGTACAGCCTTGAATATCTATGAAAATTTGTCGCGGGTTTCATATGTAATTATAACCTACTGAAGAAGGCAACCCTTAAAGCATTAAAAAAACCCACTAATTCTTACGGGAAAAGATTTCAGGTTCCACCTTACAGCCGGGCCAAACTTTCAGCTTTACAGGTAACACATTTTTCGTTTGTTGACTTTGGATAGAATTTCGGGAATTGACCGTTAGAATCTCTTAAGACTTCAGGGTTGCTGACCATTCCGACAGCTCTTCCCCATCAATACAAACACATCAGAGAACGAAACCTGATTAAAGCTGAGGAATTTGTGAGGCGCTGACCGTAGTGAGCTCACAATTCCTTTAAAAGCCTAAAGGGATCAAAACCCTAAGGGAAAGGGGTTCATCAACCTTAAGAAATAAAAGCCTTAATGGAAAGAAAAAATGACTTCTTTCATTTTTTCCCCTGTTTGTCATTTTGGTGGTTTTAAAGGGGACATAAACGTCCAGTTTGTCCTTCTAAAAGGCCAAAAAAAATTTGGGAAGATGTTTTAAAAGGCTGTAATGACCAACACCCCTTTTGTTCCCGGAACAGTTAAAATGGACTTAATGTTCTACCATTTTACGAGACACTGGATCACATGTATAGTCATTTGATAACTGTTGGCCCACTAACTCCCATCACTTCTTGCTCTGTATAATAGGTAATGGAAAAGGTGCCATTTTTTCCCTTTTGAGGGTTACCTTTTTATTGCCAAAGGTGAACATAAGCTTTTCAGATCCCTTCCTGTAGAGTAGGAGAAACCCCTTGAAAGTTCAGAAGACAAGCTCGCGCATTCATGTGGATTAAAAACCAGTATGTTACTCTCGAAAACGAGGAAATAGGGTCACCGGTTTTACTTGTTAATGAAAGGAAGAATCACCCCCCGATACATAAAAGTCTTGACTGGGCTCAGACCAAAGCCCAGGCTTCTCCACTGCCATCCTTTTATTTTCCCTGACTTTAAGCCTTTGATTATCGAAGAACTCCCTTTGTCAAGTTACAAAAAGTAATTGCCCTTCTCTTCAAAAAAGCCAAAAACCGCTAAACAAAATCAAGTGACCAAAAGGAAAAAAATTTAAATAAAATTTGAATATAAAAAGGTTCTTGTCAAGTCGGTATTCAAATTAAAAATTCAGATGAATAGACATTCCTTTAGTTGTTCCCAAATCAATGCAGAGAGACGTTTTTAAAAAAGGCTCATGCCTGCCATGGGCCGGGCATTTCTTTTCCCCTCGTAAAACCTTAAAAAAAAAAAGGGAAAACCCATTTTTGGCCAAAAATGTCCTCTTTTTCACTACCTATTTAGATCGGTAAAGTTTGCCAAATGTCATCCTCCCCGGTACCGGCGAGTACTAGGTCAAAAGCCCACTTTACGGGACCGTTTGAAAAGTAGCTATTTTACATCGTTTTTCCTTTATTCCACTTTCATTGGGGGGCATAGGTATTTAACATTAGTTGATTATGCTTCGAGTTTCCCCCCGAAAACCATACCCTTAAAAAAAACCATAACCATACAGAGGTGGCTGAAGCCCCCTTTTGTCCATTTTTTCCCAGAGTGGGGATCCCTAGAGAAATTTTGTCGACCGGGGACACAATTCACATCTACTTTAAAGCAAAAATCTATACCAATTCTGGGGGGGGAAGCCTCTCTTACCACACCCATATCCCAGCTGAATGGGGGGATGGCACCACATTCGATTCCAAGTCCATTTTTAAAGGGAAACTTTTCCCCTTAAACCTAAGGAGTGGGTTGTTCCTACCCTGTGCTTTGTTTGCCATGAAGAAGTTTCCCCGGTGACTTTTGGGGTTTTTACCTTTTTAATTCTCTATGGTAAAAGGCCAGAGGCCCCTTGTCCATCCTTCATGACTAGGCTAATGAAGAGGTAAATGTGAGGTTCATCTTCTTTTCCCAGTTTTTTTCCCTTTACCTTAGATCCAAACTTGGGGAACCTCTGACATAGTTTCGAAAAACTTTAAGTTTGTCAATGGACCATACAAAAAATATTTTGATTCAAAAGCAAGGAGAAGTTTTAAATAGGGATGAAGTTCTTGACTTTTGCCGATTTAAGTCAAATAAATTATTAGTACAGGGGAAAGGGCCAATAAAGTATTAAAAATTTGGGGAAAGTTGATTACCTCATAGTAGTCAAGGGGGGAAAACCCAAACTTTATATAAACAACATCCTTAAAAAATTACCGAAGAAAATTTGGGGTTAACTGCCTTAATAACTTTACTTAGTTTTTTTTCCACCAAAATTGAAAGACAAAGAAAATGTAAAGTGTGCGTAAATTGACACCTCTAACTTAGACTATGATGAAGAACTACATGACTTGGTGACTCTTACCAAATGGGGGAAAAAACATTAAAAATTAACCCTTTCAGGGGCCTCCCTAATCTACGTTTTTTTCGTTTAGGGGCCAAACCCCTAAACACGTCATGAGCTCAGCTCACCTGATAAACTGTAAGTGGTAAATTTGGGCCCAGATATAGAAATACATCATTTTGGGATGTGTCACCACATAAAACAAATCCTGCAGCACACTGGTATAAAGAGAGAAAAAAAAAATGAGACCGGATTTTCGATTAAAACAGCGACTTTGCCGTGTTTTTTTTTTGTTGTTTTTTAAGTTGTAATTGTGATTTCTTTGGGTTTATTTGATAGAATGGAAGACATACACAGAAAAAGAGATCTTTTGATTTGGGGTTAGCACTGGGAAAAGGGTTGAAACTGAGTCAAAGTGGGAAAGTTAAAATTTTTTCCATGTTCAAGAGTAAACAAAAGACCTCACAGTTTATACACGCCAGCTGGTGGGTCTAATATACATTCACAAATGTGGTGATGATATTTAATACAATTTATTACAATATTGCATAACAGTAAATCTTCTATTTTTGGTGTGAATAAAAATTCATTATGTGAATAAAATTCAAAATGGAATTTTTTTTTGTAAAAGCCTCAAACGTAACTAATGAACAGAGGAAATGTTAGTTTAGTGCCAGGAATACCTACTTTGTTTATTCGGACCCTATTTTGAAATTGGAAATATTTTGAACTTTGTGTTAAATTAGCCAAATTACCGATTTCCGGTCACTTTATTTTGTAGTTGAAATGGTTGACTTGGAGATTTCTTGTGCTCAATCGATAGAATAGAAGTAATATTAGGGAAATAGCTAAGAATTTGGTCGACTGGAATAATGTAATTGGCCTAAAATGGGAGTCAAAGTCGGCAAAATCGCCGATTCGTAAATATCGCTGACACATCAAAATTCACGAGAGCATAATTTCGTAAATTTTCCATCAAATTTCATACTTTTTGTTTTATTACCTTCACAAAAAGATTCTCTACCATTTCATAAGAAAAAATAAATTTTTTTTTTTTTTTTTAAATTCTTGGACACTGGGGCACCACTTCAGATTTGGGCCTTGGACCCTGAAAGGGTTAATGAATCTTTGGATGTCCATAAGAGACATGAACTACTTCAATGTGTGAGTAACTTTTCAGACGTCTTTACTGATATTCCAGGTGTTACCTCCACGGTAGTCCATAAGATTGACTTAGTGACGGACAATCCTATCAAACGAAAATTATACCCAGTTCCAGTTCACCTTAGGGATGCATTTGACCGAGAGGTAGACAAATTATTAAAACTAAAGATCATTGAACCTTCAGTATCTTCATATTGTTCACCAGTAGTCATGGTTAAGAAGGAGGATAATTCATATAGACTTGCTATTGACTTCAGAGGCCTTAATCCTAAACTCGGGGGGATGCTGAGCCTATGCCCTTAATAGATAGCGATCTACACAAATTTTATGACGCTTCCTTCTTTTCAGAGATTGATATTGCACAGGCCATATCATCAAGTAATGTTACATCCTTCTTCTAAGCAGTAAAACCCCTTTTTCCCACACACCAAGGATGATGCAATATAGAACTATGCCCCTTTGTTTTGGTAACTGCCTGTGCACCTACGTGGACTGATGAGAAAGGTCTTGGTAATATGCCAAATGTTTTTAGTTTCTTTTGATAACATTTTTCGTAATGACATCCACGTGGGGGGAACATATCCAAACATTAACATCAGTTTTGCGTAGGTTACCTCACATGGCCTCACTGCCAAGCCGAAGAAATGCTTCCTTGGTATAACAAGATTAGATATCTTGGGGCTGATACTTCTAATAACATGCAGCCTCTCCCCCAGTAAGATCAAAAGCTTTATTTAGAATTTAAATTCCCAAAACCAAGAAGCTCATGCGTAGTTTTTTTTGGTTCTGTAAATTTTTATGCACGGGTTTATCCCGAACCTTACTGATCTTACGGCATCTTATCCGACTTCCTTAAAAAGTCTGTGAAGGAACCTCTTGAACTTTCCGACGTGCTCGGGAAAAGTTTAATGAGATTAAAAGTATCTTTTCGAAAGACCCTATACTTAAGATTCCAGTTTATTAATAAAACATTTTGCTTAAGAACTGATGCCTCCAATACGGCTTAGGTGCAGTGTTACTACAATACCATGATGGTACT
Source organism: Cherax quadricarinatus (assembly GCF_026875155.1). Taxonomy (NCBI): domain Eukaryota; kingdom Metazoa; phylum Arthropoda; class Malacostraca; order Decapoda; family Parastacidae; genus Cherax; species Cherax quadricarinatus. The sequence continues at coordinate 21,101,608 of NC_069408.1, read as the reverse complement.
CCCTTCCCTGTATGCTTCCTAAGCCCGGAAACTCCTTCCCCAGAAACAAGATACTCCACAACAGAAAAGGAATGTTTAGCCCTTGTGTTGGGTAAACTCCAAACTTAAATTTTATTTGTGGGAAAAGAATTCATTTTAGAAATGGTCCACAAACCTTTGATATACCTAGAAACTTTTAAGGGAACCCAAAAGTCGCCTCTTGAGGTGGACATTGGCACTCCAGGCTTTTAAGTTCCATATTGTGTATATTCAATGGTTCATCCAATTATTTCTCTGACTGGTTAAGTCGTGACAGTCAGTAGAAGATTTGTTGCCTTACGCGACTTCCACATGTTAGAACTTTTTCCTCGCCTATTCTTCTTATACTCCTTGACTATAAGTCTTGGTAAGGGGGAGTGTGAGGGAAAAGTTCAGTAGATAGGAGTAGCGAGGGAGTATATAGTAACAATAGTTTCATTGCCGGCTACTTGTTAAGGTAGGGTAAGTCAAGCTCCCGCTATTCCCGCCTTTTTCCCCCACCCCGAAAGTGATAGTTTGACTGCCGGCTGCTTGTTAACCCTTTCAGGGTCCAAGGCCAAAATCTGAAGTCACGCACCAGTGTCCAAGAAATTTTGAAAAAAAAAAAAATATTTTTTCTTACAGAATTAAAGAGCATATTTTTGTGAAGATAATAAAACAAAAAAAATTAGAATCTGATCAGTACTTACCGAGATACAGTGCCAAGAAGTTTATAAAAAAATGATGTGGGTAGTGGCAACATCGACGAATTCCAATACAGGGATTTTATTTTTTTTTTTTTGTTTTTTTTTTTTCTTTTTTTCCAATTTTTTCTTTTCCTACTAACTTTGGGGCCTGAGAGACAATATGTATATAATTGATAATAAACTCACTGTATTGAACCAACCGCACTAAATTATTATCATATTATTGTTTACCATGTTGTTTTTACAATAAACGCACAAATTTTGTAAATAAATGTTCTTCAATTTATTTACATATTTACATCACTGGACATGGTTTTAGAACTGCTGGGCTTGTGGAACTCCTTGAAAAAAGGGGCACCTGCGCAGGGGGCATTACTTTCCCTCCACAAAAACCCGAGTGTCTTTGGCTTTTTTTGCCGTGTTTTGTTTGTGCACAACAATGCATCTTTTCTGAGAAAAATTTCTTTTGAGCTAAAGGAAAGCGTATAATGAATGATCACCTTTTTCCCCCTTCAAACGCTTGGGTATATCGGGTAAATTCGAGGACCATTTTGTATTGCAGGTGTTGTTAGGGTACTTCTTATGAGTTGTCTGACAACAGACAAAAAAAAAATTCCCAACGGGGGTCTGTTACCAGTCTTTATTTGGTACATATTATATGCTTCACCAATTGAAAGCCCATGAGGGAAAAAAAGTTTCATTCCCACGTAACTCTTAGAACACAGTCAACAAACCAATTGCATGTCACACTTGCCCCCCCAAGCGATGTTTTGTTAAATCAATCTTGACTGGTTTAAATACGTTCATTGTCACCGATCAACTTTGCCCTGCTTGGGCATTTCATTAGGTGGGGTTGTAAAACAAGTGACATTTGTTTGTCTGCCACCGAATGCCATGATGTTTTGGCAGTAAACACCTGCACGTATCACCACGAACACCTGCGTTGAGCCTGGGATATGTTTACGATTAAACGCATGTGCCACACACATCTGTCTTGTTCACCACATGAAATCAGAGTAATGGGCTTGGTACCATTATCGGTTATAATGTAGGGCCCTTACCAAAAAAGGGGGCCATCATGTTTCCACTACGTCCCTGAGATCCCCCAAAAATTTTGGTATTTTCATGTTTTCTACCGTGTAACAACAATACAACCCCAGGCCACTGTCAAAATCCAGAGTCAAACAATTTTATCCCAAAAGGGGTTTCCCTTTTGCTCGGTATTACTGCTTGAATGACAGTCTACCTTTGAACAAAATAAGACTGTCAATTACAAATTCTTGAATGGATAAAAGTATACCCTAAAACTTTTGTTTGAAATACATGAAAACTTTCTAATCTTTTATAACCCGTCACTTTTGTCGGCCGGGGTTTTTTCAAAAAGTGCAACCTACGTAAAAAGTAAGATAAAACCCCTTTTTCCCGGTATTATTTCACTGAAGGGGGGTAGAAATTAGCCCTCTGTGGACCAGTATGCTTTTATATTATGCTTATGACGTAGGCTAAGCTTTTTTGTTTTTCAAAAACAAATACATTTCTGCAACAGTCGTCTCTTTCCACCTGTGAGTCTTGACTGTGGTGATAAATCATTGCCTGGTGTACTGAAAAATTTTACTTTCCCCTGGCAAAAATTTCCCTTAAGGGGTGGTCAAAGAATAATTCAAAAAAAATTTCCCGTTCATTGGCGGGTTCCAAGGGGACAGGTGAAATCCACTTTGAGAGTCATCAAAGTGGTGAGGCTTGGGAACAAAAAGGGGTTTTTCTGCCAATCCCCCATACGGTTTTTTGGGGGATACTGGGGCATCATAGGTGGTTGTACGGGTGGTTGTGGTGGGGTGGGGGCGACGCTCCCCTTTGTCCTTTAACTGACGATCGCAGGTGGGGCCGCGTGGCAGGTGAGTCACGCATGGCGATGCCATACCCAAACCCCGAGCACCACTAACACCATCCACTGATGCCTGTTGGCCATCCCGCAAAGGTAGCCACCCCTCATCCTCACTATCATACCTAAAAGGGTGTAGGGCCACGGGATGTTAACTCCGTCCCCTGGGCCGAAGGGTACAACCCAAGCGCTGCCCCGGGGGGAACATACCGCGCTTCACAGTGAATATGTTCCCCCACTATACTCGAATGATCGTCGAGGCAATAAAATCACAAACCCGTAGAACATCGTCATTTCTGAAGTCAGAGGCCCGGCCCCGCAAAAAAAAATTAGTTTTTCCTTACGTTTAGGAAACCCGACCGGAGCACGAGTGCCCACACCAAGGTGAAGGTCGGGATGTCAGGGTTTCGCCTATATCAAAATCCCCGGTCATTATTTTCGGTCACTAACTTACAAAGCCGTAGAATTCGTCTTTTTGCCTTCCATCGGGTAGAATATCAGACAGGAAAAGGGAGTCCCCAAATTTTCGGGGAGTGAGAGCTGATTTCGAGAGGCATGGTGAACAAGGGGGGACTGAGCCGGCGTTCCCCCAATGCTATGCAGGCGCCTGATTTTTTTTTTATGGGGGACACCCCCCCCCCCGGGGCGGCCCTTTTTTTCACATGTAGGCCATGACGCTTTCGCGCTAAAATTTTCGGCGCTAGAATTTTGGGTAGATCTACGGTTTTGGGCACCACGAAAAGCCGTAGATCTACGGGACGGACCCCGAAAGGGTTTTTAAAGGGAGGGTCAGTCTAGCTCCCGCTACCCCCCCCCCCCCCAAAAGGGGACGTGGGGGCTTGTCCAAAAGTAATCACTAGACTCACCCTCCCCAGCATACGAAGTACTGCCTCCTTTTTTTTTAGTGGATTTATGGTTGAAAGCTTCACTTTTGACCCAAAAATAAACTTTAAGTCTTTTAGCCTTGCTCTATGTTGACTGTTGTAATAACCACCCCTCTTTTAGGGATTTTTGTGTTTATGTTTTTCTGTTTTATTTCTTTTTCTACAAACCCCTTTTATGTCGCGGCCCCTATATATAGTCTTGCGAGGTACAGTTTGCGTTAAACTCTAAATTTGCGGCTTTAAAACAAGCAGGGAAAAATGGGAGGCCCAATGTGAGAGAAGGGTCGTGTGATCAGGTGCACCCTTAAAAAAAATCTGGGGGACGCAGGCATAATAAGAAAAAAAAAAAAAAAAAGGAACAAATTTTTTAAATTTTTTTGGTCTCATTTTTTGATAGAATGGAAAACATATTATAGAAGTTAGGTGATTTTGATTGATTTTACAAAAAAGAAATAGAAATGGAGCTCAAATTTGGGGAAAGTTTGATTTTTTTCCAATGTTCAAAAGTAAACAAATGATGTCATTTTACCAACAAAAGTCCAAAATAGCATTCTAATATGCGTCATGAATGAGTTGTGTTATTTAAACAAATTTTTACAGTATTGCAGAGTTGATAATAGTAAAATCTTTTATTTTTTTTGAATAAAATTCAAAAAGAAAGCAAGAGTAAATAGAGGGCCTGGAGACATGACTGATGAAAAAAAGAAAATGTTATTTTAGAGCCAGGGTCTGCATTGTTTATTCTGGACCTTATTTTGAAATTGTCATATTTTTTAATTTTCGTGAAATTGGCCAAATTGCAAATTTCTGACCACATTATTGGGTAGTTGAAATCGGTAAACGGGCAGTTTCCTGTACTGAATCGATAGAAAAAATGGAGTTCTAAAGAAATAGCTATGAGTTTGGTCGACTGGCACAATGGAATTAGCCGAAAATAGGGATCAAAGTGGGCGAAATCGCCGATTTGTAAATATCACCGAGGTCGCTAACTTCGCGAGAGCATAATTCCGTCAGTTTTCCATCAAATTCCGTTTTTTTGGTGACATTACAATCGGGAAAAGATTCTCTATCATTTCATAAGAAAAAATAATTTTTTTTTTTTTTTTAAATTTTGCGACACCAGGAGACACCTCAGGATTGGGGGTTGCGACAGTCAAAGGGTTAATTTTCCTGAGGCGGAGCCAGCCTGAGTAATACTGACTGAAGTTGTTACAGGGCTGAGTAAGCGTTCACATTGATGTTATTTATACAATTATTACAGTATTGCAGTAGTCTGCATAATAGTAAGTCTTCTATTTTTTGTTTGAATAAAAATTCAAAATAGAAAGCAAGAGTAATGTCAGAGGGGCTTGGAGACATGACTGATGAACAAAGAAAATGTTATTTTAGAGTCAGGAATGTCTGCATTGTACATTCTGGACCCTATTTTGAAATGGCATATTTTTTAATTTGTGTAAAATTGGCAAAATTGCCAGTTTATGACCACTTTATTGGGTAGTTGAAATTGGTGAAAGGGCAATTTCTTGTACTCGATTGATAGAAGAAATGGAGTTCTAAAGAAATAGTTATGAATTTGGTTGACTGGAACAATGGAATTAGCCGAAAATATGACTCAAAGTGGGCAAAATTGCCGATTCGTAATTATTGCCGAGGTCGCTATCTTTGTGAGAGTGTAATCCCATAAGTTCTCCATCAAATTTTATACTTTTGGTGTCATTACCATCGGGAAAAGATTATCATTTCATGAGAAAAAATATAATTTTTTTTTTGTTTCAAATATTTTGTGACACCAGGAGACACCTCAGGATTTGGGGTTTCGACAGTCAGAGGGTCAGTACAGTGGACCCCCGCATACCGTTGGCCTTACATAACGTTAAATCCGCATACCGATACATCTCTAAGATTTTGCCTCGCATACCGCTAAAAAACCCGCTCAACGCTGTTCGTCCGAGACACATCTATGTGAGGCCTGAGCCAGCCTCACATGTTCCGCCGGTGGCATTGTTTACAAGCCAGCCTCCGCGGTAACATTCAAGCATACAATCGTAACATTTCGTATTATTATAGTGTTTTTGGTGATTTTATCTGCAAAATAAGTGACCATGGGCCCCAAGAAAGCTTCTAGTGCCAACCCTGTGGTAAAAAGGGTGAGAAATATTATCGAAATACTACTGTGGTACCATGGTCAACTGCTGATGCTGCTGCTGCTGCTGTAGCACTGTCAGCTGCTGCTGCTGCTGTAGCACCGTCAGCTGCTGCTGCTGTACCACCGTCAGCTGCTGCTGCTGCTGTACCACCGTCAGCTGCTGCTGCTGCTGCTGTTGTAGTACCATCTGCTGCTGCTGCTGTAGTACCGTCTGCTGCTGCTGTAGCATCGTCTGCTGCTGCTGTAGCATCATCTGCTGCTGCTGTAGCACTGTCAGCTGCTGCTGCTGCTACTGCACTGTCAGCTGCTGCTGCTGCTGTAGCACTGTCAGCTGCTGCTGCTGCTGCTGTAGCACCGTCAGCTGCTGCTGCTGTACCACCGTCAGCTGCTGCTGCTGCTGTTGTAGTACCATCTGCTGCTGCTGTAGCATTGTCTGCTGCTGCTGTAGCACTGTCAGCTGCTGCTGCTGCTGTAGCACTGTCATCTGCTGGTGCCGCTGTAGCACTGTCAGCTGCTGCTGCTGCTGTATCACCGTCAGCTGCTGCTGTATCCCGTCAGCTGCTGCTGCTGCTGCTGTAGTACCATCTGCTGCTGCTGCTGCTGCTGCTGTAGTACCGTCTGCTGCTGCTGTAGCATCATCTGCTGCTGCTGTAGCACTGTCAGCTGCTGCTGCTGCTGCTGCTGCTGCTGCTGCTGCTGCTGCTGTAGCACTGTCAGCTGCTGCTGCTGCTGCTGCTGCTGCTGTAGCACCGTTGTTGGTGTGGCTTATTGAGAATACCAAGAAACAATTAACCCCAGAGAGTTAGCCACCCAGGATAACCCAAAAAAGTGTGTCATCGAAGACTGTCTAACATATTTCCATTGGGGTCCTTAATCTTGTCTCCTAGGATGCAACCCACACCAGTCGACTAACACCAGGTGAACAGGGAAAAATGCCTGGAACTAGTGCTCATATTGGTGAATTTAAAGCCAGCAAAGGTTGGTTTGAGAGATTTAAGAATCGTAGTGACATACACAGTGTGATAAGGCCTGTTCTGGAAGAAAATGCCAAACAGGACCTACAGTACTCAGGAGGAAAAGGCACTCCCAGGACACAGTGTCTCATCAGTCATTGCTGCATCTTCAATAAAGGTAAGTGTCATTTATTCTTCATTTAGTAGAGTAGTACATGCACAATATATACTGTGCATGTACTACTCTACTATTGTGCATGTATCCTTCTCTTTGTGTGTAGGAAAATGTATATTTCATGTGGTAAATTTTTTTTTTTCATACTTTTGGGTGTCTTGCACGGATTAATTTTATTTCCATTATTTCTCATGGGGAAAATTCATTCGCATAACGATAATTTCGCATAACAATGAGCTCTCATGAACGGATTAATATCGTTATGCGGGGGTCCACTGTATTGTTTATTGTGTCTTATTAGATGAATTGTGATAGATAAATAAGACATAGAGTTGATATTAGGGAAATTTTTGAAGTATTTTGTCGTGCCTGGAATTCCACTGGAATGAGTTACAGTGGAACCTTGACTTATGAGTGTCCCAACTTACAAGTTTTTTGAGATGTGAGCCGTCCCAGGGTTATTTTTTGCTCTGAGGTACGAGCCAACATTTGAGTTACGAGCCAGCTCCCCCCTCCCTCTTCCCCCTTTTAATTTATTTATTTATGTCTTTGCAAATAGTACATTGAGATTATGTATTTACACTAATGGGTAGCAATGCAAAGAGAGCCTCTGTTATGCCTAGGCATTATGGGCCGACTTAACATTATTGGCTTACTGTCTACTTAACACTAAGAATTATATCATAGCTGTACAGTAGATTATTAATTATAAGTGAATCTAATTTATATAGGACAAAAGATATAGTATTCATATATTCAAAAATGCTTTTTGTAAAAACAATGATTCAATTATATTCCTGTCGACAATGGATAAAAGGTTCAAAAGTAATTGTTGAAATTATGATATGGGAATACATACACCTCGCTTGTTTATCTATGATTCCATGCTTTAATTCCATGGAAATCATTCTCTTTTTCTTTTCAGCAATAATAATAGTAATAAAATAATAATATAATATAGTATTACAGTCAAGTTACTAAGTAATTCAATCAAGTCGCTAAGTAAGTCAGTCAAGTCACTCAGTAAGTTAGTCGTCAGTTCAGTCACACAAACTCATGTTAACCTCTTTTTCTGTGTACAAATTAACACTTCAGTTATGGCTACAGGTTATCTCTTGTTTAATATCTTTGTTAATTCTAAGACTTAAGTGCTTATACCTCTTCCTGCCACTTTCAGCAACACTGGTATGGCTACTGAGTGTCATGATTGTTTGGCAGATACAAGATATAATAATTAAAATATCATAACACAATTGACAAATACAGCTGCCTTGTATGAGAGAAAGACTGGACACATATGATTGGATGGGCTGGAGGGGATGGGGGTGGTTCGGGGAGTGGTAGGGGGTGGTGGGGTGGTGTCGGGGAGTTGTAGGGGTGGTGGGGTGGTGTCGGGGAGTGGTAGGGGATGGTGGGGTGGTGTGGGGAGTGGTAGGGGATGGGTGGGGTGGTGTCGGGGAGTGGTAGGGGATGGTGGGGTGGTGTCGGGGAGTGGTAGGGGATGGTGGGGTGGTGTCGGGGAGTGGTAGGGGATGGTTTGGGGTTTGGGGTCGGGGGAGTGGTAGGGGATGGTGGGGGTGGTGTCGGGGAGTGGTGGGGATGGGGGGTGGTGTCGGGGAGTTTGGGAGGGGATGGGGGGGTGGTGTCGGGAGTGGTAGGGGTGGTGGGGTGGTGTCGGGGAGTGGTTTGGGGATGGTGGGGTGGTGTCGGGGAGTGGTAGGGGATGGTGGGGTGGTGTCGGGGAGTGGTAGGGATGGTGGGGTTTGGGGTCGGGAGGGTAGGGGGATGGTGGGGTGGTGTCGGGAGTGGTAGGGGATGGTGGGGTGGTGTCGGGGAGGGTAGGGGGATGGTGGGGTGGTGTCGAGGAGAGGTTGGGGATGGTGGGGTGGTGTCGAGGAGGGGGTAGGGGATGGTGGGGTGGTGTCGGGAGAGGTAGGGGATGGTGGGTGGTGTCGAGGAGACGTAGGGGATGGTGGGGTGGTGTCGGAGGGTAGGGGATGGTGGGGGTGGGGGTCGAGGAGAGGTGGGGATGGTGGGGTGGTGTCGAGGAGAGTGGGGATGTGGGGTGGTGTCAGGGTGGGGTAGGGTTGGGGTGGTGTCGGGGAGGGTTAGGGGATGGTGGGGTGGTGTCAGGAGAGGTAGGGGATGGTGGGGTGGTGTCGGGAGTGGTAGGGGATGGTGGGTGGTGTCGGGGAGGTAGGGGTTGGTGGGGTGGTGTCAAGGAGAGGTAGGGGGATGGTGGGGTGGTGTCGGGAGTGGTAGGGATGGAGGTGGGTGGTGTCGGGAGGGTAGGGGATGGTGGGGTGGGGTCAGGAGAGGTAGGGGGTGGTGGGGTGGTGTCGGGAGTGGTAGGGGATGGTGGGTGGTGTCGGGGAGTGGTAGGGGTGGTGGGGTGGTGTCAAGGAGAGGTAGGGATGGTGGGGTGGGGTGGAGGTGGGTAGGGGTGGTGGGGGTGGGGTAGGGGAGTGGTTTGGGGTGGGGTGGTGGTGTCGGGGGGGAGGTAGGGGATGGTGGGGGTGGGTCGGAGGTGTGGTGGGGATGGTGGGGGTGGGGGAGTGGTTTTGGGGATGGTGGGGTGGTTCGGGGATGGTGGGGTGGTGGGGTGGTTCGGGGGAGTGGTAGGGGTGGTAGGGGGGGTGGTTCGGGGGAGTGGTAGGGGGATGGTGGGGGTGGTTCGGAGGAGGGTAGGGGATGGTGGGGGTGGTAGGGGATAGGGGGGGTGGTGGGGGGGGAGTGGGTAGGGGATGGTGGGGTGGTGTCGGGGATGGGAGGGGATGTGGGGTGGTGTCGGGAGTGGTAGGGGATGGTGGGGTGGTGTCGGGCAGTGGTAGGGGATGGTGGGGGGGGTGTTGGGGAGTGGTAGAGGTGGTGGGGTTGTCGGGATGGTAGGGGATTTTGGGGGGGTGGTGTCGGCAGTGGTAGGGGATGGTGGGTGGTGTTGGGAGTGGTAGGGGATGGGGGTAATGTCGGAGAGGTAGGGGATTGTGGGTGTGTGGGTGGGAGAGGTGGTGGGGTGGTTGGGTCGGTAGGGAGTGGTGGTTGGGAGTGGTAGGGGATGGTGGGGGTGTCAAGGGAAGGAGGTGGGGGGAATGTCGTGGGTGGTGGGGGGTTTTGGGGGTGGTATGGGATGGTGGGGTGGTTTGGGGATGGTAGGGAATTTTGGGGGGGGTGTTCGTGGGGGTGGTGGGGATGGTGGGGTGGTGTCGGAGTGGTTTGGGGATGGTGGGGTTTTGTCGGGGAATGGTAGGGATGGTGGGGGGGTGTCGGGGATGGTAGGGGATGGTGGGGTGGTGTTGGGGGTGGGAGGGGTTGGGGGGGGTGGTGTCGGGGACGGTAGGTGGGGGTTGGGGTCGGGGAGTAGGTTTGGGGTGGTGTCGGGGAGTGTTAGGGGATGGTGGGGTGGTGTCGGGGAGTGGTATGGGGTGGGGGGGTGGTTGGGTGGGGGGACTGGTGGGGTGGGTTGGGGGTGGGGGGTGGGGAATGGTAGGGAGGGGGGTGGTGTGGGGAGTGGTATGGGATGTGGGGTGGTGTCGGGGATGGTAGGGGATGGCAGGGTGGGGTCGGGAGTGGGGTTTGGGTTTGGGGGGGTGGTGTCGGGAGTGGTAGGGGATGGTGGGGTGGTGTCAGGGAGTGGGATGGGTGGTGGGGGTGGGGGGTGGTATTGAGGGGGTGGTATGGGATGGTGGGTGGTGTTGGGGAGGGGATGGGGTGGTGTGGGAAATGTAGGGGGGGGGTGGGTTGGGGTCGGGGATTGGTATGGGATGGTGGGGTGGTGCGGGGAGTGGTAGGGGATGGGGGGGTGGTGTCGGTGGAGTGGTTTGGGGTGGTGGGGTGGGTGGGAAATGGTAGGGGATGGTGGGTGGTGTGGGAGTGTAGGGGTTGGTGTGGGGTGTGGGTGGGATGGGTGGGGGGTTTTCGGGAGTGGTAGGATTGGGGGGGTGGTTCGGGATGGTAGGGGTTGGTGGGGTGGTTTTGGGGAGTGGTGGGGTTGTGGGGTGGTATTGAGGAGGGCAGGGGTGGTGGGGGTGGGTTGGGGGTGTAGGGGTGGTGGGGTGGTGTGGGGGTTGGGGTTGGGGTGGTGTCGGGAGTGTGGGGGGTGGTGTCGGGGAGTGTTAGGGGTGGTGGGGTGGTGTCGGGGGGGGTATGGGTTTGTGGGGTGGTGTCAGGAGGGGTAGGAGAGGGTGGTTGGTGTTGGGGGGAGTGGTTGGGGGGTGGGGTGGTGTGGGGGTGGTAGGGGTGGGGGGTTTGGTGTCGGGGATGTGTGGGGTGGTGTCGGGGGGGGGTTGGGGATGGTGGGGGGGGTGTAGGGGTGTAGGGGATGGTGGGGGGTATTGGGGACTGGTAGGGGGGGTTTGGGGTGGTGGGGGGAGTAGTTTGGGGTGGTGGGGGGTTTGGGGAAGTGGTAGGGGGGGTGGTGGGGTGTCGGGGAGGGTTGGGTAGTGGGGTGGTGTCGGGAGTGGAAAGGTGGCGGGGTGGTGTCAGGGAGGGTATGGGATGGGGGGGTGGTGTCAGGGGTGGTAGGGGATGGGGGGGGTGGTGTCGGGGAGTGGTAGGGATGGTGGGGTGGTGTCAGGGAGTGGTATGGGATGGTGGGGTTTGGGTGTCGGGATGGTAGGGGGGGGTGGGGGGGTGTTGGGAGTAGTATGGGGTGGTGGGGGTGGTGTCGGGGGTGGTAGGGGGGTGGGGGGTGTCGGGGGTGGTAGGGGATAGTGGGGTGGTGTGGGGAGAGGGGTAGGGGATGGGGGGGGTGTTGGGAGGGATGGGATGGGGGGGGTGGTGTCAGAGATGGTAGGGGAGGGGGGTTGGTCGGGTGGTTGGGGGTGGGGTGGGGGGGGGATTGGGGGGAGGGGGGTTTTTGTCGGGGATGGTAGGGGATGGTGGGGGGGTGTGGGGGAGTAGTATGGGGTGGTGTCGGGGAGTGGTAGGGGAGGGTTTGGGGTAGTGTCGGGGAGTGGTATGGGATGGGGGGTGGTGTGGGGGAGTGGTAGGGGATGGTGAGGTGGGTCAGGGGGCGGTAGGGGATGGGGGGTGGTGTGGGGAGTGGGGGAAGTGGGGGTGTGGGAGTGGTAGGGGGATGGTGGGGGGGTGTTGTGGTGGTAGGGGATGGTGGGTGGGTCGGGGGAGTGGTGGGGGGGGGGGTGGGTAGTGTCGGGGGTGGTAGGGGTGGTTTGGTGGTGGGGGGGGGGGAGTGTGGGGGGGGGATGGTGGGGTGGTGCCCATGGAGTGGTAGGGGATGATTGGGGGGGTGGGGGGTGGTGGGGGATTGTGGGGGGGGTGTCGGAGAAGGTATGGGAGGTGGGGTGGTGTGGGGGAGCGGTAGGGGATGGTGGGGTGGTGTGGAGAAGGTATGGGATGGTGGGGTGGTGTTGGGGAGTGGTGGGGATGGGGGGGTGGGTTGGGGAGCGGTGGGGTGGGGGGGTGGTGTCGGGAGTTGGTGGGGGAGGGTGGGGTGTGGGGGGAAGGGTTTGGAGATGGTGGGGGGTGTCGGAAATGGTATGGGAGGTGGGGTGGTGTCAGGGAGTGGTGGGGGATGGTGGGGTGGTGTCGGGGGTGGTAGGGGATGGGGGGGTGGTGTTGGGGAGTGGTAGGGATGGTGGGGTTTGTCGGGTAGTGGTGGGGATGGGGGGGTTGTGTCGGGGAGTGGTAGGGGATGTTGGGGTGGTGTTGGGGATTTGGGGGGATGGGGGGGGTGGTGTCGGGGGTGGTAGGGGATGGTGGGGTGGTATCGGGAAGTGGTAGGGGATGGGGGGCGGTATCATGGATTAGTAGGGGATAGTGGGGTGAGTCGGGAGTGGGTAGGGGGGTGGGGTGGTGTGGGCGTGGTAGGGGATGGTGGGTGGTGTAGGGAGTGGGGGGTTTGGGGTGGGGGGGTTTTGTCCGGGAGCGGTGGGGGATGGTGGGGTGGGTCAGGGAGTGGTGGGGGATGGGGGGGTGGTGTCGTGAGTAGTAGGGGATGGGGGGGTGGTGTCGGGGGGGGGTAGGGGATGGGGGGGTGGTGTAGGTGTGGTGGGGGATGGTGGGGTTGTGTCGGGGGTGGTGGGGAGGGGGGGGTGGTGTTGGGGGGTGGTAGGGGATGGGTGGGGTGTGTCGGGGAGGTAGGTGTGGTGGGGTGGTATCGGGAAGTGGTGGGGATGGGGGGGGGGGTGTCGTGGAGTAGTAGGGGATAGGGGGGTGATGTTTGGGTGGGGGGGATGGGGGGGTGGTGTGGGCAGTGGTAGGGGTTAGTGGGGGTGGTGTGGGGGTGGGGGGGGATGGTGGGGTGGTGCGTGGGTGGTAGGGGATGTGGGGTGGGGGTCGGGCGTGGTAAGGTGCTGGGGGGTGGTGTCGGGAGTGGTAGGGGAGGTGGGGGGGTGTGTGGGGGGGTAGGGGGATGGTGGGTGATGTGTGGAGTGGTTTAGGGGTTTGGGGATGGTGTCGGGCGGGGTAGAGGAGGGTTTTGGGGGGTTGGGGATTTGGTTTAGGGGATGGGGTAGTGTCGGAGAGATTAGGGGATGGTGGGGTGGTGTTTTTGGGGGGGAGTGGTAGGGGTTTGGGGGGTTTTTTGTCGGGAGTGGTGGGGATGGGGGGGGGGTGGCGTCGGGCAGTGGTAGGGGATGGGGGGGGATGGTGTTGGGCAGGGGTGGGGGATGGTTGGGTGGGGGTTTAAAAAACCTTGGTAAAAAAAATCCCGAAAAATTTGGGTTTTAGAAAGACACGAAAGAAAAACACTATGCCAATATTTATTGGGGAAAACTTTTTTCGGTACGGGGGACCTTGTCACTTTAAAATAGGGGGGGGTTTAGAAAAGGCTTTTATATATATGGGCGGGGAGAGTGGGGGTGTGACGCAGTGCCTGGGGAAATGTATAAAAAATTTAAGAACATAAAAAATGGGGGAACATTTTGTAGAAGGCCAAACTGGCCCATGCGAGGAGGCCCCTTAAAAAAACAACCTCTATGATGGGGGGCGGGTAGACGTTGAAATCATGTGATTTTTTGTTTGTTGGGGTTGGGGTGCTTAAGTTCATGTACCCCCAATGTTTTTGAAATTTTGTAGTTTCCAGTGGTTTCGTTCTATAGTGTCGGTGACGGGTGTTGGGGAGGGTAGGGGGGTGGGGTAGTGTCGGAGGGGAGGTAGGGGATGGAGGGGTGGTGTCGTGGGTGGTAGGTGATTGTGGGGGGGTTTTGGGGGGGGTTTTTAGGGGATGGGGGGGTGGGGGTTTAGGAGTGGGGAGGGGGGTGGGGGGGGTGGTGTCGTTTTTGTGGTAGGGGTTTTGGTGGTGGGGTGGCGTCGGGCGTGGTAGGGGATGGGGGGGGGGGGGGTGGGGTCGTGGAAATGGTAGGTGGGTGGTGGGGTTTTGTCGACAGTGGTAGGGGATGGTGGGGGGGGGGGTGGTTTGTTTGGGGTGGGGTTGGGGGATGGGGGGTGGTTTGGGGTGGTGTGGTAGGGGATTTGGGGGGGGTGGTTTGGGGAAATGGGGACAGGTTTGGGGGAGTTTTCGGGGGAGGGGTAGGGGATGGTTTGGGTTTTTGTAAAGGAGTGGTAGGGATGGTGGGGGGGTGTGTTTTTCGTGGTAGGGGATGGTGGGGGGGATGGCGTTTGGGGTTGGTTTGGGGGTTGGGGGTGGGTCGGGGGTTGTAGGGGGTGGGGGTTGGGGGGGTGGTGGGGATGGGGGGTTTGTGTCGGTGAGAGGTAGGGGGATGGGGGTGGTGTCGTGGAGGGTAGGAGATTGTGAGGGGGTTTTTGGGGGGGGGTTTGGTTTGGGGATGGTGGGGTGGTGTCGGGGGGTGGTTTGGGGGTTTGTGGGGTGGTGTGGGGAGTGGGGGGTAGGGGGGTGGTGGGGTTGGTTTTGGGGAGTGGTAGGGGGAGGTTGGGGGGGTTTTGTTTGGGGTGGTAGGGGAAAGGTGGGGTGGTTGGGGATGGCTCCCCGCCTCCTCTACAACAAGGTGGCCGCTTGAGCAAAAGAGTAAGTAAGTTTTTTCAGGTATTCACAAATACAATTAAATAGATTATCATACATAGCAGCATGTGTGTGGAGAACCTAGGATAACCCAAAAAAGTCAGACAGACAAACTGAGCCATGTTAAATTAATTATTCGACGTGTTATATAAAATTGGGCTGGAATTGTTCAGTTGCGATCTACTGTGTTATTATAATAACGATAAAGCTTCAGTTCCCTAAATTAATAATAATTTTAATAATGATAGAGCTTCACTTCCCTAAATTAATAACAATAATAATATAATACTACAAATAATAATTTATTATTATTATAATGATAGAGATTCAGTTCCCTAAATTTATAATAATAATTATTATTACAATAATGATAGAGCTTCAGTTCCCTAAATTAATAATAATAATGCATAATACATACGTAATAATAATTCAGATTGCTTCTGCTAGTTGGCACAACTGGTAGGCAGTAAACATGTTTACGTCCCTCTGGCGGCAGTTCTCTCATGCTTGTTTGCAATTTTTTTACAGTTATTTGGCCAAATTTTTTTTTCTAACTGGGATGCTTGAATGTGCGTGGATGTAGTGCGGATGACAAGAAACAGATGATTGCTGATGTTATGAATGAAAAGAAGTTGGATGTCCTGGCCCTAAGCGAAACAAAACTGAAGGGGGTAGGGGAGTTTTGGTGGGGGGAAATAAATGGGATTAAATCTGGAGTATCTGAGAGAGTTAGAGCAAAGGAAGGGGTAGCAGTAATGTTGAAGGATCAGTTATGGAAGGAGAAAAGAGAATATGAATGTGTAAATTCAAGAATTATGTGGATTAAAGTAAAGGTTGGATGCGAAAGTGGGTCTAATAAGCGTGTATGCACCTGGAGAAGAGAGGAATGTAGAGGAGAGAGAGAGATTTTGGGAGATGTTTAGTGGGAAAGTATAGGAGCCTTTGAACCAAGTGAGAGAGTAATTGTGGTAGGGGATCTGAATGCTCATGTAGGAGAAACTTTTAGAGAGGGTGTGGTAGGTAAGTTTGGGGTTTCCAGGTGTAAATGATAATGGGAGCCCTTCGATTGAACTTTGTATAGAAAGGGGTTTAGTTTAGGTATACATATTTTAAGAAAAAGAGGATAATAAGTATACAAGATATGATTGTAGGGCGAAATGACAGTAGTTTGTTGGATTATGTATTGGTAGATAAAAGAGGTTGAGTAGACTTCAGGATGTACATGTTTATAGAGGGGCCACAGATATATCAGATCACTTTCTAGTTGTAGCTACACTGAGAGTAAAAGGTAGATGGGATACAAGGAGAATAGAAGCATCAGGGAAGAGAGAGGTGAAGGTTTATAAACTAAAAGGGAGGCAGTTAGGGTAAGATATAAACAGCTATTGGAGGATAGATGGGCTAATGAGAGCATAGGAAATGGGGTCGAAGAGGTATGGGGTAGGTTTAAAAATGTAGTGTTAGAGTGTTCAGCAGAAGTTTGTGGTTACAGTAAAGTGGGTGCGGGAGGGAAGAGGAAGCGATTGGTGGAATGATGTAAAGAGAGTAGTAAGGGAGAAAAAGTTAGCATATGAGAAGTTTTTACAAAGTAGAAGTGATACAAGGAGGGAAGAGTATATGGAGAAAAGAGAGAGGTTAAGAGGAGTGGTGAAGCTATGTAAAAAGAGAGCAAATGAGAGAGTGGGTGAGATGTTATCAACAAATTTTGTTGAAAATAAGAAAAAGTTTTGGAGTGAGATTAACAAGTTAAGGAAGCCTAGAGAACAAATGGATTTGTCAGTTAAAAATAGGAGAGGAGAGTTATTAAATGGAGAGTTAGAGGTATTGGGAAGATGGAGGGAATATTTTGAGGAATTGTTAAATGTTGATGAAGATAGGGAAGCTGTGATTTCGTGTATAGGGCAAGAAGGAATAACATCTTGTTAGGAGTGAGGAAGAGCCAGTTGTGAGTGTGGGGGAAGTTCGTGAAGTTATTGTGAAATGTTTGGATGAAAGAGCAGGGTAATGTTCACTCAAGGAGAAACAAAGCCAGACTGACTCGCAGTTCATGCGTGGGATGCTTTGTGTGGGTGCGGACAGGTCTCGTACGACATCTCCACTGCCTCCAGCCTTCTCCTCATTGCAACATTCATCACCCATGCTTCACACCCATACAAGAGTGTTGGTACAACTATACTTTCATACATTCCCCTCTTTGCTTCCACGGACGAAGTTCTTTGTCTCCACAGACTCCTAAGTGCACCACTCACCCTTTTCCCCTCATCAATTCTATGATTCACCTCAGCCTTCATAGACCCATCTGCTGACACGTCCACTCCTAAATATCTGAATACATTCACCTCCTCCATACTCTCTCCCTCCAATCTGATATCCAATCTTTCATCACCTAATCTTTTTATCCTCATAACCTTACTCTTTCTGATATTCACTTTTAATTTTCTTCTCTTACTTACCCTTCCAAATTCATCCACCAACCTCTGCAACTTCTCTTCAGAATCTCCCAAGAGCACAGTGTCATCAGCAAAGAGCAACTGTGGCAACTCCCACTTTGTGTTTGATTCTTTATCTTTTCACTCCACACCTCTTGCCAAGACCCTCGCATTCACTTCTCTTACAACCCCATCTATAAATATATTGAACAACCATGGTCACATCACACATACTTGTCTAAGGCCTACTTTTACTGGGAAATAATCTCCCTCTCTCCTACATACTCTAACTTGAGCCTCACTATTCTCGTAAAAACTCATCACTGATTTCAGTAACCTACCTCCTATACCATACACCTGCAACATCTGCCACATTGCCCCTATCCACCCTGTCATATGCCTTTTCCAAATCCATAAATGCCACAAAAACCTTTTTACCCTCATCTAAATACTGTTCACCTATATGTTTCACTGTAAACACTTGGTCTACACACACTGTACCCTTCCTAAAGCCTCCTTGTTCATCTGCTGTCCTACTCTCCATCTTTTAATTCTTTCAGTAATAACCCTACCATACACTTTATCAGGTATACTAAACAGACTTATTCCCCTATAATTTTTGCACTCTCTTTTATCCCCTTTACCTTTATACAAAGGAACTATGCATGCTCTCTGCCAATCCCTTGGTACCTTACCCTCTTTCATACGTTTATTAAATAGCACCAACCACTCCAAAACTATATCCCTTCCTTCTTTTAACATTTCTATATTTATCCCATCAATCCCAGCTGCCTTACTCCCTTTCATTCTACCCACTGGCTCTTGAACTTCCCCCACACTCACAACTGGCTCTACCTCACTCCTACAAGATGTTATTCCTCCTTGCCCTATACATGAAATCACAGCTTCCCTATCTTCATCAACATTTAACACTTCCTCAGAATATTCCCTCCATCTTCCCGATACCTCTAACTCTCCATTTAATAACTCTTTTCTCCTGTTTTTAACCCTTTCAGGGTTTCCAACGTACTAGTACAGCTTACGCACCAGGGTTTTTGACGTACTAGTATGCCTAAATTCTAGCACCCTCAAATCTAGTGAGAGAAAGCTGGTAGGCCTACATATGAAAGAATGGGTCTTTGTGGTCAGTATGCGTAGTATAAAAAAAAATCCTGGAGCACACAGTGCGTAATGAGAGAAAAAAAACTTTGACAGTGTTTTTGGTTTAACCCTTTGAGGGTTTTGGTCGTACTAGTACGTTTTACGCTTAGGGGTTTTTGACGTACTAGTACTCATAAATTCTAGCGGCCTCAAATCTAGTGGGAGAAAGCTTGTAGGCCTTCATATGAAAGAATGGGTCTATGTGGTCAGTGTGCACAGTCTACAAAAAATCCTGCAGCACACAGTGCATAATGAGAAAAAAAAAACTTTGACCATTTTTTTTTAATAAATCAGGCGACTTTGCAGTGTATTTTCGTATGGTATTTATTGTTGTATTCTAGTTTTCTTGGTCTCATTTTATAGAATGGAAGACATATTACAGAAATTGAGATGATTTTGACTGGTTTTACAATGAAAGGTGCCTTGAAATTGAGCTCAAAGTAGCAGAAATGTTCGATTTTTACCAAACTTCAAAAGTGAACAAATCGTGCCAAGCGTGCAATACACGTCAACTGGTGAGTCTAATATTCTTTACAAGTGCACCAATAATATTTATACCATTTTTTACACTAATGCAGTAGTCTGCATAACAGTAAATCTTATATTTTTTGTGAGAATAAAAATTCAAAGTGGAAAGCAAAAGAATATAAGAGGGGCCTTGAGACGTGACTAATGACTAGAGGAAATGTCATTTTAGTGCCAGGAATGTCTTTCTTGTTTATTCTGGACCCTATTTGGAAATTGGCATCTTTTGAAATTTGTGTGAAATTGGCAAAATTGCTAAATTCTGACCACTGTACTGGATAGTTGAATTTATAAATGGGTGGTTTCTTGCACCCATTCGATAGAAAAAATGGAGTTCTAGCGAAATATTCATGTTTTTTGTCGATTAGTACAGTGAAATTGGCCGAAAATGGGGCTCAAAGTGGGCAAAATCGCCGATGCGTAAACATCGCCGAGACCGACTAACTTTGCGAGAGCATATTCCGTAAGTTTTCTATCAAATTTCAAACTTTTGGTGTCTTTATGATCGGGAAAAGATTCTCTATCTTTTCATAAGAGAAAATATTTTTTTTTTTTTTAAATTTGGCCGACCCTGAGAACGAGTTTCGGAGAGGGCCTGTCGACCCTCAAAGGGTTAAAACAGCGACTTTGCACTGTATTTTCGTATGGTATTTATGATGGTATTCTAGTTTTCCTGGTCTCATTTCATAGAATGGAAGACATATTACAGAAATTGAGACGATTTTGATTGGTTTTACAATGAAAAGTACCTTGAAATTGAGCTCAGAGTAGCATAAATCTTCGATTTTTGCCAAAGTTCAAAAGTAAGCAAATCATGCTACGTGTCCTATACATGTTAACTGGTGAGTCTAATATTCTTTCACAAGTGCCCTGATATTATTTATACAATTTCTACACTAATGCAGTAGTCTGCATAACAGTAAATCTTCTATTTTTTGTGAGAATAAAAATTCAAAGTGGAAAGCAAAAGAATGTAAGATGGGCATGGGGACGTGACTAATGAACAGAGGAAATGCTATTTTAGTGCCAGGAATGTCTTTCTTGTTTATTCTAGACCCTATTTGGAAATTGGCATCCTTTGAAATTGAGTGAAATTGGCAAAATTGCTAAATTCTAACCATTGTATTGGATAGTTGAAATCGGTAAATGGGTGGTTTCTTGCACTCATTCTATAGAAAAAATGGAGTTCTAGCAAAATAGTTATGATTTTTGTCGACTAGTACACTGGAATTGGCCGAAAATAGGGCTCAAATTGGGCAAAATTGCCGATGCGTAAACATCATACAGACCGCTAACTTTGCGAGAGTATAATTCCATAAGTTTCCCATCAAATTTCATACTTTTGGTGTCATTATGATCGGGAAAAAATTCTCTATCTTTTCATAAGATTTTTTTTTTTTTTTTTTTTTTTTAATTTGGGCGACCCTGAGAACAAGACTGGGAGAGGATCTGGCGACCCTGAAAGAGTTAACTGTCAAATCCATTTGTTCCCTAGGCTTCCTCAACTTACTCACCTCACTCCAAAACTTTTTCTTATTTTCAACAAAATTTGTTGATAACATCTCACCCACTCTCTCATTTGCTCTCTTTTTAGATTGCTTCACCACTCTCTTAACCTCTCTTTTTCTCTCCATATACTCTTCCCTCCTTGCATCACTTCTACTTTATAAAAAGCTCTCATATGCTAACTGTTTCTCCCTTATTACTCTCTTTACATCATCATTCCACAAATCACTCTTCTTCCCTCCCACACCCACTTTTCTGTAACCACAAACTTCTGCTGAACACTCTAACACTACATTCTTAAACTCCATATATCTTAGACCCCATTGGCTATACTCTCACTAGCCCATCTATCCTCCAATAGTTGCTTTATATCTTACCCTAACTGCTGCCTCTTTTAGCTTATACACCTTCACCTCTCTCTTACTTGCTGCTTCTATTTTCCTTGTATCCCATCTACCTTTTACCCTCACTGTAGCTACACCTAGAAGGTGATCTGGTGTATCTGTGGCCCCTCTATAAACATCCTGAACTCTACTCAACAGTCTTTTATCTACCAGTACATAGTCCAACAAACTACTGTCATTACGCCCTACATCATATCTTGTATACTTATTTATCCTCTTTTTCTTAAAATACGTATTACCTATAACTAAACCCCTTTCTATACACAGTTCAATCAAAGGGCTCCCATTATCATTTACACCTGGCACCACAAACTTGCCTACCACACCCTTTCTAAATGTTTCTCCTGCTTTAACATTTAGGTCCCCTACCACAATTACTCTGTCACTTGGTTCAAAGGTTCCTATACATTTACTTAACATCTCCCAAAATCTCTCTCTCTACTCTACACTCCTCTCTCCTACAGGTGCATACATGCTTATTATGACCCACTTTTTACATCCGACCCTTATTTTAATCCACATAATCCTTGAATTTACACATATTCCCTCTTCTCCTTCCATAACTGGTCCTTCAACATTATTGCTACCTCTTCCTTAGCTTTAACTCTCTCAGATATTCCTGACTTAATCCCATTTATTCCTCCCCACTGAAACTCGCCTACTCCCTTCAGCTTTGTTTTGATTAGGGCCAGGACATCCTACTTCTTTTCATTCATAACATCTGCAATCATCTCTTTCTTATCATCCACACTACATCCACACACATTCAAGCATCCCAGTTTTATAAAGTTTTTCTTCTCAAATTTCTGTTCTTAAATAATAGGCTTTAAATGTGGCAATGACACCCTGACCCATTGGCTGTAATAATGATGTTCTGTTTGGTGGCAGCAAAATTAGTGACTTTTTCATTCATGTCAGAAAAGAGAAGTAGTATGACCTGGTGCATTGTCCAGTAACAACAAAATTTTAAAATCCATCTCATAATGTTCAACTCCAGGGCAAAAATAATTTGCACACCAATCTTCAGACAATTGTCTCATTGCCCAGGTTTTCTTATTTGACTGCCATGTAACAGGAATAACATTTTTTGAATAGGATTTAAGAGCCCTTGGATTTTCCACTCTGTACACAGACATATGCTTTAATTTAAAGTCAGCAGATGCTTACCCACCTAATAAAAGCATTGAATGGTCTTTGGAGACTTTATATCCTAGTTGTGATGATTTTTTCCACCAGATAAGTGTGTGACGGCATCTTCCACAAACCCGTTTTATATACAGGTCCTCCATCACAAATCTGGCATCATTGGGACCTGTAGTGTGCCGGATTACTGAGTTTGCCAAATTACAGAGTGGTTAAGTTAGAATACACTTAATAAAATTAACCAACTTCACTTGCACAGTTCATTGAACATTGGAAAAAATCGAACATTTCCGCTACTTTGAGCTCAATTTCAAGGTACTTTTCGTCATGAAAGCAATCAAAATCATGTCTATTTCTGTAATATATCTTCCATTCTATCAAATGAGTCCTAAAAATGGGAATACAACCCTAAAAACCATACGAAAATATACTGCAAAGAGGCGGCTAATGGCTGAGAAGTGAACTCCCTTATTTATCGTCTGTCTTTTTTATTTTTGTTGTACGTTAACCCTTAAACGGTCCAAACGTATATATACGTTCACTCGCGTAGTGCCCCAAATTTTTTGAGGAAAAAAAAATCTTTTCTTTTAAAAGGAAAAAAGAGCATATTGTGCCCAGGCATCCCCAATTATCTTAATATGGCACACAGTGAGTGCGCACACCCATTCTCTCATGTCTAGGTGACTCAGGCTTATTGTGGCAATGTTGAATGAATGACAAAGAAAACGTATATATACGTTTGGGGCACTACGTGCGTGAACGTATATATACGTTTGGATCATTTAAGGGTTAAGAAGCATCTTTCCATCATGCATTGCCCAAGTTTCAATGAGATAGCCCAACAAACAACCGAGAAAAAAAAATATTTACCAAAAATCATATATGGCAAGCATAAGCCAGGTACTGGAAATAAGTCACTTTGTCTGACTTTTTTGGGTTATCCTAGGTTCTCTGTACATACACTGCTATGTATGATAATCTATGTAACTGTATTTGTGTATACCTGAATAAACTTATTTACTTCTAATCTGTCAATTGAGTACAAGAAACCGCCCACTCACTTATTTCAACTACCCAATAAAGTGGTCAGAAATTGGCAATTTGGCCGATTTCACACAAATTTCAACAGATGCCAATTTCAAAATAGGGTCCAGAATAAACAGTGCAGACATTCCTGGCACTAAAATAACATTTTCTCTGTTCATTATTCACGGCTACAGGCCCCTCTTATATTGCTCTTGCTTACCATTTGGAATTTTTATTCACAAAAAAAATATAAAAGATTTACTGTTATGCAGACTGCTGCATTATTGTAATAATTGTATAAATAATGTCAATCCATTCTTGACTCCGTACTGGAATTTAGACTGGCAGGCGGACAGGTATTGGACTGTGACGTCATTTCTTTACTCTTGAGCTTCGCTAAAGAATAGAACATTTTCGCTACTGTGATCGCAATTTCAAGGTACTTTTCGTCATGAAAGTAATCAAAATCATCTCTATTTCTGTAATATATCTTTCATTCTATCAAATGAGACCGAAAAAATGAGAATATAACCATAACAACCATACAAAAATATACCGCTAAGCAGCCGCTAATGGCTGAGAAGTGAACTCCGCTATTTATGGTCTGATTTCTTTCATTTTTGGTGTACGTGAAGAAGTTTCTTTCCATCATACATTGCCCAAGTTTGAATAAGATAACAAACAACTGAGAAAATAATAATAATATAATAATATTAATATTAATAATAATATCTTTATAAAGTTTTTCTTCTTCTCTTTTTTAGTAAATATCTACAGGAGAAGGGGTTACTAGCCCATTGCTCCCGGCATTTTAGTCGCCTCATACGACACGCATGGCTTACGGAGGAAAGATTCTTTTCCACTTCCCCACTGTACTTCCCATCTCCAGGACTCAGGGAAACTGGCAGGCTGGACTTGAGTCCTGGAGATGGGAAGTACAGTGCCTGCACTCTGAAGGAGGGGTGTTAATGTTGCAGTTTAAACTGTAGTGTAAAGCACCCTTCTGGCAAGACAGTGAAGGAGTGAATGATGGTGAAAGTTTTTCTTTTTTGGGCCACCCTGCCTTGGTGGGAATCGGCCAGTGTGATAATAAAATAAAATAGAAAATATCTTTATTTACTACACGTACATGTACAAGGTATACAGGCCTAGCTGACATCAGTGACATACGACTGTATAGAAAGGCACTTATGTTAAGTATTTCAAGAAAATTAGGTCAGTGTCCCAGGATAACATCCAAACTAGTCGACTAACACCCAGGTACCCATTTACTGATGGGTAAACATAGACAACAGGCGTAAAGAAACACGCCTAATGTTTCTACCCTGGCTGGGAATCGAATGTTTACCAAAAATCATATATGGCTAATCCAAGCCAGGTACTAAAATAAGCCACGTTGACTTTTTTGGGGCTATCCTAGGTTCTCTACACGTATGCTGCTATGTGTGATAATCTATAGAGAGAAAATAACTTTTTTGTTTAATGTTTATGGTGGAGTATGAGTATGAGTGTATATCGTAGTTAGCCCTGTGCTATGCTCCGTTTTCTCTAATATAAGCCCCCAAGACGGATAGGAGAATAGTATTTGTTTACCATATCCTCTTCATAACTCTGTCGAACTGTTCAGTGTTATGCCAAATATTATTCATTCTGGAGTATTTAACATGTTTTATGTTATTTATATTGTTTCTTATGTCATATGAGATCAATTGTGATAGGCAAATAAGCTGTAGTGTTGATTTTAGCATAATAATAAAGCATATTCTCCTGCTTCATGAGACTGAGTTCATGACAGCCGACAGTGGCTCCAAGGCCACCTTATCTTTAATGGACAATGTACAGTGGACCCCCGGTTAACGATTTTAATCCGTGCAAGAGGGGTAATTGTTATGCGAAATAATCGTTATGTGAATGAATTTTCCCCATAAGAAATAATGGAAATAAAATTAATCCGTGCAAGACACCCAAAAGTATGAAAAAAAAATTTTTACCACATGAAATATACATTTTCCCACACACAAAGAGAAGGATACATGCACAATAGTAGAGTAGTACATGCACAGTATATATTGTGCATGTACTAGTCTACTAAATGAATAAATGACACTTACCTTTATTGAAGATGCAGCAATGACTGATGAGACACTGTGTCCTGGGAGTGCCTTTTCCTCCTGAGTACTGTAGGTCCTGTTTGGCATTTTCTTCCAGAACAGGCCTTATCACACTGTGTATGCCACTACGATTCTTAAATCTCTCAAACCAACCTTTGCTGGCTTTAAATTCACCAATATGAGCACTAGTTCCAGGCATTTTTCCCTGTTCACCTGGGTGTTAGTCGACTTGTGTGGGTTGCATCCTGGGAGACAAGATTAAGGACCCCAATGGAAATAAGTTAGACAGTCTTCGATGACACTGACTTTTTTGGGTTATCCTGGGTGGCAAATCCTCTGGGGTTAATTGTTTCTTGGTATTCTCAATAAGCCACACCAACAACGGTGCTACAGCAGCAGCAGCAGCTGACAGTGCAGCAGCAGCAGCAGCAGCTGACAGTGCAGCAGCAGCAGCAGCAGCAGCTGTACCACCAATAGTAGCGATGGTTGATTGGGGTTTATTATACAACCTGGCCAGCTCGGAGACATGCACTCCACTTTCATACTTATCAATGATCTTTTTCTTCATCTCTATTGTAATTCTCACCCTTATCTCTCTCTCCAGGTATTGCTGTAGGGTTGGCACTAGAAGCTTTCTTGGGGCCCATGGTCACTTATTTTCCAGAAAAAGCACCGAAAACACTGTAATAATACGAAATATTCCGATTGTATGCTTGGATGTTACCGCGGAGGCTGGCTGGTAAACAATGCCACCGGCGGAACATGTGAGCGTGGCTCAGGCCGCACATTGGACGCGTCTCGGACGAAAATCGGTAAGCGGGTTTTTAAGCGGTATGTGAGGCAAAATTTTTGCAATTAAAGTAAGCGGTATGCGAAATAATCGCTATGTGATGCCATCGTTATGCGGGGGTCCACTGTACTGTGTAGGTGCTTTACATAATGAGAAGCATTTCTTTTATTCATTGGAACCATGGCTAGGGCTAAAAGTAAGCAGGTTAAAACAACAAATGGAGAAAAAGAAATTGGAATGACTTATGCAGCAAGTAGCGCCACCAAACAGTACCAGCAGGTTGGTATGGCGACCCTGGAAATTTGAAATTATGCTAGCCAAAATTAGTGCCGAATAACTGAAGGAACCGAATAACTGATTGCCGGATTTGTGATGGCGGACCTGTACATTAAAAATTTGCTTGTCATTGTAGCCATTTTCTTCAAATTTTTTTTTTTAGATCATTAGGAAATCTTGCAGCTGCCTCATTGTCAGTGCTGGCACCTTGACCTGTAATTCAAACATCATGGAGTCCCATATGTTTTTTGAAGTTGTAAAATCAGCCATGACTTGCCAAAATACTTTCCCCTTTACTGCCATTTTCTTATTTTAACATTATACAGAGACTTGTTGCTTTAGCTTGAATCATCATCAGTCTTAATGGAATTCTTTTCTGTCTGCAGTCTTTAAACTATAACATTAGAAGATGTTCCATATTATCCATTTCGGAACTATAATTATAACAATCGCATTTGACATATAAGATGCTGTAGCCATTCTATGTCTTTTTATTTTATCTTTATTCCTTATATGTGCACATACTTACGCTTCGTTCATTTTCTTGTCTCATGCTATTTTAGCATACAGTGGGCCATCCTTGCGTTGTTCTATAATTTATAGTTTGTCATTTGATATTAACCATTTACATTATTAGAATGTTCAGTGTCATTGCATTTCCTCTCTGCTCAAATTTGCGTATAAAAGGGGTACCAGTACTTTATATAATAAAGAAAAAAATTGTGTATACATATGTACAGTGGACCCTCGCCTAACGATATTAATCCGTTCCTGAGAGCTCAACGTTAGGCGAAATTATCGTTAGGCGAATTAATTTTCCCCATAAGAAATAATGAAAATCAAATTAATCTGTTCCTGACACCCCAAGGTATGAAAAAAAAAATTTTTACCACATGAAATATTAATTTTAATACACACAAACTGAAGAAGACATGCACAGTTACATGACACTTACCTTTATTGAAGATGTGGTGATGATTGATGGGATGGGAGGAGGGGAGAGTGTGGATGGTCTTTGTGTTTAGAAGGGGAATCCCCTTCCATTCGGACTTGAGGTAGCAAGTCCTTTTCTGGGGTTACTTCCCTTCTTCTTTTAATGCCACTAGGACCGGCTTGAGAGTCATTGGACTTCTGTCGCACAACATATCTGTCCATAGAGGCCTGTACCTCTCGTTCCTTAATGACTTTCCTAAAGTGTTTCACAACATTGTCAGTGTAATAGTCACCAGCACGGCTTGCAATAGCTGTGTCAGGGTGATTTTTATCAAAAAAGGTTTGCACTTTAAGCCACATTGCACACATTTCCTTAATCTTTGAAGTAGGCAACTTCTTCAATTTCTCTCTCCCCTCCTCCGAAGCATTTTCCTCAGGTCTGGCCTCTTGCTGTTGAAGATGATCTAGCAGCTCATCAATGGTTAGTTCTTCATTGTCCTCCTCCACCAACTCTTCCACATCCTCCCCACTAACCTCCAACCCCAAGGACTTCCCCAATGCCACAATGGATTCCTCAACTGGCATACGCTTCTCAGGGTTAACCTAAAATCCTTCAAAATCCCTTTTGTCTACACATTCTGGCCACAGTTTCTTCCAAGCAGAGTTCAAGGTCCTCTTAGTCACTCCCTCCCAAGCCTTACCTATAAGGTTTACACAATTGAGGATATTAAAGTGATCTCTCCAAAACTCTCTTAGAGTCAATTGAGTTTCTGAGGTCACTGCAAAGCACCTTTCAAACAGAGCTTTTGTGTAGAGTTCTTTGAAGTTTGCAATGACCTGCTGGTCCATGGGCTGCAGGAGAGGGGTGGTATTAGGAGGCATAAACTTGATCTTAATGAATCTCATGTCTGCAGAAAGTCGCTCTGCCACGTCTGAAGGATGACCAGGAGCATTGTCTAATACCAGGAGGCACTTAAGGTCAAATTTATTTTCAATTAGGTAATTTTTCACAGTGGGGGCAAATGCATGGTGTAACCAGTCATAGAAAAAGTCCCTAGTGACCCATGCCTTACTGTTTGCCCTCCACAGCACACACATTAGCCTTGAGGATATTCTTTTGCCTGAACGCTCTGGGAGTTTCAGAGTGACACACCAATAAAGGCTTCACTTTGCAATCACCACTAGCATTGGCACACATCAACAGAGTAAGCCTGTCTTTCATAGGCTTATGTCCTGGGAGTGCCTTTTCCTCCTGAGTAATGTAGGTCCTGCTTGGCATTTTCTTCCAAAACGTCTGTTTCGTCACAATTAAACACTTGTTCAGGTTTCAATCCTTCAGCCTCTGTGTACTCCTTGAATTCATGCACATATTTTTCAGCTGCTTTGTGGTCTGAACTGGCAGCCTCACCATGCCTTATCACACTATGTATGCCACTACGATTCTTAACTCTCAAACCAACCTTTGATGGCCTTAAATTCACTCACATCACTAGTTTTAGGCATTTTTCTAATTACATTGTCATGCAACTTCCTAGCCTTTTCACATATGATCGCTTGAGAGATGCTATCTCCTGCTATCTGTTTTTCGTTTATCCACACCAATAACAGTCTCTCAACATCTTCTATCACTTGCGATCTCTGTTTCGAAAACAAAGTTGCACCTTTGGCAAGAACAGCTTCCTTGATTGCCGTTTTCTTGGCCACAATAGTAGCGATGGTTGATTGGGGTTTACTATACAACCTGGCCAGCTTGGAGACACGCACTCCACTTTCATACTTAGCAATGATCTCTTTCTTCATATCCATAGTAATTCTCACCCTTATTCCTGTAGGGTTGGCACTAGAAGCTTTCTTGGGGCCCATGGTCACTTATTTTGCAGGTGAAATCACTAAAAACGCTGTGATAATACGACATGTTTCAATTGTATGCTTGGATGTGACCGCGGAGGCTAGCTTGTAAACACTGGCACCCACAGAACAAGTGAGGCTGGCTCGAGCCGCACGTGGACACGTCTCGGACAAATTGCGTTGAGCAAGTTTTTTAGCGCTAAAATGTATCGCTAGAGGGATTTAACATTATGCGATGCCATCATTACGCGAGGGTCCACTGTACTGTGAAAGACTACACAACTTCACTGCTTCGAGTTTAGAGTGATACTGATGTTGGTATCCCACTAATCTGGTTCATAGCAGCAGTCCAATATCAGTGTATAATGCACTTAACCACTTGAGGGTCCATGCCGTAGATCTACTGCTATGTGTTGAGGGTCCAAACCGTTGATCTACGTCAAAATTCTAGCGGCGTCAAATTTAGCTCGAGAAGGCTGGTAGACCTACATGTGAGAGAATGGGTCTGCGTGGTGGGTGTGTGCTGTGAAGAAAAATTCTAGGCGCCTGCATAGCATTGTGGGAACACCGGCTCAGTTACCGTTGTTCACCATGCCTCGTCGCAAGGCAGCTCTCACTCCAAGGAAAATTGGGACTCCTCTTCCTATCTGATAGTTCTGACTTTTTTGGAAGTGGAAATGAAGACGAATTCTATGGCTTTGATCAGTTAGTGACCGAAAGGAATGACCAGGATATCGAAAATAGTGCAAAAAAATCCTGACGATCCTCAACCTTCTACCTCTGGTGTAGGCACGTTTCAGTCACGTTCAGTTGTACCTCGTCACAAGAGAAAACTATTATTTTCGCGTTGCCGGGCCTCTGACTTCAGTAATGATGATGATAGTGACGTGGATTGTGATTTTATTGCTCTTGATGATCATTCGAGTTGTGATAGTGAGGAAACATATTTGCCAGTGAAGTGTCGGTATATACGCCACCGCATGCGCTCGGGTAGTGTTCCCTATGCAGTGCCCAAGGGACAGAGTACGTCCCGGAGTACATCCCGTGGCCCTACACCAGGAATAGACAGTGAAAGTGAGGATGATGTGGCTACACTTGGCATGGATAGACCACAGGCATCAGTAGGTGGTGGTAGTGGTGATGGTAGTGTCACGGCCATGCATGACTCGCCAGCCCAGGCTGGGACCCACGCTGCTGACTCGTCAGTTCAAGGACAAAGTGGAGCGTCAGTCACCAGCCCACCACAACCACAACTACCCGCACAAGCAGCCTATGATGTCCAGTATCTATCAGCAAACCGTATGTGGGATTGGCAGCAAAACCCCAATCTTGTTCACAAGCTCCACCACTTTGATGACTCTCAAAGTGGAATTCTACCAGCTTGTTCCTTTGGAAACACTGCAAATGAACTGGAATTCTTTGAACTATTCTTTGACCAACCACTGATGGAAACTATTGTCAGGGAAAGTAATAAGTATTTTGAGTACACCATGGCAAATACAATCATATCACCACAGTCAAGACTACACTGGTGGAAAGAGACAACTGTTGCAGAAATGTATTTGCTTTTTGCAACAATAATGCTTATGCCTCATGTCTATAAGCATAATATAAAAGCATACTGGTCCACAGATCGGCTAATTTCTACCCCGGTCTTCAGTGAAATCATCCCAGTGAACAGGTTTATCTTACTGTTACGTATGTTGCATTTCTTGACAAAACCAGGCCTGACAGAGTGACAGGTTATACAAGATTAGAAATGTTTTTATGCATCTGAAACAAAAGTTCAACATGTACTGTTATCCATTCAAGAATCTTGTAATTGATGACTCTTTGATTTTGTTCAAAGGTGGGGCTGTTGTTCAGACAGTATATACCCAGCAAGAGGAAATGCTTGTGTCTAATACTGTTTGTACTCTGTGTTTGTGACAGTGGCCTGGTATTGGATATTGTTGTATACACGGGAAGTAAAACATTGAAAAATACCAGGATGTTATTTGGTATCTCAGGTGACGTAGTGGGGAAGCATGATGGCACCTTATCTTGGTAAGGGGCATACATTATATACTGATAACTGGTACACAAGCCCTTTACTCAGTGATTTCTTGCAAATAAACATGACAGATGTGTGTGGCACAGTGCATTCTAATTGTAAACATATGTCCAGGTTCAATGCAGGCACTCGTGGTGATGAGGTCCAGGTGTTTACTGCCAATGACATCATGGCATTATGGTGGCATGACAAACGAGATGTCACATTGTTGACAACCATTCACCATAACGAAATGCAAGACAGTGCCAGAATTGATAGTGACTAATGAACATATTCGAAAACCAGTGACAGTGGTTGATTATACACAAAACATGCGCTTGGTTGACAAATGTGACATGCAGATTGGCTTTGTTGATTGTGTTCGTAAGAGTTACAAGTGGTTACATGAAACTTTTCTTCCATCTCATGGACATTTCAATGCTCAATGCATATAATATGTACCAAATGAAGACTGGCAACAGACCACCATATGGTGAATTGTGTTTGTATGTTGTCAGACAACTCATAATGAAGTACCAGGTAACAACACCTGCTATACAAAACCATCCTCGAACTCCTCAGGAAATACCCAAGCGTTTGAGGAGGGAAGGCGATCACTTCATAATACAGCTTCCTGCAACCAAGAAGAAATTTGCTCAGAAGAGATGTGTTGTCTGTGCACAAACAAAATGACGGCAACAGAGACACGAAGACACTCAGTTGATGTGCGAGGAATGTAAGGTACCTCTGTGCATGATACCTTGTTTCAAGGAGTTTCACAAGCTGCAGCAGTTCTAAAAACTTGTCCAATGATTGTACATATGTAAATATATGATAGAACATTAGTATTATAGAAGATTTGTGCATGTTTATTGTAATAAAAGTGGTAAACAATATTATAATAATAACTTTAGTGCGGTTATTGTGTTCAATACAGTGAGAGTACAGTAGGGCCCCACTTATACGGCGGGTTAGGTTCCAGGCTACCGCCGTAAAGCGGAAATCGCCGTAAAGTGGAACACCCTTTTTTTCCACTTATAAATGCATACAAACACTAGATAACAAGTTTACACTAACATATATTAAGTTAGCAATAGAACCAGGCATCAAAAAACAATAAAAAGGTACAATACACACATAGTGCACTCATTACTTACCTTAAAATATTTATAGTCTTAATCTAGGGTGAGACAAGTAGTATTTATTGTAAGAAAATCAAGTGTGGTATGTATTGTAATAGCCTCACCAGGCCACCCCACCCACACATACTATTCTATGATATTTAAGCATCCCAGAGCGATAAAATGTATATACAGTTCACTCATTACTTACCTTAAAATATTTGTAGTCTTAATGTAGGGTCAGGAGTAAGTAAATGAGATAAAACGAATAAATGAGAGAGAGAAAGAATGAGTACATGAGAGGGGGCAGGCGCAGTTATGTAAACAAACCAGGGGAAGGTAAGTTTTGTAAACAAACGAAATGTACACGTCTGGTTTGTGTACAAGTTACATTGTGTACAGGTTGTCTCTACATTGATACGGTAGAATTAATAAAGAAGAACACTCCCATTCTCATGTAACATCTTTTTGAGAAGAAATGAAGCTCTGAGTGAAGGCAATGGAAATAAGTCACACTGACTTTTTTGGGTTATCCTAGGTTCTCTACACGTATGTTGTTATGTATGATAATCTATGTAACTGTATTTGTGTATACCTGAATAAACTTACTTACATACATACGAAAGGAATAATTTTCTACAGTTACCCCCAGTAACACATTTACTCTTATGTTAGATTAGAGAAAATGTTATTCTTGCCGTCACTTGTACAAGTTATGTGGCTCCCACATCTTATATTTATGTTTATTTATTCTACTGTGGGGTGTATTTATCTTATTTATATGTTATGCATCGTGTTTATTATATAATTTTGAAAAAAATATCATGGATGGATTAATGAAAATGTGTATATTACCGTAATATACGACATTTAATGAGACTCAGTATTGTTATTATCACCACTTGTGCAAGTCGTCTGCTACGACATCTCACATTTGTTTATTTATTCTACTGTGGGGTGTATTTATCTTATTTATATGTTATGCATCGTGTTTATTATATAATTTTGAAAAAAATATCATGGATGGATTAATGAAAATGTGTATATTACCGTAATATACGACATTTAATGAGACTCAGTATTGTTATTATCACCACTTGTGCAAGTCGTCTGCTCACATCTCACATTTGTTTATTTATTCTACTGTGGGGTGTATTTATCTTATTTATATGTTATGCATCGTGTTTATTATATAATTTTGAAAAAAATATCATGGATGGATTAATGAAAATGTGTATATTAACGTAATATACGACATTTAAATGACTCGATGTATGTAAGTTTATTTAGGTACAGGTATACATAAGTATAATTATCAGAGTATATATAAAATATGAAATAACTTTTAAAAACATTTGAAATTTTGGAGTTTCCAGACAAAATGGAGAGACTTAGTGCTTACTGAGCTCATGGAGAATGTAAACAAACAGGGTGGGGCACGGTGACCGTATTAGAAAGTCAGGTGGGGGGAGCCGTATAGTGAGTTTTGGTCATAATTTGAAATGTCCGTATTAGCGGAACGCCGTAAAGCGGAACGCCGTAAAGCGGGGCCCTCCTGTATATATATATATATACATTGTATACAGTATTGGTCTCACAGGCCACAAATGTTACTAGAAAAAGAAAAAAATTAGAAAAGAAAAGAAAAAAGTATAAAAAACGTAAAATAAAGAAATACGAGTTTGTGGAAATCGCCGATGTTGCTGCTACCCAGTTGTTTTGGATTAACTTCTTATCTCTCTATCTCGGTAAGTACTGATCAGAATTTTTTTTTGTTTTGTTTTATTAACTTCACAAAAATATACTCTTTAATTCTGTAAGAATTTTTTTTTTCCTCCAAAATACGTATCTTGGACACTGGGGCACCCCTTTTGATTTTGGCCTTGGACCCTGAAAAGGTTAAATAAAATTTATATTTTTAAATGTACTTAAGTTTATAAACTCTATTATGTATATCAAAACTTATACTGTTCAAAACTGTACTACGCAAGGTATTACTATAAAGCTATGTAAATAGTTGTTATACTGTATTATTTGGGGAATAATGATGACACTCGCACACTTAATTCTTTCTCAGTCTTTGCAAGTCTCTTTGCTAAAATGAACTTAAACATGCCTTATTTATGTGAAACAGTGCTTAGAAAAGTGTCAAAATATAGGTGATCATTCTAGATATGCTAAATTCCAGTCCTAAACATCCAAAACTGTTAGCAAAATGGTCTTTGCAGAGTTAAATGGTCAATACTCATAATGAACAGTGTTCAGCAATGAACAAAGACACATTTCCCTCTGTTCTTACATCATTTCTTAGGTTTTCAAATTAGTAAGTTTATTTAGTTATGGGTACACATAAATACAGTTGCACAAATTATAATACAGTGGAACCTCTCCTTACTAGTTTAATCCGTTTTGTGACCTTGCTCGCAACTCGATTTGCTAGTTTGTTGAGTCAGTTTTTCCTCACTTAAATTAATTGAAATGGAATTCATCTTTTCTAGTGGAATTCCAGGCTCGACGAAATACTTCAGTATTTCCCTAATATCAACTCTACTGCTTATTTATCTATCACAATTCATCTAATATGACATATTAAACATTATTAATAACATAGAAACATGATATATACACTAGAATGAAATATGTCATTCCATATGTGAGTGGTCGTGTGCGGCGGCAGCACAGCAGCCATTGTGGTTGTTGGGGTCTATAAGGGCCATCACAGCGTCGTGACTACATACCTTCCTATGCTCTTATTATAACAGAAAATGGAGTGTTCGTGAGGCAAACTGCATTAGATCACTATGTAGTTTCATAAGGAAAACAGCAATAATAATAATAATAATAATAATAATTAATAATAATAATGTAAAGAAATTATGTAGTACTACAGCATTTACTTTGGAGATGGAGAAGAGATGCTGGACATAGTGGCATATGCTGTCAGTTCATTTTGTTTCATCCTTTTTCTATCGCATAATCGCTTAATTGCTACACTCATAATATTACACTTTGTCACTCTTACTGCTATGTACACTTAATTCCTACACTTCATGGTAATCATCCTCTTTTTCTTCTTGGCACTCTCCTTTGGACTTCCTTCTTTAGGACCCATGGTTAGAAACATAAGAAAGAAGGAACACTGCAACAGGCCTACTGACCCATGCAGAGCAGGTCCATGTGTCCCCCCGGATTAGCCCAATGACCCACCCAGTCTGGTCACCTCCACTCAAGGAAGGAGCATGGCACCAGACCCAGCAGCACAAGCTAGTCAGGTCCAACTCACACCCACCCACACCCACTCATGTATTTATCTAACCTATTTTTAAAACTACACAATGTTTTAGCCTCAATAACTGTACTCAGGAGTTTGTTCCACTCATCCACAACTCTATTACCAAACCAGTGCTGTCCTATATCCTTCCTGAATCTGAATTTTTCCAGCTTGAAACGTGGCAGACCAGAGGCCTAACTTCTCCTTACGAGCCCCGTGAGGGCAGGGACTGTGGCTAGGCCTGGGGACAGTTGGTCCCTAAGATGAGGGGGTACTTGTACCTCCTTCCATGGCAGACTTAGGTCTCAAGACACTCCCCAGATAGGGAGCCAAGGCCAGGTCACCACTATTGGAAAAGACCCGGGCCGTGAGAATACCGTCGAATAAAAAAAAAAACATTGCTACGAGTCTTGTCGTGGCTGGAAATTTTCAGCACGCTATTTACATCCCCTTTATTTATTCCTGTTTTCCATTTATTCACCTCGATCATATCCCCCCTAATTCTACGCCTTTCGAGAGAGTGCAGATTCAGGGCCCTCAGTCTATCCTCATAGGGAAGATTTCTGATACAAGGGATCATCTTTGTCATCCTCCTCTGTACTTTTTCCAGTGCATTTATATCCATTCTGTAATACGGTGACCAGAACTGAGCAGCATAGTCTAAACGAGGCCTAACCAAGGATATATAAAGTTGAAGAACAACCTAAGGACTTCTATTATTTATACTTCTAGATATGAAGCCAAGAATTCTGTTAGCTTTATTGCAAACACTAATGCACTGTTGTCTTGGTTTTAGATTACTGCTAACCAGAACTCCTAAATCCTTTTCACAATCAGTAGTATTAAGATCTACATTATTTAGTTAATATGTGGCATGATTATTTACCTGTCCAACATTTAGAACTTTGCATTTGTCAATATTAAGCTGCATCTGCCACTTCTCCAACCATTGCATCAGTCTATTCAAATCATCCTGGAGTGCTCTAGTGTTCTCATTAGAATGAATTGGACGCCCCATTTTGGTGTCATCAGCAAATTTGCTTATGCCGCTATTTATTCCCTCATCTATGTCGTTTATGTAAATTGTGAACAACAATGGGCCCAACACTGACCCCTGAGGAACACCGCTTGTGACGTGCCCCCATTCTGATTTCTCCCCATTTATGCAAACTCTCTGCTGCCTATTTGTCAGCCATGCCTCTACCCAGGAAAAAATTTCTCCTCCTATTCTGTGTACCTTAAGTTTCCTCAATAGCCTCTGGTGTGGAACTCTATCGAAAGCCTTACTGAAGTCCATATACACAATATCATATTCATTACCATGATCTACCTCCTCAAACACCTTGGTGAAAAAAGTTAGTAAATTCGTAAGACAGGAACGCCCCTTTGTAAAACCATGTTGAGATTCATTAATCAATCTGTGCCTATCAAGATGGCTACGAATTGCTTCGGCAGTTTTTGATTCCATAAATTTTCCCACTGTGGAGATAAGGCTTATTGGTCTATAGTTCGAAGCCAAGGACCTGTCACCTGCCTTGTAAATAGGTATTACATTTGCCATTTTCCACTTATCAGGCACTATGCCAGTTTGTAGTGATACGTTAAAAAGATTAGCCAAAGGTATACTAAGTTCCTCATTACATTCCTTTAACACCCTTGCAAACAGTTCATCAGGACCTGGGGATTTGTTAGGTTTTAGTTTTTCTATTTGTCTGAGGACCATGTCACTAGTTACTGCAATCGTGCATAGTTTATCATCATCCTGTTGTACATAATCCATTGTTTCAGGAATATCGCTAGTATTTTCCTGGGTGAAAACTGAGAGGAAGTAGGCATTGAGAATTTCACACATATCCTTATCACTGTCAGTGATCTGACCAGAGTTACTCTTAAGTGGGCCAATCTTGTTCCTAATCTTACTTCTGTATACCTGAAAGAACCCTTTTGGGTTAGTCTTTGAATCCCTTGCGACCTTAGCCTCATAATCCCTTTTTGCTTTTCTTATTCCTTTCTTTATTTCTCTCTCTAATTGAATATATTGAATTCTTAACCCTTTCGGTGTCGACAGGTCCTCTCAGAGACTTGTTCTCAGGGTCGGCAAAATTTAAAAAAAAAACAAAAAAAAAAAAAATTCTTATGAAAAGATAGAGAATCTTTTCCCGATCATGATGACACCAAAAGTATGAAATTTGATGGAAATCTTACGGTATTATGCTCTTGCGAATTTAGCGGTCTCGACGATGTTTACGCATCGGCGATTTTGCCCAATTTGAGCTCTATTTTTGGCCAATTCTAGTGTACTAGTTGACAAAAATGATAACTGTTTCTCTAGAACTCCATTTTTTCTATCGAATGAGTACAAGAAACCACCCATTTACCGATTTCAACTATCCAGTTAAGTGGTCAGAATTTAGAAATTTTGCCAATTTCACACAAATTTCAAAAGATGCCAATTTCTGAATAGGGTCCAGAATAAACAAGAAAGATATTCCTGGCACTAAAATAACAAGTTCTCTGTTCGTTAGTCACATCCCCAGGCCCCTCTTATATTTCTTTGGCTTTCCACTTTCAATTTTTATTCTTACAAAAAAAAAAATAAGATTTACTGTTATGCAGACTACTGCATTAGTGTAGAAATGGTATAAATAATATCAGTGCTCCTGTGAAAGAATATTAGACTCGCCAGTTGATGTGTATTGGACGCTTGGCATGATTTGTTTGATTTTGAACTTTGGTAAAAATCGAACATTTCTGCTACTTTGCGCTCAATTTCAAGGTACTTTTCATTGTTAAAGCAGCCAAAATCATCTCAATTTCTGTAATATGTCTTCCATTCTATAAAATGAGACCAAGAAAACTCGAATACAACAATAAATACCATACGAAAATACAGTGCAAAGTCGCTGTTTTAATCCAAAAACTTGTTGAAAGTTTTTTTTTCTCATTACGCACTTTGTGCTGCAGGATTTTTTTTATACTGCACACGCTGACCAAATAGACCCATTCTTTCATGTGTAGGCCTAACCAGCTTTCTCTCACTAGATTTGAGGGCGCTAGAATTTAGGTGTACTAGTACGTCAAAAACCCTGGGTCGTAAGACGTACTAGTACATCCGAAACCCCCAAAGGGTTAACTCTCCATCCCCTCTTTTGATACGCCTATACAGTGGACCCTCGACCAACGATGGCATCGTATAACGTTAAATTCGACTAACGATACATGTTAACGCTAACATGTTCCCTCGACTAACGATAAAAAACTCGACTAACGATATTCGTTCTTGGGTACCAATTAATATCATTAGTCGAGGGTCCACTGTATATGCCTTTCTTTTGACCAATGAGATGTTTTAATCTATTGTTCATCCATTTGGGATCATTTTTTTAGATCTAATTTCCCTGCTTGGAACAAAAGTTGCCTGGGCAGCTAGAACTATGCTCTGAAAAATGTCATATTGGCAACCAAGATCACCTACCTGACCCATAGTCAGGACATCCCAATATAGCCCACCCAGGTAATTTTTCAGTCCCATGAAGTCGGCCAAGCGAAAATCTGGGACAGAGATTTGATTGCAGTTATCTGGGTAATTCCATGATATATTGAAACTAAGTGATTTGTGATCACTTTCCCCAAGCTCATCATTAACCTCAAGATTATTAATTAGTGAATCTTTGTTGGCAAGAACCAAGTCAAGCAGATTGTTTCCTCTAGTTGGTTCTGTCACATCCTGTTCAAAAAAGCAATCCTGAACCGTATCAAGAAAGTCACTAGACTCAAGATTTCCTGTAATATTGCTCCAACCAATTTGTCTAAAGTTAAAATCTCCCATTATCACAACATTTTCATATCTAGATGCCTTATGAATTTCGTCCCATAACAGCTTACTGCACTCCTTATCAAGGTTTGGGGGCCTATAAATCACACCCAAAATTAATTTGTCACGTCCCTCGAGAAACTGTAGCCAAACAGATTCTGTGTTCGATGTTTCTAATCTTATATCATGTCTAAGACAACAATTTAAATTTTCTCTGACATACACTGCCACTCCACCACCCTTCCTGTTGACCCTATCAGTGTGGAATAGTTTATAACCCTGTATGTTGCATTCAGAAGGCATTTCTCTATCTTTCAGGTTAAACCAGGTCTCTGTTATACCAATAATATATATATTACCTGCACTTGCAAGTAATCTTAGCTCATCTATCTTATTTCTTAGACTCCTACTATTTGTATAGTAAACCTTAAGGGAGCTAGTCACTTGTTGCCCTCTACCTACATTCTTTGTTTGTTGATCAATTGATTTGCCATTACTAGCAAATTTATTTTGAATATTGTCTTTTAACCCCTTCAGAGTCCAAGGCCCAAATCTAAAGTGGTGCCCCAGTGTCCAAGAATTTTCAAAAAAAAAATTTGTTATTTTTTCTTATGAAATTGTAGAGAATCTTTTTGTGAAGGTAATAAAACAAAAAGTACGAAATTTGATAGAAAATTGACGAAATTATGCTCTTGCGAATTTTGATGTGTCAGCGATATTTACGAGTCGGCGATTTTGCCGACTTCGACTCCCATTTTAGGCCAATTACATTATTCCAGTCAACCAAATTCTTAGCTATTTCACTAGTATTACTTCTATTCTATCGATTGAGCACAAGAAATTGCCAAGTCAACTGTTTCAACTACAAATTAAAGTAATTGGAAATTGTTAATTTGGCCAATTTAACACAAAGTTCAAAATATTCCAATTTCAAAATAGGGTCCAGAATAAACAATGTAGGTATTCCTGGAACTAAACTAACATTTCCTCTGTTCATTAGTTACATTTTGAGGCTTTACAAATAAATTCCATTTTGATTTTTTATTCACATAATGAATTTTTATTCACACCAAAAAATAGAAGATTTACTGTTATGCAATACTGTAATAATTGTATAAATATCATCACCATATTTGTGAATGCATATTAGACCCACCAGCTGGCGTGTATTAGATGTGTGAGGTCGTTTGTTTACTCTTGAATATCGGCAAAAATTTAACATTTCTGCTGCTTTGAGCTCAGTTTCAAGCCATTTCCAGTGCTAAAACCAATCAAAATCATCTCTATTTCTGTAATATGTCTTCCATTCTATCAAATGAGACCAAGAAATCGCAAATAGAACTATAAAAAACATACGAAAAAACACTGCAAATTCGCTGTTTTAATCGAAAAATCATGATTTCATTTTTTTTCTCTCATTATACACAGCGTGCTGCAGGATCTGTTTTATGTGGTGCACACATACCACATAGATGTATTCTCTCATATCTAGGCCCAAATGTACCACTCACAGTTTATCAGAGTGAGCTGAGCTCATGACGTAGATCTACGGTTTGGACCCTGAACGTAAAGCCGTAGATCTACGGGACGGACCCTCAAAGGGTTAAACATATCCCTGAGGTATCTCGGTAATAACTGCTGTTTTTAACCCTAATGCTGCAGCCTGATTGTTTCCCACCCATACCTCTATAATCTATCAGTTTAAATTCCTAGACAAGTCATCAATTACCCTCTCAATCGAACTGGCTAACACAACCACTCCATTCCCAGAGAGATGAACCCCATTCCTTGCATACATATCACATTTGCCAAAGAATAGGTCCCAGTTATTAATGAATGAGATTGCAAGTTCCTTGCAGTACCTGTTTAGCCAGCAATTTATACCAATTGCCCTAGACATCCATTCATTGCCCACTCCCTTTCTAGGCAAGATGCAACATATGACTGGGATCCCTCCCTTAGACCTTACTACTTCTGTGGCTGACCTTTACTTATCCAGCAGCTCCTCTCTCCTGCCCTTCCCAATGTCATTACCCCCAGCACTAAGACAGATAATGGGCTTGTTTCCATTACCTCCCATAATATTATCTAACCTGCTGACTGTGTCACCAACACCAGCTCCAGGAAGGCACACACTCTGTCTGACCTTTCTGTCTCTGTTACAAAATGCACGGTCCATATATCTTACCTGAGAATCTCCTACTATTAAAATATTCGTACCTTGATTAGCAGGGTAATCAGTGGTACCTTCAACCTCACTAATCACTGAAGTACACTCGTCTTGGAGAACAGGGAATAAATTTCCTACCTTCAAATCTTCTGTGTTAACTCTCCTCATCTTCCTTCTCCCTGAACTGTGAGCCACTTGCCACTTAAAGTGGCTGCCACTATCACTGCTGGTGACCATTTCCTCCTTACCAGCTAAATCCTTCTCACACTCACTCCCAAACTCATCTATGCAAAGCTTCAGCCTCCTATTTTCCTCCTGAAGAAGTAGAATCTCCTTCTTCAGCACTTGAACCTGAGATTCTAAAACGCTTCAACAAGCCATGGTGCTTGGTAACAGCCCATGTTAACTCCCAAGAGCTTAGGCAGGTATGACCACACATGACCACTGACCTCAGCGTGAAATTTTGCAAAACAACTGCACAAAACATAAGGAAAACACGAGAATTCCTTCAGCCGCGATGCAAGTTCCGTTAGCACACATGGACTGCCGAGCTTTGTTTTGATATGCACTGCCATCTGTGGTGGCATGCTCAAAATAACTTATTATATATAGTATGTACGTACATATTATAATTACTGTAGTATTACTTATTACATTATACATATTATTATTATTATTATTATTATTATTATTATTTATTAATACATATTCATATAATACTCTTGCTTACTATATTGAATTTTTATTCACACAAAAAATAGAAGATTTACTGTTATGCAGACTACTGCATTATTTTAATAGTTGTATAAATAATGTCAACCTATTATAGTAGTATAATACAGTGGCCCCCGAGTTTCAGGATTAATCTGTTCCAGAGAGTCTGCTGAAAGTTGGAATTCACGAATGTTGAACCCATTTTTCCCATAAGAAATAGTGTAAATCCAGTTAATCTGTTCCAGACACCCAAAAGTATTAACAAAAATTATTTTTTTTTTTGTTAGATTAAATATAGATTTACGTACAGAAAAGAACGAGAAATCAAGTATAAAAGAATAATATCACACCTTTATTGAAGACTTGTTTGTATGTAGAAGACAGGAGGAGGGGAGAGGATGGAGAAGTAACACTATTGTTTGGAAGGGAAATCCCCTTCCATAAAGCCTTAAGGTACCAAGTTTTTATCCAGGGGTTACTTCCCTTCTTTGTTTTATAATGCCATTAGGACCAGCTTGAGAGTCACTGGACCCCTGTCACTCAAAAAATTGTTCCAGACAGCTCTGTTTCTGGCATTTCTTTAAAATTTACCTCAGATGGGACAAGACATTGTCATTGTACGTGCTGCCGACACACCTTGCAACAGCTTTGTCAGGGTGATGTTCCTCCATAAACGTTTGCACCTCATTCCACTTTGAAGAAGTGTCCTTAAGGTTTGAAAAAGGCACCTTCTTCCATCTCTCTTCCTCCTGCCTGAAGCAGTTTCCTGAGCTGTGTTCTGTTGCTGTTGCAGGTGAAGGTCTTGCAGCTCTTCACTGTGGTCCTCCACCAGCTCTTCCACATCCTGGCCAGTCACATCCAACCCCATGGAATTCCCCAATGCCACAATAGATTGCACAACTGGCATAGGGTTGCCAGGGTCAGCCTCAAACCCTTCAAAATCTTTGTTGAAGACACAATCTGGCCAATATTTTCTCCAACCAGAGTTCATCGTACTGGAAGTCACTCCCTGCCAAGCCTTATCTATAATATATGGCCTATGCAGTGGAGGATATTGAAGTGATCTTTCCAGAACTTTCTTAGGGTCAGTTGAGTGTCTGAGGTCACATCTAAGCACCTTTGAAACATTGCTTTGGTGTACAGTTTTTTGAAGTTTGAAATGACTGCTGGTCCATGGCTGGATGAAAGGAGTGGTATTAGGGGGTAAGAACTTCACCATGATGAAACAAAACTCCACCATTTGGTCATCTAAGTCTGGAGGATGAGCAGGAGCAGGAGCATTCCTTCACACTCAGGCCAAACACTTCATTGAACCAATCAAGGGAAATTTCCCTTGTCCCATGCCTTACTGTTATCCTTTCACATCACACACAATTTACTCTTGGTGACACTGTGTTTCTTGAACACTCTGGGATTTTCAGAGTGATACACTAGTAAAGGCTTCACTTTGAAATCCCCACTAGCATTACCACAGAACATGAGAGT
This sequence comes from Cherax quadricarinatus, assembly GCF_026875155.1. Classification (NCBI taxonomy): domain Eukaryota; kingdom Metazoa; phylum Arthropoda; class Malacostraca; order Decapoda; family Parastacidae; genus Cherax; species Cherax quadricarinatus. The sequence continues at coordinate 21,058,166 of NC_069408.1, read as the reverse complement.
TAACCTGTCTTTCATAGGCTTGTGTCCTGTGAGTGCTGTTTCTTTCCTGCTTGATGTAGGTCCTCTTTGGCATTTTCTTCCAAAAGAGGCCTGTTTCATCACAATTGAACATGTGCTGGGGGACGAATCCTTCAGCCTCTACATAGTCCTTGAATTCCTGCACGAATTTTTTAGCCGCATATTTGTCAGAACTGGCAGCCTCACCATGCCTTACCACACTGTGTATGCCACTACGCTTCTTAAATCTCTCAAACCAGGCTTTGCTGGCCTTAATTCATTAACATCAGCACTCGTTCCAGGCATTTTCTTTGAGATCAGTATTCAGCTGCCTTGCCTTTTCACAAGTTATTGACTGTGTAACACTATCTCCTGCTAATTGTTTTTGGTTGATCCACACTATCAACAAATTCTCAGCATCTTCGAGTATTTGCGATCTCTCTTTGGTGACCATGTATACCCCTTATGCAACAACAGCTTCCTTGATTTCCTTCTCAGACACGATGGAATTGATCGTTGAATGGGGTTTTCCGTACATCCTGCTGAGCTCGGTCACATGCACTCCACTTCAATATTTTGCAATGATTTCTTTCTTTAATTCTTTAGTATTCCTCACTATCTTTACTAGAATCTTTCTTTGGCTTCATGGTGGCTTATTTAGCAGTTTCAGGCACCATAAACAATGGATTATTACGAAATGTATTGTATGAACGCATTGATTGAAGGTCACTCGCTTAGAAACAATGCTACACTGACGCTCTTAACCCTTTCAGGGTCCAGAGGCCAAATCTCAAAGGGTGCACCAGGGTCCAAGAGTTTTTGAAAAAAAAAAAAAATTCTTAAAGAATTAAAGATAATAATTTTCTTTAGGTAATAACCCCACCCCCCACCAAAAAAAAATTTCCATTATTTCTTATGGGGAAAATTAATTCGCATAGCGAACATTTCGCATAACGACCAGCCCTCTTGCACGGATTAAGTTCGCTATGCGGGGGTCCACTGTATTTTATTTTAGGTTTTTGTTACTTTTTTTCTTTTCTTTTCAAATATTTTTTTTCCCAGTAACATTTGTGGCCTGTGAGACCAATATAATGTATATAGTATAAGTGTACACTCATTGTATTCAACACAATAACTGCACTAATTTGTTTATCATTAGTATATTACTTACAAAACTTGTTTACAAGTTTATTGTAAACAAAATGATGAAAATATTAGTGCGGTTATTGTGTTGAATACAACGGTACCATATATTACCATATGGTACTGTTGTATTCATCATAAACACACTAAAATTTTCATCATTCTTTCATTTACAATAATTGTTTACAACATAAATATGCAAAAATGTTGTATATTAGTAATGTTCTATTACATATTTACAAATGTTCAGCTGTTGGACATGTTCCTTGAGGTGGATGACAAAGCACTTTGTCTTGGAAACTGCCGAGTCACTAGCTTTCATCGCCATTCACTCAGTCTTGGCTGGTGCCTCGTGGCACCAACACCTCCTACTGACCATATGGTACAGGGTATCATGTTACAGGGTACCATATGGTACGTTGTACTATATGGTATAGGGTACCATACAGTACAGGATACCATATGGTGCAGGGTACAATATGGTACAGGGTACCATATGCTACAGGGTACCATATGTTACAGGGTACCATATTGTACATGGTACCATACAGTACAGAATACCATATGGTGCAGGGAACCATATGGTACATGATAACATATGGTACATGATAGCATATGGTACAGGGAACCATATGGTACAGATACAGGGATCCTTATGGAAATAAGTCACCCTGACTTTTTTGGGTTATCCTAGGATTTTATGCTGCTATGTATGATAATCTATGTAACTATTTGTGTACACCTGAATAAACTTACTCAAAGCACATGTGGCATTGTAAATTTATTTAGGTATACACAAATAAAGTTACATAGATTATCATACATGGCAGCATATGTTTGGAGAACCTAGGATAACCCAAAAAAGTCAGACAGACTTATTTCCATTAGGGTCCCTGTACCCTGTACTATATGGTATCATTGTACCATATGGTACAATGGTACCATATGGTTAAAACCATAGAATTCCTCTTCAGATCCACTTCCATCAGCCTTAGAACTGTAAGTTGTGAGGAGGAGAGTCAGAATTCTCCCGGAGAGGGAGTGGGAGAGAGAGCTTCCATGCCGCCAGGCATGGTGAACAAAGCTACTTTGGCGGCGTTTCCACAATGCCATGTGGGTGTCCAGATTTTTTCTATAGTGCACACACTGACCACCCAGACCTGTTCTCTCAGCTGTAGGCCTACCAGCCTTCATGCACTAAATTTGACACAGCTGGAATTTTGGCGTAGATCTACAGTTTGGACCCTCAACTTAAAGCCATAGATCTTTGGCACGGACCCTAAAAGGGTTAATGTTGTGTGGGAGCGTTTGTGTGCTCCTGGCCGCTCTCGGCCACACAGACGCGTTCCATATGACGGACGAATCGTGAGGCAAATCATGAACCGCAAGGCTTTATTTTGCTGAAAAAAGTTGCTGAAAGTCAAAATTCACAAAGTGCGAGGCTCACGAAACTCAGGGGTCCACTGTAATAAGGTTTTAACCCTTTGAGGGTCGACAAGCCCTCTCAGAAACTCGTTCTCAGGGTCGGCCAAATTTAAAAAAAAAAATTATTTTTTCTTATGAAAAGATAGAGAATCTTTTCCCGATCATAATGACACCAAAATTATGAGATTTGATGGAAAACGTACGGAATTATGCTCTTGCGAAGTTAGCGGTCTCGGCGATTTTGCCCAATTTGAGCCCCATTTTCGGCCAATTCCTCTGTACTAGTCGACACAAAACATGAATATTTCGCTAGAACTACATTTTTTCTGTTGAATGAGTGCAAGAAACCACCCATTTACCATTTTCAACTATCCAATACAGTGGTCAGAATTTAGCAATTTTGCCAATTTCACACAAATTTCAAAAAATGCCAATTTCCGAATAGGGTCTAGAACAAACAAAAATACATTCCTGGCACTAAAATGACATTTCTTCTGTTCAATAGTCACGTCTCAAGGCCCCTCTTACATTCTTTTGCTTTCCACTTTGAATTTTTATTCTCACGAAAAATAGAAGATTTACTGTTATGCAGACTACTGCATTAGTGTAAAAAATGGTACAAATCATATTGGCGCACTTGCAAAAGAATGTTAGACACACCAGTTGACGTGTATTGGACGCTTGGCATGATTTGTTTACTTTTGAACTTTGGTAAAAATCGAACATTTCTGCTATTTTGAGCTCAATTTCAAGGTACTTTTCATTGTAAAACCAGTGAAAATCATCTCAATTTCTGTGATATGCATTCCATTCTATAAAATGAGACCAAGAAAACTAGAATACAACAATAAATACCATACGAAAATACAGTGCAAAGTCGCTGTTTTATGCCAAAAAAACAGTGAAAGTTTTTTTTTCTCATTATGCACTGTGTGCTGCAGGATTTTTTTTATACTGTGCACACTGACCACATAGACCCATTCTTTCATATGGAGGCCTACCAGCCTTTTCCCGCGAGATTTGACTGCGCTAGAATTTATGCGTACTAGTACGTCAAAAACCCCTGCACGTAAGACGTACTAGTACGTCCAAAACCCTCAAAGGGTTAACAAGACCCCAATGGAAATACAGTGGACCCTCAACTTACGAAGGCATCATCTAACGATAAAATCAACTTAGGAAGCATTTCAGCGTAAAAAAAGCTCCCCCAACCTTCTAACAAAAACTCGACTTACATCATTCATCCGGAGCGCGTCCATGCATCCCTCTGGCCTGAGCGCTTCTCAGCTGCCCTGCCTTCAGTTAGTGTGCCAATGTTTACAAGCCAGTCTAGTCGCTTCCACGTATACATTCGGTACATTTTGTATTATTCCAGTGCTTTTAGTGCTTGTAACTGCTAAATAAGCCACCATGGACCCAACCCTGAGGAGCCTTTGCCAGGTGTGGAATCTATTGTGGCATTGGGGAAGTCCTTGGGGTTGGAGGTTAGTGGGGAGGATGTGGAAGAGTTGGTGGAGGATGTTGATGAAGAAGTAACCACTGATGAGCTGCAAGAGCATCTGCAACAGCAAGAGGCCACAGCTGAGGAAATTGCTTCAGAGGAGGGGAGAGAGAAATTGTGGAAGTTGCCTCCTTCAAAGATTAACCCTTTGACTGTTGAAACCCCAAATCTTGAAGTGTCTCCTGGTGTCGAAAAATATTAGAAAAAAAAAAAAATTTTCTTATGAAAATGTTAAAATTATTTTTCTGATTGTTTAAAGCCCAAAAGAAAAATTTTGCTGTCAGTACTTACAGAGATATAGAGGCATAAAGTTGGCAGAAAATGAGCCACGTATGGCAACAGCGGCAAATGCTGCTCACCCGGTAAACTTTTTTTTTACTCCCATTCGAAGGTATCTTGCTTTTTCACTACTTTATTTTTTTTCCAACAACTTATGTGGCCTGTGAGACCAAAGTAAGGTGTAATGTACATATATACACTCGTATACAATACAAAAAGCTCACAAACATAATTATCAATATAATGTATTGTTACAAAACTTGTTTACACAAACAATACAAAAAATTTTTTATTACTATTGTTCTATAATATATATACACATATATAGTCACTGGACACTTTCATGTAACTGGTATTGTCTTCAGCAAGCTTGTGTAGTGTGTGTGTGTGTGTGTGTGTGTGTGTGTGTGTGTGTGTGTGTGTGTGTGTGTGTGTGTGTGTGTGTGTGTGTGTGTGGGGCAGCTGTCAAAATGACATATTGTATCATTACTCACTCCCCCTACCACCTGTCAAAACAATGGGGTAGGATGCTCCCTTCCCCTCCATCCTCTTACCTAATTATCTTTCTCCTTCATTCTCTCCCTCATTCTCTCTCATTCTCTCTCTCATTCTCTCCCTCATTCTCTCCCTCATTCTCTCTCTCATTTTCATACTCTCATTCTCTCATTCTCTTTCATTCTTTTTCACATTCTCTCATTCTCTCTCATATTCTCTCATTCTCATTCATTCTTCATTGTCCTTCATTCTTCATTCTCCTTCATTTTTCTGGTATCCTGGGCAAAGGCTTCATAAGGCAGGGGGGGGGGAGTGACACCATTTAGGGGGTGACACCATAGAGCCTCTAAAGAAGGTAACACTAATGACTAAAACCATGCTGCAGCAACCTAAGAGAAAAAATCTTCGTCTCTATATAGTCTATTATAGGATTACACAGTACAAATAGGCCTATATAGGGAAAATCATTAATTTTGATGATATGATAGATGATTTTGCAGGATTGAAGGCAAGGAAATGAAATGTTAGATTCTTTGAGATGTTACCTGTACTCAGGGTTAAATTGGAACTAGTGCTTTTCTTTATTTTTCAAGCTTTTTTTTCATTGTTGAAGATGAATAAATGTAGGATCTGTATTTGAATTTATGTTTCCTCAATATTACTACGATTATTTATTTTTTCATTAATAAAGTTCGGTTTATGGCCTTTAAACGTTCTCATTGCTAAACATTAGTCACTGGTCATGCAGCAGTGATGTAACTGGAGTTTACTACCCCTATCCCCCCACCCTTGGATTTCATGTGGGTGACACCAAAGATGCTGCCCCGGGTGACACCAATGATTCCGCCCCGGGTGACACCAACCCTAGCGACGCTTCTGATCCTGGGCAATGCTTTTGGTCACAAACTCCTCAAAACCATGAAATTGATCTTCACCGATACTTTCATCTGTGTTAAAGCATCACTTGGGAAGAGAAGAGTCCCAGAGTTGCCGGGGAGTCAGATATTTCTTGCTGCTAGGCATGCTGAACAAAGACTACTGAAATGGCATTCCCACAATGCACCACTGGCTCCCCGATTTTTTTTTTATATGGTGCACACTGACCATGGAGACTCATTCTCTCAAATGTGGGCCTACCAACTTTCTCCTGCTTGATTTGAAGCCACTAGAATTTTTGAGTAAAATAAACCCAGTGAGGAGCAGGGGTGCGGTGGGGACAATAAGGGAACACTGTATCAACATCTGGGATCCCAAACTTTTCAGCATCTTACCAGAAGATATCAGAAACACTTCTGGAACAAGGGTTGAAGCCTTCAAGAGGAAACTAGACAAGTATCTTCACCAGGTGCCAGATCAACCAGGCTGTGATGGATATGTGGGGCAGCGGGCCTCCAGCAGCAACAGTCTGGTTGACCAGGCGAGCACCAAGACGAGCCTAGCCCATGGCTGGGCTCAGAGAGTAGATATACTCTCGAAATTCTTCAAAGGTATATCAAAGGTATACATCAAACACAGTGGCTCGTAAGACGTATACAGGTCCTCCATCACAAATCCGGCATCATTGGGACCTGTAGTGTGCCGGATTACAGAGTGGTTAGGTTAGAATACACTTAATAAAATTAACCAACTTGACTTACACAAAATTCATTGAACATCAGCAAAAATCGAACATTTCCACTACTTTGAGCTCAATTTCAAGGAACTTTTCATCATGAAAGCAATCAAAATCATGTCTATTTCTGTAATATATGTTCCATTCTATCAAATGAGACCAAAAGAACGAGAATACAACCATAAAAACCATACGAAAATATACCACAAAGAGGCGGCTAATGGCTGAGAAGTGAACTCCCTTATTTATTGTCCGTCTTTTTTATTTTTGGTGTATGTTAAGAAGCATCTTTCCATCATACATTGCCCAAGTTTCAATGAGATAGCCCAACAAACAACCGAGAAAAAAAAATATTTACCAAAAATCATGGCAAGCCCAAGCCAGGTACTGGAAATAAGTCACTTTGTCTGACTTTTTTTTTGGGTTATCGTAGGTTCTCTATACATACACTGCTATGTATGATAATCTATGTAACTGTATTTGTGTATACCTGAATAAACTTATTTACTTCTAGTCTGTCGACTGAGTACAAGAAACCGCCCATTCACCTATTTCAACTGCCCAATAAAGTGGTCAGAAATTGGCAGTTTGGCCAATTTTACAGATGCCAATTTCAAAATAGGGTCCAGAATAGACAAATCAGACATTCCTGGCACTAAAATAACATTTTCTCTGTTCATTAGTCATGGCTCCAGGCCCCTCTTATATTACTCTTGCTTACCATTTGGAATTTTTATTCACACAAAAAATAGAAGATTTAATGGTATGCAGACTACTGCATTATTGTAATTGTATAAATAATGTCAACCCATTCTTGACTGTGTATTGGAATTTGGACTGGCAGGCGGACAGGTGTTGGACGGTAACGTCATTTGTTTACTTGACCATCACTAAAGAATGGAACTTTTCTGCTACTGTGAGTGCAATTTCAAGGTACTTTTTGTCAAAGCAATCAAAATCATATCTATTTCTGTAATATATCTTCCATTCTATCAAATGAGACAAAAAAAAACGAGAATATAACCATAAAAACCATAAAAAAATATACCGCTAAGCGGCTGCTAATGGCTGAGAAGTGAACTCCGCTATTTACAGTCTGACTTCTTTCATTTTTGGTGTACATTAAGAAGCATCTTTCCATCATACATTGCCCAAGTTTCAATAAGATAACCCAACAAACAAATGAGAAAATAATAATAATAATAATAATAATAATAATAATAATAATTTACTACACGTACATGTACATATGATACAGACATAGCTGACATCAGTGACATACTACTATATAGAAAGCCGCTTGTTATGCAGAGTATTTCAAGCAATTTAGGTCAGTGTCCCAGGATAACGCCCACATCAGTCGACTAACACCCAGGTATCCATATACTGATGGGTGAACATAGACAACAGGTGTAAAGAAATGCCCAGTATTTCTACCCTGGCTTTGAATCGTATATTTACTAAAAAATCATATATGGCTAACCCAAGCCAGGTGCTTGAAATAAGCCATGTTGTCTGACTTTTTTGGGTTATCCTAGGTTCTCTACACATATGCTGCTGTGTGGGGTAATCTATATAGAGAAAATAAACTTTTTTGTTTCATGTTTATGGTGCATTACGAGTGTATATCACAGTTAGCCCTGTGCTACACTCCGTTTTCTCTAATATAAGCCACCAAGACAGGGATAGGAGAATGGTACATACTTGTATCTCGTATGCTCTTCATACCTCCGTCGAACTGCTCAGTATTATGCCAAATATTATTCATTCTGGAGTATTTAACATGTTTTATATTATTTATATTGTTTATTATGTCATATTAGATCAGGTGTGATAGGCAATAAGCTGTAGTGTTGATATTAGCGTAATGATAAAGCATATTCTCCTGCATCACGAGACTGAGCTCATAGCAACCGAGAGTGGCCTCAAATCCACCTTATCTTTAATGGACAATGTACTGTGTAGGTGCTTTACACAACGAAAAGCATTTCTTTTATTCATTGGAACCATGGCTAGTGCTAAAAGTAAGCAGGTTATAACAATAAATGGAGAAAAAAAAATTAGAATGACTTATGCAGCAAGTAGCGCCACCAAACAGTACCAGCAGGTTGGTGTAGCGACCTTGGAAATGTGAAATTATGCTAGCCGAAATTAGTGCCGAATAACTGAAAGAAACAAATAACTGATTGCCGGATTTTTGATGGCGGACCTGTATATATGACTGAAACAGTCAAAGGGTTAAGGAAATTTGTGCAAAGTGGGTTGACGTGCAAATCTTTATGGAAGAAAATCACCCTGACACAGCTATTGCAAGCCATGCTGGTGACTTTTACAATGACAATGTTGTGACCCACTTTAGGAAAATCTTAAGGAACGCGAGGTACTGAGCTCTGTGGATGGGTTTTTGGTGCGACAGAGGTCCACTGACTATCAAGTTGTTCCCAGTGGCATTAAACAACAAAGAAGGGAAGTAACCCCGGAAAAGGACTTGCTACCTAAAGTCCTTATGGAAGAGGATTCCCCTTCCAAAAAATAATAAACCTCTATCTCCCGTCCTCTCATCCCATCATTCATCACTACATCTTCAATGAAGGCAAGTGTCATTTATTCTTCATTTAGTACAGTACATGCACAATATATATTGTGCATGTATCCTTTTTGTGTGTAGGAAAATGTATATTTCATGTGGTAAAAAAATTTTTGTTCATACTTTTGGGTGTCTGGAACGGATTAATTGGATTTCCATTATTTCTTATGGGGGTAATTAATTCAACTAACAATAATTTCGTCTAACGATGAGCTCTCTGGAACAGCTTAATATCCTAAGTCGAGGGTCCACTGTAAGTCACTCTCTGACTTGTTTTGGATTTTCCTAGGTTCTCTACACATATGCTGCTATGTATGATAATCTATTTAACTGTATTTGTGTATATAGTAGACCAATGTTTAACACTGTTTTGTTTTGAACGTTTTAGTTACAGTACGATTGAAAAATTGCAGCATATTTTTGTTTAACACTTCATAAAATTAGTTTAACACGGTTACGGGAGGGGAAAAAATTTGAGCTTGCAGTCTTCTGCTGGGCGTCTGGGTCTCCCCCACACGATGGTGGGGGAGATCCACTGCCATCCCAGCCACCCACCCCTACCCACAACACCACCCTCCCAGCCTTCAGTATGGTTCATAAGCGTGTAGGATGACGATGCTCGGGAAGCTCGCTGTGTTTATTTACATGCATATTTTCTTATTTTCATTGCCATTTGTTAAATCTGCCAAGTAATCATGGCACCCAGTAAGCATACAAGTGTTCCTCCAAGTGACAAGAAAAGGTTTAAGCATTCAAGTCTAGGAATTAAAAAGAAATCGAGATATTAGATAAGCTTGAGTGGCTCACGTGTGGTGGATATATTGAGGGCCTATGGCCTTAACCCTTAATCCTTTCAGGGTTTTCGATGTACTTGTACGGCCTACGCACCAGGGTTTTCGACGTACTAGTACGGCCTACGCACCAGGGTTATTGACGTACTAGTATGCCTAAATTCTAAGAGCCTTCAAATCTAGCGAGAGAAAACTGGTAGGCCTATATATGAAATAATGGGTCTATGTGGTCAGTGTGCTCAGTATAAAAAAAATCCTGCAGCACACAGTGCGTAATGAGAAAAAAAAAACTTTGACCATGTTTTTGGATTAAAACAGCAACTTTGCACTGTATTTTCGTATGGCATTTATGGTTGTATTCTAGTTTTCCTGGTCTCATTTTATAGAATGGAAGACATATTACAGAAATTGAGATGATTTTGACTGGTTTCACAATGAAAAGTACCTTGAAATTGAGCTCAAAATAGCAGAAATTTTTTATTTTTGCCAAAGTTCAAAAGTAAACAAATCATGCCAAGCGTCCAATACACGTCAACTGGTGAGTTTAATATTCTTTCACAAGTGTGCTGATATTATTTATACCATTTCTATACTAATGCAGTAGTCTGCATAACAGTAAATCTTGAATTTTTTGTAAGAATAAAAATTCAAAGTGGAAAGCAAAGAAATATAAGAGGGGCCAGGGGACGTAACTAATGAACAGAGGAAATGTTATTTTAGTGCCAGGAATGTCTTTCTTGTTTATTCTGGACCCTATTTGGAAATTGGCATCTTCTGAAATTTGTGTGAAATTGGCAAAATTGCCAATTTCTAACCACTTTATTGGATAGTTGCAATTGGTAAATGGGTGGTTTCTTGTACTCATTCGATAGAAAAAATGGAGTTCTAGCGAAATAAATATGATTTTTATCGACTAGTACACTGGAATTGGCCAAAAATAGGGCTCAAAATGGGCGGAATCGCCAATGCGTAAACATCTGCGAGACCGCTAACTTCGCGAGAGCATAATTCCATACGTTTTCCATCAAATTTCATACTTTTGGTGTCATTATGATCGGGAAAAGATTCTCCATCGTTTCATAAGAAAAAATAGTTTTTTTTTTTTTTTCCTGAAAAAATTTCGACCCCGAGAACAAGTTTAGGAGAGGGCCTCTTGACCCTGAAAGGGTTGAACTGTCCAAACCTTGATTTTCCCCATTTGAAAGCATGTAAAAAAAAAAAAGTAGATTTGCATTAGGAGCCTGCCGCATGTCAACGTTTATCTACTTTTGGACAGTTTAAGGGTTAATGAAACATCAGTTAGTACAATTAAAAAGAATGAGACAAATATTTGAGCTTGTGTAATGAATAACCCAAGATGTCACCTCATGAAAAGAATGACACATAGATCACAGCAAGTAAATAAAACTGGAAACTTGTTGCTTGAGTGGATTGAACAGAAGACAAAGAAAGGTGCACCACTTAATTTCCTCTTAATTAGGAAAAAGGTTTATAGATGTTTAAGGCAGTGTGTGATAAGGAAGGAAGGCCTGAAAAAGTGTGTGTGTTTAGCACAGGCTGCTTCCACAACTTTAAGTTGCATAATAAGTTACATAATATTAAGTTTTCTGGTGAAAGTGCTTCAGCTGATCATACAACAACAAGTAATTTCCCCGCTGAATTGCAGGAAATTATTTCTGAGGATGGCTATGAGTCACATCAAGTGTTTAATGCTGACGCGACAAGTGTTTTTTGGAAAAAATATCAACACGAACTTATATCAGTCAACAATAAAAAAGTGCACTGGGCTTCAAGGCAGCAAAGGATCGCTTTACCTTGCTCCTTTACGGTAATGCATCAGGTGATTTCAAGTGTAAGTCCATGGTTATTTACTGCTCTAAGAATCCTTGTGCTTTGAAAGGTGTAGATAAAAACACCTTACTAGTAATTTGGAGGTCAAACCAGTCAGCATGGATGACAGAGGAAATATTTATTGACTGGTTTAAGCATCACTTTATTCCTGAAGTCAAATTTTACCTGCACAGCAAGAACCTTGCATTCAAGGCTATCTTCATTCTTGATAATTCCCATACTCATCCACAAGCTTTGCTGGATGTGACCCCACATGTAAAAGTTGTATTTTTACCTCCAAATACAACATCTTTAATACAACCAATAGATTGGAGAGTTATTAAGTCATTCAAGTGTAACTACACAGAAAAAGTTGTGAAAAACTAGTTGCATCAATGGACTCTGATTCCAACTTGGCAGTAGCAGGTTTCTGGAATAAATTTAACATTGCAGATGCCATCAGCTATGTTAGAAGTGCATGGAATGAAGTGCCCTAATCAACATTAAATGCAGGCTGGGGAAAGTTGTGGCCTTCTGTAGTTAATTCTTTCACTGGTTTTCCCTTGCTTGAGAGTCAGGTTCAGGAAATTACTCAGCTGGCAAGGAGATTACCAGGTGATGATTTTGAATATATGAATGAAAATGTGAATGAGCTCGTAGATGATGATGATGATGATGATGATGATGAAGACAGGAGTCCAGAGTAAATGTTGGTAGAGCTTGATGCACAGATACAAGGGAGGGAGATAACAGAAGATGAGGAAGAAGCTCCTGAAGAAAAACAGTTAATATTACAGCAGTTACATGAGCAGTTCCATGTTGCTGCTAAACTAGCAGACTTTTTCACTGAAGAAGACCCTGACAAATCTAGAAGGAGTGCTTTGAAATGGGGTCTAGACCAACTGATGATGCCTTACCATCAGCTGTATAATGTACTGCAGGGTAAAAGAGCCCAGAGATCCATTACAGAATTTATGCACACTCCAATACAATCAACAACTTCTATACCAGAACCTCTACCATCCACTTCTGCTGACAGCCAACAGCCATCCACCTCAGCCCAGTAGGGCCACACCATCCATATCCACTTTCTTCACAATTGTCCACAAACACCATTACCCACAATTTAAGGTAAGAAATACTATTATTTCTATTGCATTTGTAGTCTTAAGCAGTAATATATCACAACAATGCACTACAATTACATATTCACTTTTATTTTGTAAATTCTGTTGGTCTTTAAGTTGTTTGGCTTTTTGGGGGCTCATAGGAATGTAACCCTGTTTTTACCATAAGTTCTTCAGTTTGTTTAACATGGCGTTTTCAGGAACGTAACTACCGTGTTAGAAAACGGTTTACTATACCTAAATAAACTTACTTATGACTGCATATTTTACTGGCCAGTCGGACAGGTATTGGATGATGACATCATTTGTTTACTCTTGAACATTGCCAAAGAATCGAACATTTCTGCTAGTTTGAGCTCAATTTCAAGGTATGTTTTGTCATGAAACCAATCAAATTCATATCTATTTCTCTAATATATCTTCAATTCTATCAACTGAGACCAAAAAAACAAGAATACAACCATGAAAACTATACAAATATATACTGCTAAGGGGTGGCTAATGACTTAGAAGTGAACTCAGTTACTTATGGTCCGATTTCTTTTAATTTAGGTGTATGATAAAAAGTATCTTTTCATCATACATTGTCCAAGTTTCAGTAAGATAGTCCAACAAACAACTTGAGATCCAATTCCCTAGATCTTGATCTAGGGAATTGGATCTCAAGTTGTTTGTTGGACTATCTTACTGAAACTTGGACAATGTATGATGAAAAGATACTTTTTATCATACACCTAAATTAAAAGAAATCGGACCATAAGTAACGGAGTTCACTTCTAAGTCATTAGCCACCCCGTAGCAGTATATATTTGTATAGTCGAGCCCCTTACCAGCATCAAGGAACCTCCCTTGAGGCTCACTCGCATTTTGAAATTTCGCTTGCGTCCGGAAGCAAAAAAATCGACCAAGCAATTGCTCGTATCTTGAAAAACTCGCACGTTGGGGCACTCGTAAATAGAGGTTCCACTGTACTTAGTAATGTGTATAAATTACTGAGGATAACCCCAAAAAAAGTCACACAAGTGACTTATTTCCATTGGGGTCCTTGATTTCCATTCTTTGTCTGTGTGTACTGAATGGTTCTTCAGTTTTCTTGTGCTTCGCAGTATTTTTGTGTCATTTAATGTCACTCAATTTAGCTACTGTTGAACATTTGCAGGACACTATCACTCGTGTGAGTTGCATTCACTACGTGATTTGGACATGACTGGCCGTGTTTTCTTTCTAGTCACTGAGTCAGTGTCTCGATGTGTGGAAGTGGATGCATCTACATCTAGGACTGCATATTGATTTGTGATTGTTTTTAATATGTTTTAAAAATACTTCATGTTTATGTTTTTAAGTTATTGATTTTGCTATTTAATGAGAGTACATTTGTACTTCAGCACTCCCAAAACAAACCTATGTTGTGCAGATTGGGGGCTTTTGTGTATACTACTGTATACCTCTATGGATCATTGTTTGAACTCCTTTTAGCATGCCACAATTTTACTTTTTTCTTTTTTATATTTGATAATGTTTCCTTAATATCAGGATTGTTTGAGGCAAGTAAAAATATTATTACGGGTTGGTTTGATGGTAAACAAGGAAATTGGCCTACTGATACTCTGTAGTCCATCTTGCTCCATCACTTGGTTTATCTTAACCCCTTGACTGTCGTGGTCGTATATATACGTCATAGGAGATACCGTGTTTGACGTATCTATACGCATAAATTCTAGCGGCTTCAAATCAGGCAGGAGAAAGCTGGTAGGCCCACATGTGAGAGAATGGGTCTCCATGGTCAGTGTGCACCATATAAAACAAATCAGGGAGCCAGTGGTGCATTGTGGGAATGCCATTTCAGTCGTCCTTTTTCAGCATGTCTAGTGGTAAGAAATATGTGACTCCCCAGCAAATCTGGGACTCTTCTCTTCCCAAGTGATGCTCTAACACAGATGGAAGTGTTAGTGAAGATCAATTTCATGATTTCGAGGAGTTTGAGACCAAAAGCAATGGAGGAGGAGGAGGAAGAAGAGGAGGAGGAAGAAGAAGAGGAGGAGGGGGGAAGGAAGGAAGGAGGAAGAGGAAGGAAGGAAGGAGGAAGGAAGGAAGGAGGATATTTTATACCATTCATTTTCACTGTGTCATCATCACGTTTACTCACATCTTCAAGCAGAGTATAGCACTTTGTCTGGATTTTTGGGGTTATCCTAGGTAATTAACACTATGTATACTTGTATTTATGTGTACCTGTGAGACAGAGATAGACAGACAGAGAAAGAGAGAGACAGATTGAAAGAGGTAGAATGAGGGAGAAAGATAATTAGATAGAATGGAGGGGAAGCAGCATCTGACCCCATTGTTTTGACAAGCAGTAGGGGGAGTGAGTAATGAGACAATATGTCATTTTGACAGCTGCGGACTCCTGACTGGAAACAAATATAAGCCACATACTCGCACCCAAGACAAGCTTGCTGAATGGTGATAATAGCAGTTTTATGAAAGTATCTAGTGACTATATATGTGTATATATATTATAGAAACCAGAAGCAAGAAGGGAAGGAAGGACGAGATGAAAGGAAGGAAAAAAGTAAGGAAGGACAGATGAAGGAATGTAGGAAGAGAGGTAGGAAAGGAATGCAGGAAAGGAATGAAGGAAATTAGGAAGGAAGGAATGATGACACACGACCATTTACCTAGGATAACTACATAACACAATTGCCTGCTAATACTTTGACGAAAACTGCTCAGACGAGGTGTTTTGTCTTTGCACATAAAAAAAAACTTCCACAAAAATGCACACACACTGGTTTTATGTGTGAGGAGTGTAAAACACCATTGTGTATGACACCATGTTTCAAAGAGTTCCACAAGCTGCAGAACTTCTAGGAATATGTCCAGTGACTGTATATTGGTATATGTATTATAGACCAATAGTAATAAACAATTTTTTGTATTGTTTGTTTTTGTAAACAAGTTTTGTAAACAACGTATTGATAATTATGTTTGTGTGCTTATTGTGTTGTATACAATGAGTGTATATATGTACATTGCACCTTACTTTGGTCTCACAGGCCACATAAGTTATGTGAAAAATAAAATAGTGAAAAAAACAACAAACCTTCAAATACAAGTAAACCAAAGTTTACTGGGTGAGCGGCAGTCGCTGCTGTTGCCATATGCAGCTCATTTTCTGCAAACTTCATGCCTCTATATCTGGGTAAGTACTGATGAGAATTTTTTTTTTTTTTGGACTAAAACAATCAGAAAAATAATCTTAACATTTTCATAAAAAATAATTTTTTTTTTTAATATTTTGCGACACCAGGAGACACTTCAGGATTGGGCCTTTCGACAGTCAAAGGGTTAACCTACCAGTGCTGAGCTCCAACTAATTTTTATGATTGTTTATGATTGGTTTTGTTCATTATTTTATACAAAATAGTTTACACAGTTCATTATTGGGTCATAAACAGGAGCTTAGATTTCTGTCTAGTATCAAAAGACTTCTCTAAGCTCACTTCTCTAAGAGTAACTCTTGAAACTCATCAAAGGTATCAAAAATAAAGGTAAAGGTTGAGGCATGTGGCAAATTCAAATTTTGCTTTTTGGAACTTTCTGGATTTTTTTAATCCATAGTTGGTTGAATCCTGGATGTGGAACTCGCAGATACAGAGGGCTGGCTGTACTTGTTCTACAAGTGCAAGAGCCCCCCCCCCCTAGGATACCCCTAAACCCCCTTCAACCCCCCCCCCCCCAATAAAAAGTTATCCTGGGGCCACCCCCTGTATCAGATATTCACATACGTTATCTTGGCCACCCGCCTGCTTCTTTGCTTTCTGTCCCACCCACCTGCTTGTTTGCCTGGTTGCCCACCCACCTGAATGTTCCTCACTCATCCATTTGCCCACTTGACTGCTTGCCTGGTCACAAAACATTTACTTCTGCTGATCTGTTGCTTGCCAGTCTGCCCACCAGCCCACTTGCCTGTCTGCCCACCAGTCTGCTTGCCTGTCTGCTCACCAACCCATCTGCCTGCCCACCCACCAACCCACTAATTTATCTGACCACCAACCCACTTATTTGTCTTCCCACGATTTTACCTGTTTGCTTTCTCACTTGCATACCACTAAGAGTTATGGGTTGAAAGATTTTACATTTGTGACTGAATGCAAGCAGATGTCTTGAATCTGTAAGGTCACCGGCTCAGTCATCAGCGCTCCTTACATATATTTGTTACTGTCATGATATTGTGAAGTCTCATTTCATTCATCTGCATGTTTGATGTGTGATCAGTGTGTTGGGAAGCCAGTGTGGGGTTGCTCTTACTGTAAACAACTGTCGTAACTCATACATACATATATTCATTATCATTTAAATCTGCACCTCTCCCCAACACTAGTGTTAACCTCTTTTATAACTTTATGTATACATTAAACAACTGTGGTGATATTACAACTAGTAGATATTAACCCTTTGACTGTTGCAAGCCCCTTTCTGAAACTGCCATTCTATGTCTTGAAATTTTTGGAAAAAAATAATTATTTTTTCTTATGAAATGATAGAGAATCTTTTCCTGATGGTAATGACACCAAAAGTATGAAATTTAGTCAAAAACTTGCGGAATTACGCTCCTGCAAAGTTAGAGATTGTGGCGACATATACGCATCAGCGATTTCGCCGAATTCGAGCCCTATTTTTGGCCGATTCCATTGTTCCAGTCAACCAAACTCATAGTTATTTCTTTAGAACTCCATTTTTTCTATCAATTGAGTACAAGAAACTGCCCATTTACCAATTTGAACTACCCAGTAAAGTGGTCAGAAATTGGCAATTTGCCCAATTTCATGCAAATTGAAAAAGATGCCAATTTCAAAATAGGGTCCAGAATAAACAATTCAGACATCCTTGGCACTAAAATAACATCCTCTGTTCATTAGTCATGTCTCCGGGCCCCTCTTGTATTACTCTTGCTTTCTATTTTGATTTTTTATTCATACAGAAATAGAAGATTTACTGTTATGCAGACTACTTCATTATTGTAAAAATGGTATAAATAATATTAGTGCTCTAGTGAAAGAATATTAGACTACCCGTTGACGTGTATTGGACGTGTGGTGTGATTTGCTTACTCTTGAACATTGGTAAAAATTGAACATTTCCACTAATTTGAGCTCAATTTCAAGGTCGTTTTCATCGTGAAACTAATCAAAATCATATCTATTTCTGTAATATGTTTTCCATTCTATCAAATGAGACCAAGAAAACAAGAATACAACCATAAATACTGTTTGAAAATACACCTCAAAATCCGTGTTTTAATCCAAAAACACGGTCAGAGTTTTTTTTTTTTCTCATGCACTACGTGCTGCAGGATTTTTTTTATATGGTGCACACTGAGCACACACTCATTCTCTCACATGTGGGCCTACCAGCTTTCTCCTGCTTGATTTGAAGCCACTAGAATTATTGAGTGTATATATATGTCCAAAACACTGGCTCGTAAGACGTATATATATGACCAAAACAGTCACAGGGTTAAAAGAACTGAACTTAATGCCCTTAGAAGAGAGAAGGACCAGCGGGAGACATGATTACACTGTACAGTACAAGATACAAATATAGTACCATACATAGAATATTTAACAGGGTGGATGAGGACGGATTCCTAGAGATGCAAGACATGGGGGCAAGGAGGTATAAAGGGAAGCTAAAAACACATGAATACTTCTTTGGGTTCAGGGTAATAAATAAAATGATTGAGTTTAATGAGGAAGTGTTGCTAGCAAACTCTGTTTCAAAAACAAGTACAATAGGGCCCAAGGAATCTGGAACCAATATTACACAAGTACTTACAGTTTAAAAGTTGAGGCCATGAGCTGAAAACTTAACCCTACAGTTGCAACCTGGTGAGTACAACTGTGTGAGTACATCCCCATGTAGGGCTTATGTTTACTGGAAAACATTCCCCCCTCCCTTTCTCCTACATACCTTAACCTGAGCCTTACTCTTGAGTATATATTTATATGTAGTACTGTAACATGACTTTTTAATATTAAAGCAAGGCAATACTCAAGAGAGATTCCAAAATATTTAAAAAGTGCCTGCTGCATTAAAACTAATGCAGTGTTAAAAATTAATCTAGCTGAGACTAAGGCAGATTTGAAAAGCATAACTAATTTGGTATTTTATGATGTTCAGGACAAATATAAATTCCCTAAAATGGCCCCTTCTTTGTTACCTTAGTACATACTGTATTACTTGACAAGCTAGGAATATTGATGTTGTTCTGTTTAAGTTTTGAGTGTATTCCTTCATATGTATTTTTCTGCTGATATTAAGGCAGTGAATCAGCTTGCTCTCTACTGTTTTGAAAGGAATTTTTTCTATTTCACCATACAAAACTTATAACAGGTCGGTTAGGACAAAACCATCGGTGTATGATTGTGTTTACCTTAATGTTGTATCATCACTCATAGCACTGCTAGGCATCTAGCACTCAAGTGGATCGTTTAATTTATGTGTTGTTCTATTTTCATTAACATGTTATTATTAATTGGTGTTCTTACACCATGGATAAGTGTCAAGTGATGGAATATTTACATGCAAAGCTGCTAAACAATATTATTAGTATCAGTACACACCTGTTGCAGTGTATTATATCTTGCATTTCTTTTAACCCTTAAACTGTCCGAACGTGGGTCTACATTCACGTGCGTAGTGCTCTGACCTTATTTTTTTTTACATTTGAAAGCATGTAAAAAACGTAGATCTACATTCGGAGCACTACGCACGTGAATGTAGGTCTACGTTTGGTCAGTTTAAGGGTTAACTTACAGTTTTCAAGGTGAAGTTCTAGGCTATTTGTATTACAATAACCATGTGTGTAAAATGTTGTATTCTTTTTTTTTTTTTTTTTTTTTGTATTGCTGAGTGTAAGGTTATGTCTACAGCTTCCACATACAGTAGGAACTGTGTGAAGTTTTGTGTCTTTATAGTACAAAGTTTCTATACTCGTAATTTCATTATAATTTTTTGAAGTGTAAAGCTATGAATACAGCTTTATTACTGAGTGCGTATGTACTAAGTTACCTCTGCTTATTATCACACTTGCATATATTACATAATAAAATTTCAAATACAGTGGTATCTCGAGTTATGAACTTAATTCTTTCCAGAAGGCTGTTTGAGTGCCGATACCGAACGAATTTGTTCCTATGAGGAATAATGTAAATTAGATTAGTCCGTTTCAGACCCCCAAAAATACACTTAAAAAAGCACTTAAAAAAATACACTTAAATAATTGTTCGAATTGGGAGCTGTTCAAAACTCGAGGTACCACTGTATTTGTTGATGTTGGCTTCTGTACACTTTGGACACAATGATAAATAGGCAGAACACAGGCCATAAGTGATGTTTACACATTTGAATCCTATCCTTGGCATTGTCTTTGGTAATGAGAGACTTTAGAACACAACCTCATTCAATTCTGGCATGAAAAGAAACTGATTTGTTTGGAAGTTTAATATGTGATTATAAGGTGAGTTTATCTTGCATAATTTCTGTGGTGCAATTTTTAAGATATCACATTTAGATAATCAAGCAAATAACAAAACTTAACTGTTAAAATACCAGTGAACATCATTAAACAATACAAGAATTTTTTTTACAGTACAATATCAAGATTTAGATGAACAAGACTTTCTCATCACCTAGGTATCTTTGTTGAAGAAGCATTCCATCTACTCATCTGGCTTTTTCACTCTAGTGCAGAGGTGTCTACTATATTGGAAATACAGTGGAACCTCAAATATCGAACTTAATCCATTCCAGGAGCTAGTTCTAAATTCAAAAAGTTTGAGAAGCGAAGCAGTATTCCCTGTAAGAAATAATGGAAATACAATTAATCTGTTACGGAAACCAAAAAATATTCACAAAAAAATACATTTTATAGAGATTAATTATAGTTTTACATACACACAACAAATATTGTGTACAATTGTGAATTAATAAATTTAAATAAACATGTAAAATAACATTTTTACTTACCTTTATTGAAGATTGTTAATGGCATCTGGAAGATAGGGAGGAGGAGAGAGGGAGTTGGGGTTAGTGTTTGTAAGTGGAATCACCCTCCATAAGGACTTTAGGCATCAAAGCCCTCTCTGGGGTTACTTCCCTTCTCTGTCTTTTAATGCCACTAGGACCAGCTTGAGTCACTGGACCCCTGTCTCACAAAATAACTGTCCACAGTCCTCTGTTTCTGGTGCCTCTAAGATTTCCCTAAAATGGGACATGGTTTTGTCACTGAACTTGTTGCAAAGATGGCTTGTTTCAGCTTGCTCAGGGTGGTACTTCTCCACAAACATTTGGACATCATTCCACTTGGTGCAAATTTATTCATTTATTTATTTATTTATTTATTTATTTAATGTCTTTGCAAACAGTACAGTGAGATTGTGTATATACAATAGTGGGTTGCAATGCGAAGAGAGCCTCTATTATGCCTTGGCATTATGGGCCAACTTAACATTACATATTGGCTTACATTCTACTTAACACTAAGGAGTAGTATATCATAGTTGTACAGTAGGAAAGTAATTATTTCACAGTTGTACAGTAGAATATTAATTATAAATGAATCAAAATTTGTATAATACAAAGATATACGTATTTATATTCTAAAATGCTTTTGTGAAAAACAATGATTCAATTATATTCCTGTCAACACTGGATAAAAGGTTCAATGTGATTATTTCAGTTATGATGTGGGAGTACATAGATGAGTAAATGTGTACTGAGTATTTAGCATTAAGTCTAGGGTGATTAAGTGGCTTTTGAGAAGAGTCTTAAATTGATTTTCAGACTGGGTTACTTTAATATCTTCTGGTAATGAATTCCATATTTTGGGGCCCTTTATGTGCATAGAGTTTTTACACAGTGTGATATGGACACGAGGTATATCAAAAAGAGATCTGTGTCTTGTGTTGTGGTCATGTGTCCTGTTTAGGTTGGTGAAAAAAAGTTTGAGTGGGGGGGGTTTATATTTGTGTGTATTGATCTGTGTATGTAGTAGGCACATGAATAAGTATGGATGTTCTTAATGATAAGCAGATTCAGACTTTTGAAAATTGGTGGAGTATGCTGGTGGGAGTGGGAATTTGTTATCATTCTTACTGCTGCCTTTTGCTGGGTTATTAGGGGTTTTAGGTGCTTGGATGTTGTTGATTCCCATGCACAAATTCCATATGTAAGATAAGGGTATATGAGTAAATGGTACAGTGCCAGGAGAGCTGATTGTGGAACGTAGTACCTTATCTTTGATAGTATGCCTACAGTCTTGGAGATTTTCTTGGTGATTTGTTGTATGTGTGTCCGGAACTTAAGGCTACTGTCAAGGTGGATACCTAGGAATTTTCCCTCTGTCAGTCTTGTGACTGATGACCCATTTCCTTAATCTTTGAAGAAGGCAGACAGGTCCGGTACCCGGCGGTTCAAAAATAGGGGCAAGTTCGATAATAGGGACAAAGTTCGTTTGAAAAAAGAGGTAGATTTTTGAAGACTTCGATAACCGATACATTCGAAATTTGAGGTTCCACTGTAGTGGAAGAAATGGAGAAATATTTTTAAGATGTTCAGTTCTTAGCCTTGACTGTAAGTGTTCAGTCTCTTTGCTTTGATAGATGAAGGCTAAAGGACTGAATACCTTACAACAACGCATTAAAAAAATCTCTCTCCACTTCTTACACTTCTCCAGTATAGTAGTTGCCTCTGTATTAGATCAGGAAAGCTTGCTGTGCAGGCAAAAATGTCTCGTCCACAAAGATACCTAGACATTTCATATGTATCTTATTGATAAACTTGCCAGTGTTGCATACAAGTAATGTAATGTTAGGTGCAGTACAGTATCTGCATTTGCATTTCATTGTTAGAAAATCATGTGTGCTTCGAAAGAACCATAATGATTAATGCTTCACACTCCTGAGCTGATAAAATATATAGAATTCACGGGTAACTTGTATACATAATATTTTATCCCTACATATACTTGGAATACTGTTTTGTAGCAGTTTTTCCTGTATACGTGGAAAATGTGATAAAGGTAATTAGTGATAAACATGGAAGCTGAGAGTCAATAAATTGGGAGTCAGTATTGTTAACTGCAACACACTCCATCTCTGATAGTTGCATTACTACAACATGTTAGCATATATCTTATATGTCAGTCAAGAATATCTTCTGCAATGTGAGTTGTATGTGTTATTCATCTGCAGTATTAGTTTCCATGGAAAAAGCAAGTACGCTTATTTATGATGCTATTTTCTTATGTATATTTTCCATTACTTATTCATATTTCATTTCAAAGAAAAATGCAGTGGATTTCCTTTAAAATATAGTAAACATTTGAATCGCTCTTCATCTTGCTATTTTAAGAAAATGTCATGTGTTGTTCATTATGAAAACAAATTTGCTATACTGTAGCTTCAGGTAAGTACATACTAGTATTTGCTGATAGGCAGGTCATACACAACATTTAGACCTTAGGATTAACACATACGCACATAACTGTCTCATAGTGCTGTGGTACAGTATACTCTGGTTGCAGTTCTGCATCCCTAGAAAGTTTCTTATATGTCATATTTAAATACCTGTTACTTTAGGATTAAATAATGAAACCCTCAGTATTAAAAAAAAAAAAAAAAGTGGCAGTACTCTGCTACTGTGTATTGTGCCTTTTTGTCCCCCTATACAGTGATATACAGTGGTCCCATGAGTTAAGATAATTTTGAGTTAAGATTTACCCTTGTAAAGGAGTTTAATCCTTTGACTGTCGAAAGGCCCAATCCTGAAGTGTCTCCTGGTGTCGCAAAATATTCGAAAAAAAAAAAAAAAGATTTTTTCTTATGAAAATGTTAAGATTATTTTTCTGATTGTTTTAGTCCAAAAAAAAAAAAAAATCCCATCAGTACTTACCGAGATATAGAGCTGTGAAGTTTGCTGAAAATGATCTGTGAACGGCAACAGCGGCGACTACCGCTCACCCGGTAAACTTTGATTTACTTGTATTCGATGGTTTCTTGATTTTTTTTTTTTTCACTTTTATTTTTTCACATAACTTTTGTGGCCTGTGAGACCAAATTATTGTGCAATGTTCAAATATACATTTGTTGAATGTAACACAATTATAGCAAAAACACTCGTATCATTATAATGTTGCTAAAACTTGTTTACACAAACAATGTAAAAAAATGTTTATTACGATTGTACTATAATATATATACATATGTACAATCACTGGACACTTTTCTAGAACTGCTGCAACTTGTGGAATTCTTTGAAACATGGGTATAAGCACAATGGTGTTTTACACTCCTCACACATAAAACGAGTGTCTGCGTTTTTGTGGGCGTTTTGTGCTATGTCCACAGACAAAACACCTCTTTTGAGCATTTTTCTTGGCAGTAGTAGCAGGCAGTGGTATGGGGTAGTGATCACCAGGCCTCAGACGAGAGGACATGTGTTGATAATTTCTTGGGCGCTGGTCTACTGCAGGTGTTGTTCCTTGGTACTTGAATATTATTTGTCTGATTGACAAACAAAATTCACCATATTTGGGTTTCTTCTTGGTCTTCAACTTATACATATTATAAGCATTCAGCATGGAAATGTCAAGAAGATGGAAAAACAGTTTTATGTACCACTTATAACTCTTGCGAACACAGTCAGCAAACCCAATCTGCATGTCACATTTGTCCATTAAGTGCATATTGAGGTTGTAATCCATCACAGCTGCAGATTTTACAATGGGTTCATTGGTCTCTCTATTCTGCTTGCCAGTGTCTACCATTTCGTGTCGGTGAACTGATGTCAGCAGTGTGACATCACGTTTGTCATGCCACCGAAATGCCATGATGTCATTGGCAGCAAACACCTGCAATTCACCTCTACGACTGCCAGCATCGAACCTAGGCATATGTTTACGATTTCCACGCTCTGTGCCACACACATCTGTCATGTTCACTCGCAAGAAATCACTGAGTATTGGGCTTGTGTACCAGTTGTCAGTATATAAAATATGCCCCTTACCAAAATATGGTTCCATCATTGTTCTAACCACATCACCAGAGATGCCCAGTAACTTTCTGGTATCTTCCAATGTTTTACCACCAGTGTACACAATTATATCCAAAACCAGACCAGTTTTGCAATCACACAGAACAAATAACTTTATACCAAAGTGTTTCCTCTTGCTTGGTATATACTGTTTGAATGAGTCTTCCTTTGAACAAAATCAAAGACTCATCAATAACAAGCTTCTGAAGGGATAAAAATACATACAGCACTTTTGTTTCAGGTACATAAACACACGTCTGATCTTACATAACCTGTCGCTTCTGTCAGGCCTTGTTTTGTGTGAAAAGTGTAACATACGTAACAGTAACACAAATCTATTCACTGGTATAATGTCACTGAAAGCAGGGGTTGAAATCAGGTGGTCTGTCACCCAGTACGTGTTGACACTGTACTTATACACATGTGGCATAAGCATTATCGTGGCAAAGAACAGATACATCTCTGCCACAGTTGTGTCCTTCCACTGGTGTAGGCGTGATCTTGGTGACAGAATAGTGTTTGCCATGGTGTACTCATAGTATGTATTGCTTTCCCTGACAATAATGTCCATCAGGGGTTCATCGAAGAAGAACTGAAAGCATTCCACTTCAGTGGGATTGTTCCCAAGTGTACATGATGGCCGTATTCCACTTTGTCCTCCATCAAAGTCATGGGGATTGGTAACAAACTCGTCATCTTGCTGCCAATCCCAGATGCGGTCAGCTGGTGGGTTCTGGATATTGTAATGTGGTTGTGGTTGTGCAGGTTGTGGTTGTTGTTGTGGGAGTGTGGGGTCGGGTGAAGCTGGTTGTTGTTGTGCAGAGTCAGCAGCGCGGGTAGTAGCGTGGCCTGCTGCTGGTGCCACATGACTCGTGCCACCATCACTATCACCACCATCGCCTGCTGCCTCACTTGCATCGTTGATACCCATCGTAACAATATCGTCATCTTCACTATCAGGTCGTGGTGTAGGGCCACGGGATGTGCTCCGAGATGTACTCCTTCCTCTTGGAAGAGCATATGGCACACTACCAGACCGCATGCGACGTCGTATATACTGCCGCTTCACTGGGGAATATTCACCCTCACTGTCACAACTAGAACTGCTTTCAATAGCCTTGAAATCACTATCACTATCACTTGCACTGCTCACATCTGAGTCTTGTACATGGGCAAATAGTTTCCTCTTTAGTCCTGGTACAGGTGAACATGAACGAGCCGGCCCAGCACCAGAGGTGGAAGGTTGTGGGTCATCTGGGTTTTCATCACTAATTATGTTATCCTGGGCACTTTTTTTGGTCACACCCGCTTCAAAACCAGGGAATTCACTTTCACTGACACTTTCATCGCTGTTTGAGCCATCACTTGGGAACAAAAGACCTCCAATCCGCCGAGGAGTGAGGAACTTCTTACCGCGAGGCATGGTGAAAATGGACTACCAAGATGGCGTTCCCACAATGTACCGCTGAGTCCCAGATTTTTTTCACAGGGTGCACACCCACCACTGAGACCCATTTTCTCTCACATAGACCTACCAGCCCTCTCCCGCTTGATTTGAAGCCTCTAGAATTTATGCGTATAGATACGTCAAACACGGTATCTCCCATGACGTATGTATACGACCGCGACAGTCAAGGGGTTAATTTTGAGTTGCGATGAAAATTTTGAGATACCATGTGTGTATGATGGCGCATACAAATGTTGTGGGTCACTACTTGGGGAACAAGATTAGCTTAAGTTACCCAAAATGTTCTGCATAACCAAGGGCTTTCTGTATAGTATGCCAATGTTGTAAGCTAGGTCTGTAATAGTTGTATCATGTATACATAGAAATAAATATTATTACAGTAGACCCCTGGTTATCGGTCGTAATCCATTCCAGAAGGTCGGCCTAAATCCGAAAAGGCCGAAAATATAAGTAATATTTTCCTTAAGAATTAATGTAAACACAATTAATCCGTTCCAGACATCCAAAAATATTAACGAAAAATACATTTTTTAAAGATTACCTATAGCTTTACATGCACAAAACAATGAGAAAGAAATATGAAGTACTAATTTTAATAATAAATGAACATTACATACTTTTGTTGAAGACTCTTGTTGGCATATGGAAGAAGGCAAGGAGGGGAGAGGGAGGAGAGTTTATTGTTTGGAAGGGGAATCCCCCTCCATAAGGACTTCAGGTATCAAAGCCCTCTCTGGAGTTACTTCCCTTCTTTGTCTTTTACTGCCACTAGGACCAACTTGAGAGTCATTGCACCCCTGTCGCACAAAAAAACTGTCCAGAGAGGCCTGTTTCTGGCATCTCTCTAAGATTTGCCTGAAGTGAGACAATGTTTTGTCACTAAACATGTTGCAGATATGGCTTGTTTCAGCTTAGTCAAGGTGATACAGTGGTAC
This sequence comes from Cherax quadricarinatus, assembly GCF_026875155.1. Lineage (NCBI taxonomy): Eukaryota > Metazoa > Arthropoda > Malacostraca > Decapoda > Parastacidae > Cherax > Cherax quadricarinatus. The sequence goes on along the minus strand of NC_069408.1, from coordinate 21,030,880 downwards.
CCTGAGTTTCGAACTGCTCTCAACTCAAACAATTATGTAAGTGTATTTGCGTAAGTGTGTTTGTAAGTACAGTGGACCCCCGCATAGTGATTTTAATCCGTGCAAGAGGGCTCATTGTTATGCGAAATGATCGGTATGCGAATGAATTTTCCCCATAAGAAATAATGGAAATCAAATTAATCCGTGCAAGACACCCAAAAGTATGAAAAAAAATTTTTTACCATATGAAATATACATTTTCCTACACACAAAGAGAAGGATACATGCACAATAGTAGAGTAGTACATGCACAATATATATTGTGCATGTACTACTCTACTAAATGAAGAATAAATGACACTTACCTTTATTGAAGATGCAGCAATGACTGATGAGACACTGTGTCCTGGGAGTGCCTTTTCCTCCTGAGTACTGTAGGTCCTGTTTGGCATTTTCTTCCAGAACAGGCCTTATCACACTGTGTATGCCACTACGATTCTTAAATCTCTCAAACCAACCTTTGCTGGCTTTAAATTCACCAATATGAGCACTAGTTCCAGGCATTTTTCCCTGTTCACCTGGGTGTTAGTCGACTGGTGTGGGTTGCATCCTGGGAGACAAGATTAAGGACCCCAATGGAAATAAGTTAGACAGTCTTCGATGACACTGACTTTTTTGGGTTATCCTGGGTGGCAAATCCTCTGGGGTTAATTGTTTCTTGGTATTCTCAATAAGCCACGCCAACAACGGTGCTACAGCAGCAGCAGCAGCAGCTGACAGTGCAGCAGCAGCAGCAGCTGACGGTGGTACAGCAGCAGCAGCAGCTGTACCACCAATAGTAGCGATGGTTGATTGGGGTTTATTATACAACCTGGCCAGCTCGGAGACACGCACTCCACTTTCATACTTATCAATGATCTTTTTCTTCATCTCTATAGTAATTCTCACCCTTATTGCTGTAGGGTTGGCACTAGAAGCTTTCTTGGGGCCCATGGTCACTTATTTTGCAGATAAAATCACCGAAAACACTGTAATAATACGAAATGTTCCAATTCTATGCTTGGATGTTACCACGGAGGCTGGCTGGTAAACAATGCCACCGGCGGCACATGTGAGGCTGGCTAAGGGCGCACATTGGACGCGTCTCGGACGAACAGCGGTGAGCGGGTTTTTGAGCGGTATGCGAGGCAGAATTTTTGCGATAAAAGTGAGCGGTATGCGGATTAAACGTTATGTGATGCCAACGGTATGCGGGGGTCCACTGTATATTTTTAGGGGTCTAAAACGGGCTAATCTAATTTACATTATTCCTTATGGGAACAAATTCGTTTAGTATTGGCACTCGAACAGCATTCGGGAATGAAATAAGTTCGAAACTTAGGGTACCATTGTATTTCTCTACAAAACTTTGCAACTCACTCCACTTTGCACACATGTCCTAAATCACTGAAGAAGGCACATTTTCCCCTGTCTCTTCCTCCTCCTCCTCTGAGGCAATATCCTCACATGTGGTTTGTTGCTGTTCCTGTTGAAGGTGTTGCAGCTCTTCAGTGGTCAGCTCTTCCCTGTGGTCCTCCACCAACTCTTCCACATCCTTGCCACTCATATCCAACCCCATAGACTTCACCAGACACATAATAGATTCCACAGTAGGCGTAGGGTCGTCCGGGTCAGCCTCAAACCCTTCAAAATCCTTATCGAGAACACATTCTGGCCAGTTTTCTCCAAGCAGAGTATATTGTCCTGGAAGTCACTTCCTACCAAGCCTTCTCTATCAAGCTTAAGCAGTTAAGGATATTGAAGTGATTCCTCCGGAACTCTCTTAGGGTCAGTTCAGTGTCGAGGTCACTTCAAAGCACCTTTGAAACGTTGTTTTGGTGTAGAGATTTTTGAAGTTAGAAATGATTTCCTGGTCCATAGGCTGGATGATAGGAGTGGTGTTAGGAGGCAAGAACTTCACTGTTATAAAACTTAGCTTCACAGACAATTGGTCTACCAAGTTTGGAGGATGAGCAGGAGCATTGTCCAGTTCCAGGAGGCACTTAAGTTCCAATTTATTTTCCTGGAGGTATTTTTTCACTCTCGAGCCAAACATTCCATGGTCCCAGTCAATGAAAATTTGCCTTATGACTACTATATGCACAATTTACTCTTGATGACATTGTTTTTCTTGAACACACTGCAATTTTCAGAGTGATACACAAGTAAAGGCTTCACTTTGAAATACCCACTAGCATTACCACAGGACAAAAGAGTAAGCCTATACTTCATAGGCTTGTATCCTGGCAGTGCCTTTTCCTCCTGCATGTTGTAGGTCCTCTTTGGCATTTTCTTCCAAAAGAGTCCTGTTTTGTCACAGTTGAAGACTTGTTGGGGGAGGAATCCTTCAGTCTCTATGTACTCCTTGATTTCATGCACTAATTCTTAACCCTTTCAGGGTTTCAACCGTACTAGTACGGTTTACGCACCAGGGTTTTTGACGTACTAGTACACCTAAATTCTAGCACCCTCAAATCTAGTGAGAGAAAGCTGGTAGGCCTACATACGAAAGAATGGGTCTATGTGGTCAATGTGCGGAGTATAAAAAAAGTCTTGCAGCACACAGTGGGTAATGAGAAAAAAAAACTTAGACTGTGGTTTTGGATTAAAACAGCGACTTTGCATTGTATTTTCGTATGGTATTTATTGTTGTATTCTAGTTTTCCTGGTCTCATTCTATAGAATGGAAGACATATTTCAAAAATTGAGATGATTTTGACTGATTTTACAATGAAAAGTACCTTGAAATTGAGCTCAAAGTAGCAGAAATCTTCGATTTTTACCAAAGTTCAAAAGTAAACAAATCGTGCTAAGCATCCAATACACATCAACTGGTGAGTCAAATATTCTTTCACAAGTGTGCTGATATTATTTATACCATTTTTTACACTAATGCAGTAGTCTGCATAACAGTAAATCTTCTATTTTTTGTGAGAATAAAAATTCAAAGCGGAAAGCACAAGAATGTAAGAGGGGCATTGGGACATGACTAATGAACAGAGGAAATGTCATTTTTCGTGCCAGGAATGTCTTTCTTGTTTATTCTGGACCCTATTTGGAAATTGGCATCTTTTGAAATTTGTGTGAAATTGGCAAAATTGCTAAATTCTGACCACTGCATTGGATAGTTGAAATCGGTAAATGGGTGGTTTCTTTCACTCATTCGATAGAAAAATGGAGTTCTAGCGAAATATTCATGATTTTTGTCGACTAGTACACTGGAATTGGCCAAAAATAGGGCTCAAAGTGGGCAAAATCGCCGATGTGTAAACATCGTCGAGATCGCTAACTTCGCAAGAGCATAATTCCGTAAGTTTTCCATCAAATTTCATACTTTTGGTGTCATTATGATCGGGAAAAGATTTTCTATCTTTTCATACCAAAAAAAATTTTCTTTTTTTAAATTTGGGGGACCCTGAGAACAAGTCTCTGAGAGGGCCTGTCGACCCTGTAAGGGTTAAGCCTCAGGTTTGTCTGAAGTTGCAGCCTCGCCATGCCTTACAATACTGTGTATGCCAGTAGGCTTCTTAAATCTCTCAAACCAGCCTTTGCTGGCCTTAAATTCGCTAACAGCAGCACTGGTTCCAGGCATTTTCTTTACAAGATCCGCATGCAGCTGCCTTTCCTTTTCACAAATGATTGACTCCACAACACTATCTCCCGGTAGCTGTTAATCATTGAACCACACCAACAATAATGTCTCCACATCTTCGATTATTAATGATCTTTGTTTCGTTAGCATATTTACCCCTTTCACAACATTAGCTTCCTTGATTTCTACTTTCTTTGCCAGAATGGAAGTGGTTGCTGATTTGGATTTCCCATACATCCTGGCAAGCTCGAGCACACGTACACCACTCTCTACTTTGCTACAATTTCTTTCTTGAATTCTATTGTGTTTCTCTCTATACCAAAGGGCTGGCACTAGGAACTTTCTTTGGGCCCATGGTGGCTTATTTTGCAGTTGCACTCAAACAACCACAATTATAACAAAATGTTTCACCCACCCAGGGACACAGGGAGACTGACTCACAAACGTGGCAGAGTGGGAGGCAGACACATCCAATATGGCCAATTTCTGAGTTGCCGGCCAAAATCCAGGATAGAATTTCAGTCAGAAAAGCAGCCGAAATCCAATTTGGCTGATATCCGGGGGTCCACTGTACTTTTATTATTATTACTGTATTGTTGTTATTGTGGTCAGTGTGTGTGGGTGGGCCTCAGCCAACCTAGCAGTGTGGTAGCTTACCTCTTGGGCAATGTCTGAGCTAACACAAATACAAAATACAAATAAGAGTGGACCCCCGGATATCGTAGTTGTTGGATTTCATAATATTCGTTAATCATAACGTTTTTTCGTTAAAATATTGCCTTGGTGATCGTCATTTACCTCGGTAATAGTTGTTCATCCCAAACGCATACGAGCAGCCCCACACACCATCCCACACCATTCACAGTCTGCCATTCTTTATCAGCGAATAACCATCACCTCACACTTTCATATGATACATTTTGTAATATTCCATTATTTTTTGTTTGCAACTGCTAAATAAGCCACCATGGGCCCAAAGAATGCTTCTAGTGCCAGCCCTTTGGTAAAAAAGGTGAGAACACTATAGAATTCAAGACATCATTGCAAAATATGAAAATGGAGCACATGTGGCAGAGCTTGCCGGGTTGTATAAGAAACCCCATACAACTATCACTTCCACTGTGTCCAAGAAAAAGGAAATCAAGGAAGCTATCATTGCAAAAGGTGCAAATATGCTCACAAAACAGAAATTGCAAATACTCAAAGAGGTGGAGACTTTGTTGTTGGTGTGGATCCATCAAAAACAGCAGGAGATAGTGTCATGCAGTCGATAATTTGTGAAAAGGCAAGGCAGTTGCATGATGATCTTGTAAAGAAAATGCCTGGAATTAGTGCTGATGTTAGTGAATTTAAGGCCAGCAAAGGCTGGTTTGAGAGATTTAGGAAGTGTAGTGGCATACACAGTGTGGTAAGGCAATGGGATTAGTTGCCTTAGATGGGTTAGTTGTAGTAGTAGTTGTCGTAGTCGTGAAGGTTATGTACATGTCCTCAGAATCAAGATTACATGATGTTGCAGTGATTGATTCTGAGGACATGTACATAACCTTCACGACTACGACAACTACTACTACAACTAACCCATCTCTTTGGGAAGGACCTACTTCCACTGGGGAATCCCGCCTACCAGTGACTATGCCTTCGTCTGCTACACCTGACGTTACTATATAAGCGCCAGGCTCCTTGCTTCTGCTTCAGAATCTCCACGACTACAGTGCTCTTCGCACCTACTCCAAGGTTGAGGGACTGATTACCTCATCTTCTGTACATAGTCCTACTGTCTTCAAGTTATGTCCTAGAATTTGTATTGATAAAGCCACTGGATGGCGAAACGTCTACAATAAAGATACCCAGATGTTGCACATGTGTCTTAATTTCATCAAAGCTGCAGTATAACCTCTGGACTTCTGTTGCTTACACTTCTTGACATAAATCCCAATAATCTGTTTGCCTTATTACGTACGCTTAGGCATTGCTGTCTTGGTTTAAGGTTGCTGCTTACCATAACCCCCAAGTCCTTTTCGCAATCTATACGGTTAAGTTTTACATTACAGTGGACCCCCACCTTACGATGGCATCACGTTACGTTAAATCCACCACACGATACATTTTAACGCAAAAATTTTGCCTCGCCTCGCGCTAAAAAAACTCGCCTCATGCGATTCGTCTGAGATACGTCCCACGTGTGGCCTGAGCGCGCCTCAGCTGCCCCGTGGGTGCCAGTGTTTACAAGCCAGCCAGTGCGGTCGCATCCACGCATACAATCGGAACATTTCATATTATCACAGCATTTTTAGTGCTTGTACCTGCAAAATAAGTCACCATGGGCCCCAAGAAAGCTTCTAGTGCCAACTGTGCAGTAAAAAAGGTGAAAATTTCTATGGAAATGAAAGAGATAATTGCTAAGTACAAAAGTGGAGTGTGTGTCTCGGAGCTGGCCAGGTTGCATACCAAACCCCAATCAACCATCGCTACTATCGTGGCCAACAAAACGGCAATCAAGGAAGGTGTTCTTGCAAAAGGTACAACTTTATTTTCAAATAAGAGATCGCAAGTACTCGAAGATGTTGAGAGACTATTATTGGTGTGAATAAACGAAAAACAGATAGCAGGAGATAGCATCTCTCAAGCAATCATATGTGAAAAGGCTAGGAAGTTGCATGAGGATTTAATTAGAAAAATGCCTGCAACTAGTGGTGATGTGAGTGAATTTAAGGCCAGCAAAGGTTGGTTTGAGAGATTTATGAATTGTAGTAGCATATATAGTGTGATAAGGCATGGTGAGGCTGCCAGTTCGGACCAAAAAATGGCTGAAAAATATGTGAAGGAATTCAAGGAGTACATAGACAGTGAAGGACTGAAACCTGAACAAGTGTTTAATTGTGATGAAACAGGCCTGTTTTGGAAGCAAATGCCAAACAGGACCTACATTACTCAGGAGGAAAAGGCACTCCCAGGACATAAACCTATGAAAGACAGGCTTACTCTCTTGATGTGTGCTAATGATAGTGGTGATTGCAAAGTGAAGCCTTTATTGGTGTATCACTCTGAAACTCCCAGAGTGTTCAGGAGAAATAATGTCCTCAAGGCTAATTTGTGTCTGCTGTGGAGGGCAAACAGTAAGGCATGGGTCACTAGGGACTTCTTCTATGACTGGTTACACCATGCATTTGCCCCCAATGTGAAAAATTACCTAATGGAAAAGAAATTGGACCTTAAGTGCCTCATGGTATTAGTGCTCCTGGTCATCCTTCAGACTTGGGAGAGCGACTTTATGGGAACATGAGCTTCATTAAGGTCAAGTTTTTGCCTCCTAATACCACTCCTCTCCTGCAGCCCATGAACCAGCAGGTGATTCCAAACTTCAGAAAACTCTACACCAAAGCTATGTTTCAAAAGTGCTTTGTAGTGACCTCAGACACTCGATTGACTCTAAGAGAGTTTTGGAAAGGTCACTTTAGTATCCTCAGTTCCGTAAACCTTATAGGTAAGGCTTGGGAGGGAGTGACTAAGAGGACCTTGAACTCTGCTTGGAAGAAACTGTGGCCAGAATGTGTAGACAAAAGGGATTTTGAAGGATTTGAGGCCAACCCTGAAAAACGTATGCCAGTTGTGGAATCAATTGTGGCATTGGGGAAGTCCTTGGGGTTGGAGGTTAGTGGGGAGGATGTGGAAGAGTTGGTGGAGGAGGACAATGAAGAACTAACCACTGATGAGCTGCAAGATCATCTTCAACAGCAAGAGGCCAGACCTGAGGAAACTGCTTCGGAGGAGGGGAGAGAGAAATTGAAGAAGTTGCCTACTTCAAAGATTAAGGAAATGTGTGCAAAGTGGCTTGAAGTGCAAACCTTTATGGATGAAAATCACCCTGTCACAGCTATTGCAAGCCGTGCTGGTGACTATTACAATGACAATGTTGTGAACCACTTTAGACAAATCATAATGGAACGGGAGGTACAGGCCTCTATGGACATAAGTTGTGCGACAGAGGTCCAGTGACTCTCAAGCTGGTCTTAGTGGCATTAAAAGAAGAAGGGAAGTAACCCCGGAAAAGGACGTGCTACCTAAAGTCCTAATGGAAGGGGATTCCCCTTCTAAACACTAACAACTTCCACACTCTCCTCTCCTCCCATCCCATCAATCACCACCAGATCTTCAATAAAGGTAAGTGTCAGTTTGTGTGTATTAACCCTTTGACTGTCACAACCCCCAATCCTGAGGTGTCTCCTGGTGTCGCAAAATTTAAAGAAAAAAAAATTATTTTTTCTTATGACATGATAGAGAATCTTTTCCCGATTGTAATGACACAAAAAAAAACAAAATTTGATGGAAAACTGACGGAATTATGCTCTCGCGAAGTTAGTGACCTCGGCACTGTTTACAAATCGGCAATTTCGCCCACTTTGAGCCCTATTTTCGGCTAATTCCATTGTTCCAGTTGCCCAAACTCATAGCTATTTCTTTAGAACTCCATTTTTTCTATTGATTGAGTACTAGAAACTGCTCATTTACCGATTTCAACTACCTAATAATGTGGTCAGAAATTTGCAATTTGGCCAATTTCACGAAAACTAAAAAATATGACAATTTCAAAATAAGGTCCAGAATGAACAATGCAGACATTCCTGGCTCTAAAATAACATTTTCTTTGCTCATCAGTCATATCTCCAGGCCCCTCTGATATTACTCTTGCTTTCTATTTTGAATTTTTATTCAAACAAAAAATAGAAGACTTACTGTTATGCAGACTACTGCAATACTGTAATAATTGTATAAATAACATCAACCCATTCATGACTGCATATTAGAATAGCTAGTTGGACATTTATTGGACAATGGCATCATTTGTTTACTTTTGAACATTGGCAAAAATCAAACATTTCCCCTACATTGAGCTCCATTTCTAGGTTCTTTTTATAGTAAAATCAATCAAAATCACCTCTATTTCTATAATATGTTTTATATTCTATCAAATGAGACCAAGAAAACGAGAATACAATCATAAATACTATACGAAAATAGACCACAAAGTCGGCATTTTAATTAAAAAAATCGGTTGGAGTTTTTTTTTCTCATTATGCACTGCGTGCTCCAGGATTTTTTTTATATGGTGCACACTGATCACACAGACCCATTCTCTCACACGTGGGCCTACCAGCTTTCTCCTGCTTGATTTGAAGCCGCTAGAATTTATGAGTATATATACGTCAAACACGGTACCTCGTAAGACGTATATATACGGCTGCGACAGTCAAAGGGTTAAACTTAATATTTTATGTGGTAAAAATTTTTTTTTTCATACTTTGGTGTGTCAGGAACGGATTAATTTGATTTCCATTATTTCTTATGGGGAAAATTAATTCACCTTACAATAATTTCGGCATAAGTTGAGCTCTCAGGAACGGATTGATATCCTAAGGTGGGGGTCCACTGTATTTAACTTATAAGTGCTAGGGTTATGGACACTCCCGAGTTTCAGAACCTTGCATTTATCTACATTGAACTGCATCTGCCACTTTTCTGACCAATAATAGAGTTTGTCTAAATCCTCCTGAAGTTCCCTAACATCTGTTTGAATCAGTTATCCTACCTGTCATTGTGTCATCGACGAATTTGCTCATATCACTAGTAATACCCTCATCAAGGTCATTGATATATATTATAAACAACACCGGGCCTAAAACTGATCCCTGTGGTATGCCACTTGTTACAGATCCCCACTCAGATTTAACCCCATTTAAGCATACTCTCTGCTTCCTATTAGTGAGCCATGACTCGATCCATGACAGCACTTTTCCCCCAATGCCATGAGCTGCCACGTTCTTTAATAGTCTCTGGTGCGGTACTCTATTAAAAGCTGTACTAAAATCTAAATAAACAATATCGAATTCTTTACCATGATCATCAGCCTCAAAAGCTTTACTGAAGAAGGTTAATAAATTAGTTAGGCAGGAATGGCTCCTCGTGAATCCATGCTGAGTATCATTAATAAAGCTATGCTTATCCAGATGGCTTCTTATATTATCAGCTATAATTGACTCTAGTAATTTGCCTACAGTTGAGGTCAGGCTTATTGGGCGGTAATTTGATGGTAACGACTTGTCCCCTGCTTTAAAAATAGGAAATACATTAGCCATCTTCTGCATATCAGACACTACACCTGTTTGAGGAGAAATAATAAAAATATTAGTCAGTGATTCACAAAGTTCCATTTTACACTCTTCAAGAATTCTGGAAAAAAGTTCATCAGGGCCCTGGGATTTATTTTGCTTCAGTCGGTCTATCTGTTTGAAAACCATTTCACTAGTGACTATGATATTGCATAATTTGTCGTCTTCAAGCCCACTATAAAAATTTATTACTAGGATAATGTTAGTGTCATCCTGAGTGAAAACTGAGAGAAAATAGTTATTAAGAATAGAGTACATTTCATTCTCCTTGTCAGTAAGATGCCTAGAGTTACAGTGGACCCTCGCATAGTGCTATTAATCCGTTCCTGAGAGCTCAATGTTATGCGAAATTATCGTTATGCGAATTAATTTTCCCCATAAGAAATAATGGAAATCAAATTAATCCGTGCAAGACACCCAAAAGTATGAAAAAAAAATTTTTACCACATGAAATATTAATTTTAATACACACAAACTGAAGAAGACATGCACAGTTACATGACACTTACCTTTATTGAAGATCTGGTGATGACTGATGGGATGGGAGGAGGGGAGAGTGTGGATGGTCTTAGTGTTTAGAAGGGGAATCCCCTTCCATTAGGACTTGAGGTGTCAAGTCCTTTTCCGGGGTTACTTCCTTTCTTTTTTTAATGCCACTAGGACCAGCTTGAGAGTCACTGGACTTCTGTCGCACAACATATCTGCCCAGAGAGGCCTGTACCTCTAGTTACTTTATGACTTTCCTAAAGTGTTTCACAACATTGTCAGTGTAATAGCCACCAGCACAGCTTGCAATAGCTGTGTGAGGGTGATTTTCATCCATAAAGGTTTGCACTTTAAGCCACATTGCACACATTTCCTTAATCTTTGAAGTAGGCAACTTCCTCAATTTCTCTCTCCCCTCCTCCGGAGCAGTTTCCTCAGGTCTGGCCTCTTGCTGTTGAAAATGATCTAGCAGCTCATCAGTGGTTAGTTCTTCACTGTCCTCCTCTACCAACTCTTCCACATCCTCCCCACTAACCTCACCAATATGAGCAATAGTTCCAGGCATTTTTTCCTGTTCACCTGGGTGTTAGTTGACTGTTGTGGGTCGCATCCTGGGGGACAAGATTAAGGACCACAATGAAAATAAGTTAGACAGTCCTCGATGATGCACCGACTTTCTTGGGATATCCGGGGGGGGGGGCAAACCTCCGGGGTTAATCGTTTCTCGGTAATTGTTTCACGTTAAGCCACACCAACAACAGTCTCTCCACATCTTCGAGTAATACAGCTGATGGTGGTGCAGCAACAACAACAGCTGACTGTGGTGCAGCAACAGCTGACCATGGTGCAGCAGCAGCTGTGGTGCAGCAACAGCTGACCATGGTGCAACAGCAGCTGTGGTGCAGCAACAACTGACGATAGTGCAGCAGCAGCTGTGGTGCAGCAACAGCTGACCATGGTGCAGCAGCAGCTGTGGTGCAGCAACAGCTGACCATGGTGCAGCAGCAGCTGTGGTGCAGCAACAGCTGACCATGGTGCAGCAGCAGCTGTGGACCAGCAACAGCTGACCATGGTGCAGCAGCAGCTGTGGTGCAGCAGCAGCTGTGGTGCAGCAACAGCTGACCATGGTGCAGCAACAGCTGACCATGGTGCAGCAGCAGCAGCTGTGGTGCAGCAGCAGCTGTGGTGCAGCAACAGCTGACTGGTCCAGTAACAGCTGACCGTGGTGCAGCATCAGCTGACTGGTCCAATAACAGCTGACCGTGGTGCAGCAACAGCTGACTGGTCCAATAACAGCTGACCGTGGTGCAGCAGCAGCTGACTGTGGTACGATAGTATTTATCGCTCTTTTTACCACAGGGTTAGCACTAGAAGCTTTCTTTGGGCCCATGGTGGTTTATTTAGCAGTTACAAGCACTATAAATAATGGAATAATACAAAATGTATCGAATGTATGCATGCAACCAGCCACCCTGGCTTGTAAACAATGACAGCAAGGCAGGCGTTCAGGCTGGACGGACAGGTTCGGGACAGATTCGGGACGAGTCATGTTCAGAAACAGCTGATGGTGGTGCAACAGCAGCTGACCGTGGTGCAGCAGCAGCTGACTGATCCAGCAACAGCTGACTGGTCCAGTAACAGCTGACTGGTCCAGCAACAACTGACCGGCCCAGCAACAGCTGACTGGTCCAGCAACAGCTGACTGGTCCATCAACAGCTGACTGGTCCAGCAACAGCTAACTGGTCCAGCAACTGCTGATCATGGTGCAGCAGCAGCTGACTGATCCAGCAACAACTGACTGGTCCAGCAACAGCTTATCGTGGTGCAGCAGCAACTGACTGATCCAGCAACAGCTGACTGGTCCAGCAACAGATGATCATGGTGCAGCAGCAGCTGACTGATCCAGCAAGAGCTGACTGGTCCAGCAACAGCTGATCGTGGTGCAGCAGCAGCTGACTGATTCAGCAACAGCTGACTAGCCCAGCAACAGCTGATCATGGTGCAGAAGCAGCTGACTGATCCAGCAACAGCTGACCTTGGTGCAGCAGCAGCTGACTGTGGTATGATAGTATTTCTCACCCTTTTTACCACAGGGTTAGCACTAGAAGCTTACTTGGGGCCCATGGTCACTTATTTTGCAGATGAAATCACCAAAAACGCTGTAATAATAAGAAATGTTCCGATTGTATGCTTGGATGTTACCGCGGAGGCTGGCTTGTAAACAATGCCATCGGCGGGACATGTGAGGCTGGCTCAGGCTGCACATTAGACTCGTCTCGGACGAATAGCGTTTAACAAGTTTTTTAGCGGTATGCGAGGCAAAATTTTAGTGATAAAATGTATCAGTATGAGGATTTAACATTATGTGATGCCAACGGTATGCGAGGGTCCACTGTATTTTTAAGGGGGTCTATCTTATCCCTAAGTTTTGTTCTATAAACCTGAAGAAAACTTTTTGGGTTAATTTTTGAATCCCTAGCAACTTTAAGTTCATAGTCCCGTTTAGCTTTTCTTATCCCCTTTTTAATGTCCCTCTTACTGTCAATATACTGATTCATAAGATGACCCTCACCTCTTTTGATGTGCCTATAAATTTTCCTTTTTTCTATCCTAAAAGATATTTGACCCTATTATTCATCCATTTTAGGTCATTTCTATTCGATCTAATTTCTTCATACGGGATAAAATTTCTTTCGGCAGCATGTATAGTGTTTAGAAAACTCTCATATTGATAGCTCTCTTCGTTACTCCAGTCAACAGATGATAAGTGTTCTCTAAGCCCATTGTAATCTGCTAAGCAAAAATCCTGGACTGTTACTGAGTTATCCCTAATATCATACTTCCATTCAATGCTGAGGGTAATTGATTTGTGGTCACTTGTGCCAAGTTTCTCTGAAATTTCTAAATTATTAACAAGTGATTCCTTGTTTGCCAGAACCAAGTCAAGCAGGTTATTACCCCTTGTAGGTTCTGTCACAAACTGCTTCAAAAAACAACCCTGAACTACTTATAAAAAGTCATTAGATTCTAAATTCCCTGTCAAAAAATTCCAGTCAATCTGACTAAAGTTAAAGTCTCCTAGAATTACAAGGTTATCGTGCCTTGTGGCCTTAACAATTTTCTCCCAGAGTAGTCTTCCTTGGTCTCTATCCAAGTTTGAGGGACGGTATATCACTCCTAAAATCAATTTTTCGTGCCCCCTCTGAAAATTCTACCTAAACAGACTTGCTATGTGTTTCGGACTTTATACTGGTTTTTATGCAACAATTTAAACGATATCGGACATAGAGTTCCACCCCACCCCCCTTTCCGATATTTCTATCTACAGTGGACTCCCACCTTACGAACGCATCCCGTTACATTAAATCCGCCATGTGAAGCATTTGAACACAAAAATTTTGCCTCGCCTCACGATAAAAAGCTCGCCTTAAGTGATTCGTCCAGGACACGTCCCACATGTGGCCTCAGCTGCCCCGTGAGTGCCAGTGTTTACAAGCCAGCCAGTTCTGTCGCATCCATGCATAAATTCGGTACATTTCACCTTATCCCAGTGTTTTTTGTGCTTGTAACTGCAAAATAAGTCACCATGGGCCCCAAGAAAGCTTCTAGTGCCAACCCTGTGGTAAAAAGGGTAAGAATTAGTATGGAAATTAAAAAAGATTTTGAAGGGTTTGGGGCTAACCCTGAAAAGCCTATGCCAGTTGTAGAATCCATTGTGCCTACTTTAAAGATTAAGGAAATGTGTGCAAAGTGGGTTGAAGTGCAAACCTTTATGGATGAAAATCACCCTAACACAGCTATTGCTAGCCGTGCTGGTGACTATTACAATGACAGTGTTGTGGCCCATTTTAAGAAAATCTTAAAGGAATGGGAGGTACAGAGCTCTGTGGACAAATTTGTTGTGCGACAGAGATCCATTGACTCTCAAACTGGTCCTAGTGGCATTATTAAAAGAAGAAGGGAAGTAACCCCAGAAAAGGACTTGCTACCTCAAGGCCTAATGGAAGTGGATTCCCCTTCTAAACAATAACTTCGACACTCTTCCCTCCTCCCATCCCATCAATCATCACCACATCTTCAATAAAGGTAAGTGTCATGTATTCTATTCTTAGTAGAGTAGTAATTGTGCATGTCTTCTTCAGTTTGTGTGTATTAAAATTAATATTTCATGTGGTAAAATTTTTTTTTTCATACTTTAGGGTGTCAGGAACAGATTAATTTCCATTATTTCTTATGGGGAAAATTAATTCGCCTTACGATAATTTCGGCTTACGATGAGCTCTTGGGAACGGATTAATATCGTAAGGCGGGGGTCCACTGTACTTTGAACAATTTAAAACCCTAAATGTGACATTCAGTAGGCATGTCCCTATTTTTCATATTAACCCTTTGACTGTCGCGGCCGTATATATACGTCTTACGAGGTACTGTGTTTGACGTATATACATGTATACTCATAAATTCTAACGGCTTCAAATCAAGCACGAGAAAGCTGGTAGGCCCACCTGTGAGAGAATGGGTCTGTGTGGTCAGTGTGCACCATATAAAAAAACTCCTGGAGCACGCAGTGCACGATGAGAAAAAAAAAACTCCGATCGTTTTTTTTTTTTAATTAAAATGCCGAATTTGTGGTCTATTTTCGTATAGTATTTATGGTTGTATTCTCGTTTTCTTGGTCTCATTTGATAGAATGGAAAACATATTATAGAAATGGAGGTGATTTTGATTGATTTTACTATAAAAAGAACCTAGAAATGGAGCTCAAAGTAGGGGAAATGTTTGATTTTTGCCAATGTTCAAAAGTAAACAAATGATGCCCTTGTCCAATAAATGTCCAACTAGCCATTGTAATATGCAGTCATGAATGGGTTGATGTTATTTATACAATTATTGCAGTAGTCTGCATAATAGTAAGTCTTCTATTTTTTGTTTGAATAAAAATTCAAAATAGAAAGCAAGAGTAATATCAGAGGGGCCTGGAGACATGACTGATGAGCAAAGAAAATGTTATTTTAGAGCCAGGAATGTCTGCATTGTTCATTCTGGACCTTATTTTGAAATTGTCATATTTTTTAGTTTTCGTGAAATTGGCCAAATTGCAAATTTCTGACCACATTATTAGGTAGTTGACATCGGTAAATGGGCAGTTTCTTGTACTCAATCGATAGAAAAAATTGAGTTCTAAAGAAATAGCTATGAGTTTGGGTTACTGGAACAATGGAATTAGCCGAAAATAGGGCTCAAAGTGGGCGAAATCGCCGATTTGTGAACAGCGCCGAGGTCGCTAACTTCGCGAGAGCATAATTCCGTCAGTTTTCCATCAAATTTCGTTTTTTTGGTGTCATTACAATCGGGAAAAGATTCTCTATCATTTCATAAGAAAAAATAATTTTTTTTTTTAAATTTTGTGACACCAGGAGGCACCTCAGGATTGGGAGTTGCGACAGTCAAAGGGTTAAACCACGTCTCAGTTATGGCAAAAACATCAATGTTACCTGCACCTGCAATTAATCTCAATTTATCCATCTTATTTTTCACACTACGACTACAGGTCCTCCATCACAAATCCAGATTACTGAGTTTGCCGGATTACAGAATGGTTAGGTTAGAATACACTTAATGAAATTAACCAGCTTGACTTACACTAAGTTCATTGAACATCAGCAAAAATCGAACATGTCTGTTACTTTGAGCTCAATTTCAAGGTACTTTTCATAATGAAAGCAATCAAAATCGTATCTATTTCTGTAATATATCTTCCATTCTGTCAAATGAGACCAAAAAAATGAGAATACAACCATAAAAATCATACGAAAATATACCACAAAGAGGCGGCTAATGGCTGAGAAGTGAACTCCCTTATTTATCATCCGTCTTTTATTTTTGGTGTTCGTTAAGAAGCATCTTTCCATCATACATTGCCCAAGTTTCAATGAGATAGCCCAACAAACAACTGAGAAAAAAAAAAGTATTTACCAAAAATCATGGCAAGCCCAAGCCAGGTACTGGAAATAAGTCACTTTGTCTGACTTTTTTGGGTTATCCTAGGTTCTCTATACATACACTGCTATGTATGATAATCTATGTAACTGTATTTGTGTATAGTACCTGAATAAACTTACTTGTCTGTTGACTGAGTACAAGAAACCGCCCATTCACCTATTTCAACTACCCAATAAAGTGGTCCGAAATTGGCAATTTCAACAGATGCCAATTTCAAAATAGGGTCCAGAATAGACAATGCAGACATTCCTGGCACCAAAATAACATTTTCTCTGTTCATTAGTCATGGCTCAAGGCCCCTCTTATATTACTCTTGCCTACCATTTGGAATTTTTTATTCACCAAAAAAAAAGTAGATTTGCTGTTATACAGACTACTACATTACTGTAATAATTGTATAAATAATGTCAACCCATTCTTGACTGCGTATTGGAATTTGGACTGGCAGGCAGTCAGGTAATGGACGGCGATGTCATTTGTTTACTCAAGCATCGCTAAAGAATAGAACTTTTCTGCTACTGCGAGCGCAATTTCAAGATACTTTTCGTCATGAAAGCAATCAAAATCATATCTATTTCTGTAATATATCTTCCATTCTATCAAATGAGGCTGAAAAAACGAGAATATGACCATAAAAACCATACAACAATATACCACTAAGCTGCCACTAATGGCTGAGAAGTGAACTCCGCTATTTACGGTCTGACTTCTTTCATTTTTGGTGTACATTAAGAAGTATCTTTCCATCATACATTGCCCAAGTTTCAATAAGATAACCCAACAAACAAATGAGAAAATAATAATAATAATACTAATAATAATAATTTACTACACGTACTTGTACATATGATACAGACATAGCTGACATCAGTGACATACTACTATATAGAAAGCCACTTGTTATGCAAAGTATTTCAAGCAATTTAGGTCAGTGTCCCAGGATAACACCCACACCAGTCCACTAACATCCAGGTACCCATTTACTCATGGGTGAACATAGACAACAGGTGTAAAGAAACAAGCCCAATGTTTCTACCCTGGCTGGGAATCGAATATTTACCAAAAATCATATATGGCTAACCCAAAGCAGGTACTAGAAATAAGCCACGTTGTCTGACTTTTCTAGGTTATCCTAGGTTCTCTACACACATGCTGCTATGTGTGGTAATCTGTGTAGAGAAAATAGCTTTTTTGTTTCAGGTTTATGGTGAACTACGAGTGTATATCACAGTTAGCCCTGTGCTACACTCCGTTTTCTCTAATATAAGCCCCTAAGACAGGGATAGGAGAATGGTACTTGTATCTCATATCTTCTTCATACCTCTGCTGGACTGCTCGGTATTATGCCAAATATTATTCATTCTGGAGTATTTAACATGTTTTATGTTATTTATGTAGTTTATTATGTCATATTAGATCAATTGTGATAGGCAATAAGCTGTAGTGTTGATATTAGCATAATAAAGCATATTCTCCATTAAAGATAAGGTGGCTTCAAAGCCACCTTATCCTTAATGGACAATGTACTGTGTAGGTGCTTTACACAACAAAAAGCATTTCTTTTATTCATTGGAACCATGGCTAGGGCTAAAAGTAAGCAGGTTATAACAATAAATGGAGAAAAAGAAATTAGAATGACTTACGCAGCAAGTAGTGCCACCAAATGGTTCCAGCAGGTTGGTGTAGCGACCCTGGAAATCTGAAATTATGCTAGCCAAAATTAGTGCCGAATAACTGAAGGAACCGAATAACTGATTGCCGAATTTGTGATGGCAGACTTGTATTAGTATAATACATTTTCAGAAACCCTCCTCTTTTTTCTTCCTGCTGATTTCTGTTCCTCCACTATGTCTGTTACTCTCCTTGTCACCTAATGTCCCTTGCTTTCCTATATTCACCAATAACTCTACCTCATTCTGCCTATTACTGGTGTCCTTATAACTCTCACTACCACTACACTCAGAATTCATTAATTTTCCACAGAAACACATACCACTGTCTATTTTTAGTTTAACCCTTTGACTGTCGCAGGCCCCTTTCTGAAACTGTCATTCTATGTCGATAAATTTTTTGGAAAAAAATAAATTATTTTTCTTATGAAATGATAGAGAATCTTTTCCCAATGGTAATGACACCAAAAGTACGAAATTTGGCCAAAAACTCGGGGAATTACGCTCCCACAAAGTCAGCGGTTTCGGCAACATATACGCATCGGCGATTTCGCTTATTTTGAGCCCTGTTTTTGGCCAATTCCATTGTTCCAGTTGACCAAACTCATAGCTATTTCTTTAGAACTCCATTTTTTCTTTCTGTTGAGTACAAGAAACCGCCCATGTACCGATCTGAACTACCCAATAAAGTGGTCAGAAATTGGCAATTTGGCCAATTTCATGCAAATTAAAAAAGATGCCAATTTCAAAATAGGCTCCAGAATAAACAATGTAGACATTCTTGGCACTAAAATAACACATCGTCTGTTCATTAGTCATGTCTCTAGGCCCCTCATATTACTATTGCTTTCTATTTTGATTTTTTATTCATACAGAAAAATACAAAATTTACTGTTATGCAGACTACTGCATTATTGTAAAAATGGTATAAATAATATCAGTGCGCTAGTGAAAGAATATTAGACTCCCCAGTTGAAGTGTGTTGGACATGTGGTGTGATTTGCTTACTCCTGAACATTGGTAAAAATCAAACATTTCTGCTACTTTGAGCTCAATTTCAAGGTCGTTTTCATCGTGAAAGTAATCAGAATCATCTCTATTTCTGTAAAATGTTTAACATTTTATCACCTGAGACCATGAAAATGAGAATACAGTGATAAATACAGTGGACCCTCGACTAACGCTATTAATCCGTTCCTGAGAGCTCATCGTTAGTCAAAATTATCGTTAGTCAAGTTAATTTTCCCCATAAGAAATAATGGAAATCAGATTAATCCGTGTAGGACACCCTAAAGTATGAAAAAAAATTGTTTTTACCACATGAAATATTAATTTTAATACACACTGAAGAAGACATGCACAGTTACATGACACTTACCTTTATTGAAGATCTGGTGATGATTGATGGGATGGGAGGAGGGGAGAGTGTTGATGGTCTTAGTGTTTAGAAGGGGAATCCCCTTCCATTAGGACCTGAGGTGGCAAGTCCTTTTCCGGGGTTACTTCCCTTCCCTTTAAATCTCTCAAACCAACCTCTGCTGGCCTTAAATTCACTCACATCAACACTTGTTGCTGGCATTTTTTTAATTAAATCGTCATGCAACTTCCTAGCCTTTTCACATATGATCGCTTGAGAGATGCTATCTCCTGCTATCTGTTTTTCGTTTATCAACACCAATAACAGTCTCTCAACATCTTCGAGTACTTGCGATCTCAGTTTCGAAAACATAGTTGCACCTTTGGCAAGAACAGCTTCCTTGATTGCCGTTTTCTTGCCCACAATAGTAGTGATGGTTGATTCGGGTTTTGTGTACAACCTGGCCAGCTCGGAGACACGCACTCCACTTTCATACTTAGCAATGATCTCTTTCTTCATATCCATAGTAATTCTCACTCTTTTTGCTGTAGGGTTGGCACTAGAAGCTTTCTTGGGCCCATGGTGACTTATTTTGCAGGTGCAATAACTAAAAAGGCTGTGATAATATGAAATGTTCAGATTGTATGCTTGGAAGCGACCGCGGTGGCTGGCTCGCTTGTAAACACTGGCCAGAAGTGGACGCGTCTCAGACAGAACGAATAGTGTTGGTCGAGTTTTTTAGCGCTAGTCGAGGCAAAATTTTTGCGTTAAAATGTATTGCTAGTCGGATTTATCATTAATCGATGCCATCGTTGGTCGAGGGTCCACTGTTCTATACGAAAATATGCCTCAAAGTTGGCGTTTTAATCCAAAAAAATGGTCAGTTTTTTTTTTCTCATTACACACTGCGTGCTGCAGGATTTTTTTTATGTGGTGCACACTGACCACTCAGACCCATTCTCTCTCTTGTGGGCCTACCAGCTTTCTCCCGCTTGATTTGAAGCCATTAAAATTTATGCGTATAAATACGTCAGAAACAGTGGTGCGTAAGATGTATATATACGACCGAAACAGTCAAAGGGTTAAAGATCGAAGAGCTCCCTCCACTGCATAGGCAAGTGCTTCCAACCCAAACCTAGATAAGTGAGCCCCATCCCTGGCATACATGTCATTTCTGCCATAGAAGAGGTCCCAGTTGTCTATGAATGCTACTGCATTTTCCTTAGTGTTTGTCCAGCCAGCAATTGAGAGCGATTGCCTTGGACAACCATTCATTTCCAACTCCTCTCCTGGGCAAAATGCCACATATCACAAGGTTCCCACCCTTCTTCCTAATTATCTCTATTGCTGTCCTATGCCTGCTAATCAGGTCTTCATTCCTATGTCTGCCAACATCATTGCCTCCCGCACTGAGGCAGATAATAGGATTGCTCCCATTACCTTTTATGATGTCGTCCAGACGGCTAACGCTATCCCCCATCACAGCCCCAGGAAAACATAGCCTCTGCCTCCTCTTCCTGTCCCTAAGACAAAAGGCCCTGTCCATAAACTTAACCTGACTGTCTCCAACTAAAACAATGTTTCTTACCTTCACTTGTGGAATTCATCGTGACATTCTTGATGGTCTTCATTGGGGTTTCAAGGGATATCTCACTCACGTCTCCCAATGCTTCCTTGGTGCTCATTGTGACATTCCCAGTAGACAACCCACATTCGTCAGGTAGCACCGAAAATGGGTTGGAAATTTCCACGGTAGTCTTCTGGTTCTTCATTGCTTCTGCCTCTCCAACAGTCTTCTTGATCCTCCGCTTGGTTCCATGTTGCCCGGCCTCTGGCCAGGTACCCATCTTAACCTGATGACTCGCAATAGGAGGATTAGTGTGAATCCTCATGTTCCCCTCCGTTAGTCCCCGTGTCTCCTGCTTAGCAACCCTAGGCTCCTCTTTCAGCTGCTGGTAGAGTTGCTCAAGAGAGGACATCTTGGTTCAGATTCACAGAGAGCACACAGACAAGTCTTCACAGAGCTAAGTACAGGTCACCACTGAGCTAAGTACAGGTCACCACTGAACTAAGTACAGGTCACCACTGAGCTAAGTACAACTTAAATCCATTATTTCTGGTTCTTACCTGGTTCGGCACCCTCAGTACTTTATTAACCCTTTCAGGGTCGACAGGCCCTCTCCCAGACTTGTTCTCAGGGTCGACAAATTTAAAAAAAAAAATTGTTTTTTCTTATGAAAAGATAGAGAATCTTTTCCTGATCATAATGACACCAAAAGTATGAAATTTGATGGAAACCTTAAGGAATTATACTCTTGCGAAGTTAGCGGTCTCGACGATGTTTATGCATCAGCGATTTTGCCCACTTTGAGCCCTATTTTCAGCCAATTCCAGTGTACTAGTCGACAAAAATCATAACTATTTCACTAGAACTCCATTTTTTTCTATCAAATGAGTACAAGAAACCACCCATTTACCGATTTCAGCTATCCAATAAAGTGGTCAGAATTTAGGAATTTTGCCAATTTCACACACATTTCAAAAGATGCCAATTTCCAAATAGGGTCCAGAATAAACAAGAAAGACATTCTTGGCACTGAAATAATATTTCCTCTGTTAATTAGCCATGTCCCCACACCCCTCTTACATTCTTTTGCTTTCCACTTTGAATTTTTATTCTCACAAAAAACAGAAGATTTACTGTTATGCAGACTACTGCATTAGTGTAGAAATGGTATAAATAATATCAGCGCACTTGTGAAAGAATATTAGTCTCACCAGTTGATGTGTATTGGACGCATAGCATGATTTATTTACTTCTGAACTTTGGCAAAAATCGAAGATTTCTGCTACTTTGAGCTCAATTTCAAGGTACTTTTCATTGTAAAATCAGTCAAAATTGTCTCAATTTCTGTAATATGTCTTCCATTCTATAAAATGAGACGAGGAAAACTAGAATACCATCATAAATTCCGTACGAAAATACAGTGCAAAGTCGCTGTTTTAAACCAAAAACACTGTCAAAGTTTTTTTTTCTCATTACGCACTGTGTGCTGCAGGATTTTTTATTCTCCGCACACTGACCACATAGACCCATTCTTTCATATGTAGGACTACCAGCTTTCACTAGATTTGAGGGTGCTTAAATTTAGGTGTACTAGTACGTCAAAAACCCTGGTGCGTAAGCCGTACTAGTACGTCAGAAACCCTAAAAGGGTTAATATCTCCTTTGTTTATGGCTGTCATCCACTTAAACACTTCAGTGATATCTCGCCTCATTCTACATCTCTCCAGAGAGTGGAGATCTAACCCTTAAACTGTCCAAACGTAGATCTGTGTTTGCATGCGTCACACTCCAAACGTAGATCAACGTTTTATTTTTCATTCCTTCAAATTTGAATGGGTCTGTGCACTCAGTGTGTGCACTATTAAAAAAATCTGGGAGCACTTAGTACCATGTGGGAGCACCAGTTCAATTGAGCACCAGCTAGAGCAAATAGCGTGGCAAACAGCAGGGATTCACTGATGCCATGTCACATTAACACTCCCATTTTAAGAGGAAAGTAAAAACAGGGTAGATACATACATGAGTGAGTGTGGGTGGGTGTGAGATGGACCTGACTAGCTTGTGCTACTAGGTCTGATGTCATGCTCCTTCCTTCAATGGATGTGACCTGACTAGGTGGGGCATGGGTCTATGCAGGGGGGGGGATGTACCTGCCTTGCATGGGCCAGTAGGCCTACTGCAGTGTTCCTTCTTTCTTTTGTTTTTATGTATTCGGCAGGCTGGCCGGCTGTCTTCCTTTGGCTGTTTCTCTGTCTATATCTCTGCCTATCTATATCTCTGTATATCTGTCTATCTATATCTCTGTTTCACATGTACACATAAATACAGTTATAATACATTGTGTAAATTACCTAGGATAACCCAAAAATTCTAGGCAAAGATGCAGATAGACAGAATCATATTTGTGTGTATCAGTGAAAACAAATAAAGCCAGGGTTCCCTGAGCACCTGTTTATCAAATGTCACCGAGCTGATAACAGATGCCATAATATGATTCTTCAAGGATTGCGATATACTCCAGGCATACAGAAAGACAGATAAGCAGAGACAGACAGACATGCAGGCAAATACAGACAGGCAGATAGACAGACATATACAGGCAGATAGACAGACAGACCGATAAACAGACAGAGACAAGACATGTTTGTGTGTAAACCATACCCCCGGCCGGGATTGACCGCGGGTTCAATCCCGGCCAGGGGTATGGTTTATTTGCAATCGTGTCATTACGATTTCTTAAGTCATGTTTGTGTGTAACAGTGATGATAAATACAGCAAGGGTTAGCTGGAGCAGTGGGCATTTATCAAATGTCACTAGGCTGTCAACAGTATAGGGATGCATTTCATAACAACATGCTTCACGATATATGCCAGGGTATCTAAAACATTACTGGGACCTATAAATACTTTGTATATATTTCTAGACAATAGTAAGTAACCCAGGCAGGTATAAATGTTCACCTTTCAATGTGAATGTGACTATTTGAGCACTATTTCAGCACCTAATATTAGTGTCAGAACAAAGATTGGCTATGAAATTACAAGAACTATTATAAATTGTAATTATCAGAACATAAAAAATATATAAATTAAAATAAAAACGAGAAAAGGTATATTGACAACACTTCTGCAAGTGGTAGGAGTCAGTGTTACCGGCAGGTGAGCATCCAGAGCCAACTTCACGGTCTTATATCTCGGTAAGTACTGACCCTAATTTTTTTTTTAATCCTATAACATGTAGAAAAATGTGCTCTTCATTTTGAAAGAATTTTTTTTTTTTTATTTTTCAAAATATTCGGAGCACCACGCGAGTGAACGTAGATCTACGTTTGGACAGTTTAACCCTTTGACTGTCGCAGGCCCCTTTCTGAAACTGTCATTCTATGTCGGAAAAATTTTGGAAAAAAAAAAAATGTTTTTTTATGAAATGATAGAGAATCTTTTCCCGATGGTAATGACACCAAAAGTACTAAATTTTGTAAAAAATTCATGGAATTACGCTCCCGCGAAATTAGTGGTCTCGGCGACGTATATGCATCGGCAACTTTGCCAACTTTGAGCCCTGTTTTTGGCCGATTCCGTTGTTTCAGTTGACCAAACTCATAGCTATGTCTTTAGAACTCCATTTTTCTATTAGTTGAGTACAAGAAACTGCCCATTTACCGATTTGAACTACCCAATAAAGTGGTCAGAAATTGGCAATTTGGCCAATTTCACGCACATTAAAAAAGATGACAGTTTCAAAATAGGGTCCAGAATAAACAATGTAGACATTCTTGGCACTAAAATAACATATCCTCTGTTCATTAGTCATATGTCTAGGCCCCTTTTATATTACTATTGCCTTCTATTGCTTTCTGTGGTATAAATAATATCAGTGCACTAGTGAAAGAATATCAGACTCACCTGTTGACGTGTATTGGACATGTGGTGTAATTTGCTTACTCCTGAACATTAGTAAAAATCGAACATTTCTGCTACTTTGTGCTCAATTTCAAGGTCGTTTTCATCGTGAAAGTAATGAAAATTATCTGTTTCTGTAATATGTTTTCCATTTTATCACATGTGACCATGAAAACGAGAATACAACTATAAATACTATACGAAAATACACCTCAAAGTCGGCGTTTTCATCCAAAACAACGGTCAGAGTTTTTTTTTCTCATTACACACTGCGTGCTGCAGGATTTTTTTTGTGTGGTGCACACTGACCACACAGACCCATTCTCTCACATGTGGGCCTACCAGCTTTCTCCTGCTTGATTTGAAGACGCTAGAATTTAGGCGTATAAATACGTCAGAAACAGTGGCGCGTAAGACGTATATATACAACGTAAACAGTCAAAAGGTTAAGGGTTAAGGCTATAAGTCTATCTTCATATGGGAGATTCCTTGCACAGTAAATCATTTTAGTCATTCTTCTTTGTATATTATCCAATGAGTCTATATCCATCCTGTAGTAAGGAGACCAAAAGTGAGCAGCATAATCTACAGGAGGCCTCACTAGTGATATATAGAGCTGTAAAATAACTTTTTGACTTCTGTTACTTATACTTCTTGAGATAAATCCAAGTAATCTGTTAGCTTTGTTGTGCACACTTAAGCACTGCTGTCTTGGCTTTAGATTTCTGCTTACCATGACTCCCAAGTCCTTTTCACATTCTGTATGATCAAGCTCTACTTGACCTAGTTTATAGATTCGATGGTTATTTTCATTACCAAGGACTAGTGCCTTACACTTATCCACATTGAACTTCATCTGCCATTTTTCAGACCAAGACATTAACCTGTAAACGGTCCAAATATATACATACGTTTTTACCGCTAGTGCCCCAAACGTATATATACGTTTTGTTTTTCCTGCCTTCAAATTTGGCATGATTGGCCTGAGATGCCTTGCAGCATAGAATGGATCCTAATGCTCAGTGTGCACAGTATTAAAAAAATCTGGAACCACTTAGTACCTTGTGGGAGCACCAGTTCAAATTAGCGCCAGCTGAAGAAAACAGCGCAGCAAACACCTGGGATTCACTGATGTCATGTAGTATTAACACTCCCATTTTAAGAGGAAAGAAATTTTGACCCAGAGTTTAGTGGCTTTGAGGTGAATGTGGTCACAAGTGGTCAAGGAAATATCAAAAAACCTCAATAATAACCCATGTGCAATATTTGTGCAACACCCTTTCAGAATGCCTTAAAACCTATGCCCTAAGTAAAGAGAAACAATTCTGGCTGGCTGGCAGGCTGACTGGCTGGCTGATTGACTGACTGGCTAGCTGGCTGGCCAGCTGCGTGGCGGCCAGCTGTGTGGCTGGGTGGCTGCTGGCGGCCTGGCTCTATCTCCATTTGTCTGTGTGTATCTATGTCTATCTCTGTCTCTCTGTCTCTATCTCTGTCTTTGTCTTTGTCTCTATCCATTTCTGTCTGTCTATCTGTGTCTGTCTCTGTCTATCTCTTTCTATCTGTCTGTCTATCTCTGTCTCACAGGTACACATAAATACATGTATACATAGTATAAATTACCTAGGATAACCCAAAAAATCCAGACAAAGTGCTATACTCTGCTTGAAGATGTGAGTAAAGGTGATGACACAGTCTTGTTGCTGTCT
Organism: Cherax quadricarinatus; assembly: GCF_026875155.1. Classification (NCBI taxonomy): domain Eukaryota; kingdom Metazoa; phylum Arthropoda; class Malacostraca; order Decapoda; family Parastacidae; genus Cherax; species Cherax quadricarinatus. The sequence goes on along the minus strand of NC_069408.1, from coordinate 21,004,410 downwards.
CTGAGACAGAGAGCTAAATGGATAGACAGATAGACAGGGAGCTTGACAGACAGACAAATAGACAGACATGTTTGTGTACCAGCGAAAACAAGGGAGGGTGATGCTCATCAAACGTCAGCTCTTATCAGATGTTATCTCCTCCTCCTCCTCCTCCTCCTCCTCCACACTCTCTCTTCCCTTCTTCCTTCCCTTCTTCCTCTTCTTCTCCATCTCCCTTCTTCTTCCTCATCTTCCTCTTCTTCCTCTCTCTCTTCCATCTTCTTCCCCTCTTCATCCATCCTCTTCTCCTCTTACTTCCTACACTCTTCTTCCTCCTCTTCATTCCACCTTCTCTTCCTCCCTTCTTCCTCTTCTCTCTCCTCTCACCTCTTACTCTCCCTCTCTCCTCCTCCTCCTCCACCCTCCTCCCACCTCCTACCTCCTCCTCCCTCCTCACACCCACCTCCCCACTCCTCCCCACCTCCCCTCCTTCCCCCACCATCCTACCCCCTCCTTCCCCTCCTCCTCCTCCCTCCCCTCTCCCTCCTCCTCCTCCCCTCCTCCTCCTCCTCCCCCCTCCTCCTCCCCTCCTCCCTCCCACCTCCCCTCCTCCTCCTCCCTCCTCCTCCACCCTCCTCCTCCTCCCACCTCCTCCCCTCCTCCTCACCCCCCCTCCACCCCTCCTCCTCCTCCTCCTCCACCTCCTCCTCCTCACCTCCCCTCCTCCTCCTCCTCCTCTCCCACCTCTCCCCTCACCTCCTCCTCCTCCTCCCCCCTCCTCCCTCCCTCCTCCTCCCCCTCCTCCTCCTCTCCTCCTCCTCCTCCTCCTCCTCCCCTCCTCCTCCACCTCTCCTCCTCACACCTCCTCCTCTTCCTCCCTCCCCTTTCCTCCTCCCCTCTTCCTCCTCCTCTTCCTCCTCCCTCCACCTTTCCCCCTCCCTCTTCCTCCCTCCTCCTACACCTCCTCCTCCCCTCCTCCCTTCCTCCTCCTCCTCCTCCTCCTCCTCTCCCTCCTCCTCTCTCCTCCTCTTCCTCCTCCTTCTCTTCCTCCTCCTCCTCTTCCTCCTCCTTCTCCTCCTCCCTCCTCCTCCTCCTCCTCCTCCTCTTTCCCCCTCCTCCTCTTCCTCCTCCTCCTCTTCCTCCTCATCCTCTTCCCTCCTCCTCCTCCTCTTCCTCCTCCTCCCTCCCCTCTCCTCCTCCTCCTCCTCTTCCTCCTCCTCCTCTTCCTCCTCCTCCTCTTTCCCCCTCCTCTCTCCTCCTCCTCCCTCCTCCTCACCCTCCTCCTCTTCCTCCTCCTCCTCTTCCCCCCTCCTCTTCCTCCTTCCTCCCCCTCCTCTTCCTCCTCCTCCTCCTCCTCCTCCTCTCTTCCTCCTCCTCTTCCTCCTCCTCCTCCCTCCTTCTCCTCCTCCTCCTCCTCTTCCTCCTCCTCCTCCTCCTCTTCCTCCTCCTCCTCCTCCTCCTCCCTCCTCCCCTCCCCTCCTCCTCCTCCCTCCTCTTCCTTCCTCTCCTCCTCTTCCTCCTCCTCTCTTCCTCTCCTCCTCTTCCCCTCCTCCTCTTCCCCTCCTCCCTCCTCCTCCTCCCCCCTCCCCCTCCTTCCTCCTCTTCCTCCTCCTCTTCCTCCTCCTCCTTTCCTCCCCTCCTCTTCCTCCCCTCCTCTTTCCCCCTCCTCCTTTTCCTCCTCCCCCCTCCTCCTCCTCCTCCTCTTCCTCCCTCCTCCTCCTCTTCCTCTCTCCTCCTCCTCCTCCTCCTCCTCCTCTCTTCTTCCTCCTCCTCCCTCTCCTTCCTCCCTCCTCCTCCTTCCCTCCTCCCTCCTCCTCTTCCTCCTCCCTCCTCCTTCCTCCCTCTCTCTCCTCCTCCTCCAGTCAGTGTGTTTGTGACAATTTCAGTACCTAATATTAGTGTCAGAACAAAGATTGGTTATGAAATGACAAGAACTACTATAAATTGTAATTATCGGAACATGAAAATTATGTAAAATAATATGTTGTAGATGAATGACTTAAGAAATCGTAATGACACGATTGCAAACAAACGAGGCGGGGGTATGGTTTGTAGATGAATGGTTCAGAGAACCGACATGTTGATAAATTAGACACATGTGCAACTCTTGGGTATCTTTATTAAGGAAACGTTTCGCCACACAGTGGCTTCATCAGTCCATACACAGGAGAAGCTTGAAGAATAGGAGGAGAATGAGGTAATCAGTCCCTCAACCTTGAGTCGATGTGGTCAGTCCATCAATCTTGAGTAGAATACAGCATATGAGCGGAGAAGGAGCTTATAAACCGTAGGTAGGAGAGGTGCAGCAGTCATAGGTGGTGTCACATTTGCCCAATGTGGAAGTAGGTCGTGCCCAAGGGTTAGGCAAGCGAGTGTGTCGGTTCTGTGAACCATTCATCTACAATCCTGTCAGACACTGCAACTTCTTGGGATCTTAATACTTGGGAATTCTTCGCTTGCCTAACCCTTGGGCACGACCTACTTCCACATTAGGCAAATGTGACACCACGTATAACTGCTGCACCTCTCCTACCTAAGGTTTATAAGCTCCTTCTCCGCTCATATGCCGTATTTATTTATTTATTTAGTAATTTAAGCATACATACAGAGGTACAAAAAATACAGGTAAGAGCAGCATGCCAAAGCCACTTATATACATAGCATTACGGGCTGGCTTAAAATTAACTTAAGATTAACTAAGCAATGATGAAATCAGTGATAAAACATTATTGTAAACAGATAACTATAAAGCACAAATGAGTATTACAAAGACAGGTCATATGGTTGCATGCATTGCTGTACATTCAGTCGAATGGAGTATTCTGTTAGGTAGTGTATTTAAAAAAATAATAAAGTTAGATTGATGGACTGACCACATCAACTCAAGGTTGAGGGACTGATTACCTCATTCTCTTCCTATTCTTCAAGCTTCTCCTGTGTATGGACTGATGAAGCCACTGTGTGGCAAAACGTTTCCTTAATAAACATACCCAAGAGTTGCACATGTGTCTAATTTATCAACATGTCGGTTCTTTGAACCATTCATCTTCAATCCTGTCAGACACTGCAACTTCTTGGGATCTTAATACTACTTGGGAATTCTTCGCTTGCCTAACCCTTGGGCACAACCTACTTCCACATTGGGCAAATGTGACACCACCTATGACTGCTGCACCTCTCCTACCTACGGTTTATAAGCTCCTTCTCCGCTCATATGCCGTATTCTACTTAACCCTTTGAGGGTCGACAGGCCCTCTCCGAAACTCGTTCTCAGGGTCGGCCAAATTTCAAAAAAAAAAAAATTATTTTTTCTTATGAAAAAATAGAGTATTTTTTTCTAAACATTATAGGCTAAACAAAAAAATTTTAACGTCAATACTTACCGAGATATGGAGGTGTGAAATTTGCCAAAATTGAACAACATATGGTAACATCGCCGACTGCCGTCACCCGGTATTTTTCTATTTACTTTTTTATGTACTATTTTCAATTTTTTTTCAATTTTTCTTTTTCTGAGTAACTTTTATGGCCTCTGAGGCCAACATGATCAGTATTTTGTAAGTTATTTCTTTTTCAATACTACACAATAAGGGCGTAAACACTGTTGTCATTATTTTGTTTACAGAAAATATTTACACAAACAAACAATATGAAATGTTGTTTATTACTATTTTTCTATATTTTATATACACATATACAGTCACAGGACATGTTTCTAGAAGTTCTGCAGCCTGTGGAACTCTTTGAAACATGGTGTCATGCACAGTGGAGTTTTGCACTCCTCACACATAAAACGAGTGTCTCTGCGTTGTTGTGGGCGTTTTTTTGTATGTGAACAGACGTAACACCTCTTCTGAGCCTTTTTCTTCAAAGCAGTAGCAGGCAGTTTTACCAGGAAGTGATCACCATGCTTCAGACGAGCAGGTAGTTGTTGATAATTTGGTGGGCGGTCAATTGCAGGTGCATTTCCTTGGTACTTGAATACTATTTATCTGATGACAGACAAACAGAATTCGCCGTACTGTGGTTTGTTTCTGGTGCTCATCTTATACATATTATAAGCATTGAGCATGGAAATGTCCAGAAGATGGAAAAACAGTTTGATGTACCACTTATAACTCTTGCGAACACAATCAGCAAACCCAATCTGCATGTCACATTTGTCCACTGAACGCATGTTGAAGGTGTAATCAATCACAGCTGCAGGTTTTAGAATGGGTTCATTTCTCTCTATGCTGCCTGCCACTGTCTGCCATTTCATTAGGGTGAATTGATGACAACAGTGTGACATCTCGTTTGTCATGCCACCGAAATGCCATGATGTCATTGGCAGCAAACGCCTGCACCTCACCTCTGCGAGTGCCAGCATCAAACCTGGGCATATGTTTTCGATTTGCACGCACTGTGCCACACACATCTGTCATGTTCACTCGCAAAAAATCACTGAGTGAGGGGCTTGTGTACCAGTTATCTGTATATAATATATGCCCCTTACCAAGGTATGGTTCTATCATTGTTCGAACCACATCACCTGAGATGCCCAATAACTTCCTGGTATTTTGCAATGTATAACTTCCAGTGTACACAATAATATCCAATACCAGACCACTGTAACAATCACAAAGCACAAACAACTTTATACCAAAGCGTTTCCTCTTGCTTGGTATGTACTGCTTGAAAGAGAGTCTTCATTTGAACAGAATCAAAGACTCGTCAATTACAAGCTTCCTGAAGGGATAAAAATGATACTGAATTTCTGTTTCAGATACACAAAACACATTCCTAATCTTATATAACCTGTCAGTTCTGTCAGGCCTGGTTTTATCTGAGAAGTGAAGCATACGTAACATTAGCACAAATCGATTCACTGGCATTATATCACTGAAACCTGGTGTTGCAATCAGGGGTCTGTTGACCAGTATGATTTCACTTTGTGCTTATACACATGTGGCATAAGCATTATTGTGGCAAAGAAAAGATACATCTCAGCCACAGTTGCCTCCTTCCATTGGTGTAGACGTGATTTTGGTGAAAGTATTGTGTTTGCCATGGTGTACTCGTAGTATGTGTTGCTTTCCATGACAATACTTTTCATCAGTGGTTCATCAAAGAATAACTCGAAACATTCCAGTTCAGTGGCATTGTTCCCAAGTGCACAAGATGGCCGTATTCCACTTTGGCTGCCATCAAACTGGTGGGGATTTGGAACAAAATTGACAGCTTCCTGCCAATCCCAGGTGCGGTCTGCTGGTGGGTACTGGACAATGACAGGTGGTTGTGGTTGTGGAGGTTGTGGTTGTGGAGGCTGGTGTGGTGGGGGAGTGGGGGATGGTGGCCTTTGTTCTAGATCAGCTGAGGCAGCGGCGTGGGTGGCAGCGTGGGTGGCAGCATGGCCCACTGCTGGTGCCTCACCGCGGCACCACTACCACCACGCACATTTACCATCCCAATTGCAACAGTATCTTCGTCATTTTCACTGTCTGTTCCTGTTGTACAGCCACGGGATGTACTCCGATACACTCCTTCCCCTTGGTATAACATATGGCACACTTCCAGAGCGCATATATCGTCGTATATACTGACGCTTCACTGGGGAATATTGCACTTCACTATCACTACTGGAACTAGTTTGAAGAGCTTGTAGTTCATATTCACTATCACTATCATCACCCATGCTCTCATCTGAGTCTGGGATTTGGGAAAATAGAAGTTTCCTCTTGGGTTCTGGAACAACTGAACGTGAACACGAGGCCCAGCACCAGAGGTGGAAGGCTGAGGGTCGTCTGGGTTTTCTTCACTATTACCGATATTATGGTCATTAGTTTCGGTCAAAACCTCACTAAAACCACGAAACTCATCTTCACTGGCACTTCCATCACTATTAGAACTGTCACTGGGGAACAAAAGTGTCCCAATTCGCCGAGGAGTGAGGAGCTTCTTACCGCGAGGCATGGTGGACATTGTTTACTAAGAGGGCATTCCCACAATGCACCACTGGGTCCCAGATTTTTTTTCTACCGCGCACACTGACCACGCAGACCCATTCTCTCACACCTAGGCCTACCAGCATTTTCGCGCGAGATTTGAGGCCGCTAGAATTTATGCGTACTAGTACGTCAAAAACCCCTACACGTAAGACGTACTAGTACGACGAAAACCCTCAAAGGGTTAAGATTGATGGACTGACCACATCGACTCAAGGTTGAGGGACTGATTACCTCATTCTCCTCCTATTCTTCAAGCTTCTTCTGTGTATGGACTGATGAAGCCACTGTGTGGCGAAACGTTTCCTTAATAAAGATACCCAAGAGTTGCACATGTGTCTAATTTAAAATACGTAATATGAAAAATAGAAAAAAAGGTATATCGGCAACACTTTTGCAAGCAGCATCGCTCCATGTTGCCGCCAGGTGATCCCCAAGTGCCAACTTTGTGGCCTCATATCTTGCTAAGTACTGACTCTAAAAAATTTTTTTGTCCTATAACACTTAGAAAAATGTGCTTTTTTTTTCAATAATAAAAAAAAAGATTTTTCATTTTTCAAAATATTCGGGGCGCTGGGGTAGTGAACGTATATATACGTTTGGACCGTTTACGGGTTAATTTGTCCAAATCCTCTTGGAGTTCATTGCTATCCTCCTCAGAATGAATCACATGGCCTATCTTTGTATCATCAGCAAATTTGCTCATGTCACTCATAATCCCTTTATCAAGGTCATTAATGTAAATTTTGTAATAATATTGGTAGAATTACTGACAATATGTAAAGTAAAAGGACACAAATGCAATACACAAATAACCCGCACATAAAAGAGAGAAGCTTACGACGACGTTTCGGTCCGACTTGGACCATTGACAAAGTGACTTTGTCATTGGTCCAAGTCGGACCGAAACGTCGTCGTAAGTTTCTCTCTTTTATGTGCGGGTTATTTGTGTATCGTTCCAGTCACGGTATTGTGCCTTTTTGTTATTTATGGACACAAGTGCAACTAATGTGACATTTTATTGTGGCAATGTTTCGCTCTCCGGAAGCTTTGTCAAGCCGTTACCGTTACGGTAACGGCTTGACAAAGCTCCTGGAGAGTGAAACGTTGCCACAATAAAATGTCACATTAGTTGCACTTACGTCCTTTTACTTTACAATGTAAATTTTGATCAAGAGAGGGCCTGAAACTGGTCATTGTGGAATGCCACTAGTGACTAATCCCCATTCAGATTTGACCCCATTAATGGAAATTCTCTGCTTTCTATTGGTAAGCCATGCCTCTATCCATGCTAGAACTTTACCTCCTATACCATGAGCTGCCACTTTTCTTAAGAGTCTCTAGTGACGTACTCTATCGAAGGTTTTACTAAAATCCAAATAAACAATATCATATTCTTTATCACTGTTTACTGCCTCAAATGTTCTGTTGAAGAACATCAGTAAATTTGTCAAGCAGGAATGACCTCTCATGAACCCATGCTGAGATTCATTAATCAAATTATAATCTTCAAGGTGACTTCTAATAATGTCAGCTATAATTGATTCTAATAACTTGCCCACTATAGATGTCAGGCTTATTGGACGGTAATTTGAAGGAACAGACTTATCCCCTGATTTGAATATAGGAACCACATTAGCCATCTTCCACAACTCTGGCACAACACCAGTAAGGATGAACGCATTAAACACATTCATTATTGGCTGACTAAGTTCCATCTTGCATTCCTTAAGTACCCTGGAAAACAACTCATCTGGCCCCGGGGACTTAATTTGCTTCAGTTTGTCTATCTGTTTGATAATCATGTCCCGCGTGACAGTAATATTAGTTAATTTGAACTTGTCAGGTACTGAATAATTGTTAATTTCTGGATTCTCATTTATGTCTTACCTGTATAAAAACTGACAAAAAATAGTCGTTAAATAAGGAACACATTTCCAGTTGGTTATCCGTCAGCTATCCATTCCCAGTTGGTTATCCGTCAGCTATCCATTCCCAGTTTTCAGAGGCCCTACTTTTTCCTTCACCTTCGTCCTATACACTTGAAAGAACCCCTCTGGATTGGTCTTTGATTCATTAGCAACTCTAATTTCATAGTCATGTTTAGCCTTTCTAATCCCCTTTTTGTACTTCTCTTTTAAGCTGAACATATTGGTCATTAAGGTTGCTTCCCTTCTTTGTTTGTTAATGCCACTAGGACCAGCTTGATAGCCACTGCACACCTGTGGCACTAAATATCTGTCCAGAGAGCTCTGTTTCTGGCATCTCTTTAAAATTTCCCTAAAATGGGACACAACATTGTCATTGTAGATGTTGCCAGCACGGCCTGCAACAGCTGTGTTAGGGTGATGTTCATCCATAAATATATGCACATAAGAAAGCAGGAACACTGCAGCAGGTCTGTTGGCCCATACTAGGCAGGTCCCTCACAAACCATCCCACTAACAGAATCGTATTTGCCCAACCCTATCGTCAGTGCTTCCCAAGCAATAAGCTCTGATAATTCTAGTCACTCATGTGCAAGTCCCACTCAGATCAAATCATGTGTGTGGGGAAGTACCCTGGCTGGTGTGTGGGGAAGTACCCTGGCTGGTATGTGGGGAAGTACCCTGGCTGGTGTGTGGGGAAGTACCCTGGCTGGTGTGTGGGGAAGTACCCTGGCTGGTGTGTGGGGAAGTACTCTGGTTGGTGTGTGGGGAAGTACCCTGGTTGGTGTGTGGGGAAGTACCCTGGTTGGTGTGTGGGGAAGTACCCTGGCTGGTATGTGGGGAAGTACCCTGGCTGGTATGTGGGGAAGTACCCTGGCTGGTATGTGGGGAAGTACCCTGGCTGGTATGTGGGGAAGCACTCTGGCTGGTGTGTGGGGAAGTACCCTGGTTGGTGTGTGGGGAAGTACCCTGGCTGGTATGTGGGGAAGTACCCTGGCTGGTATGTGGGGAAGTACCCTGGCTGGTATGTAGGGAAGTACCCTGGCTGGTATGTGGGGAAGTACCCTGGCTGGTATGTGGGGAAGTACCCTGGCTGGTATGTGGGGAAGTACCCTGGCTGGTATGTGAGGAAGTACCCTGGCTGGTATGTGGGGAAGTACCCTGGCTGGTATGTGGGGAAGTACCCTGGCTGGTATGTGGGTACCCTGGCTGGTATGTGAGGAAGTACCCTGGCTGGTGTACCACCATCACTACCACCCTCTACCATCACCACTTTCGTACTTGGAAATATAAACACTTAAGCAGTATAATGTGATCCTTTATTGACAACGTTTCGCCCACACAGTGAGCTTTATCAAGTCACAAACAGATCTACCTGGGTGAAACATACATGGCTATAAATAGGATGGAAATGCTGGATCTGGTGGAGAAAGGTGCATGTGGCAATCTTCGGAGTAGAGTCAAGAAGTCTAAAAGCTTGGGTAGCTTTTAACCCCTTCAGGGTCCAAGGCCAAAATCTGAAATAGTGCTCCAGTGTCCAAGAAATTTTGAAAAAAAAAAAAAAAAAAAAAAATCTTACAGAATTAAAGAGTATATTTTTGTGAAGGTAATAAGACAAAAAAAAAATTTCTGATCAGCACTTACCGAGATACAGCGGCGGGAAGTTGACCCAAAATGACCGGGTGGCGGCAACATCAGTGACTTCTGCAAAATCCCATTTTTTATTTTACGTTTTTTATACTTTTTTCTTTTCTAATTTTTTCTTTTTCTAATAACATTTGTGGCCTGTGAGACCAGTATAATGTATATTGTATAAGTGTACAATCATTGTATTCAACACAATAACTGCACTAATTTGTTTATCATTATATTGCTTACAAAACTTGTTTACAAGTTTATTGTAAACAAAATTATGAAAATATTAGTGCGGTAATTGTGTAGAATACAACGGTACCATATAGTACCATATGGTACAATGGTGCCATAGGGTACAATTGTACCATATGGTACAATGGCACCATATGATACAATGGTACCATATGGTACAATGGTACCATTTATTTATTTATTTATTTTATTTATTTATTTAGTAATTTTACATACAGAGGTACAAAAAAATACAGGTAAGAGCAGCATGCCAAAGCCACTTATATGCATAGCATTACGGGCTGGCTTAAAATTAACTTAAGATTAACTAAGCAATGATGAAATCAGTGATAAAACATTATTGTAAACAGATAACTATAAAGCACAAATGAGTATTACAAAGACAGGTCATATGGTTGCATGCATTGCTGTACATTCAATCGAATGGAGTATTCTGTTAGGTAGTGTATTTAAAAAAATAACAAAGTTAGATTGGGTCCTAGGTTTAACATTTGTGTGATATAATTGTGAGTAACATATAGGATATACAATTTATAAGGTTCAGTTATTCAGTATTTATTTGGTTTTGAGTGAGTAAGTGATCTTTGAGAAGAGACTTGAATTTATAAACAGGTAGTGTTTCTTTTATATTTACAGGTAATGAATTCCAGATTTTAGGGCCTTTTATGTGCATTGAGTTTTTGCATAGCGTGAGATGGACACGAGGAACATCAAAGAGTGATCTGTGCCTTGTGTTATGGTCATGTGTTCTGTTGAGGTTGGCAAGGAGATGTTTGAGGGGAGGTTAATATCAGAGTTAAGTGTTCTATGTATGTAATAGGTGCAGTAATAAGTATGGATGTTTTGTATGATGAGTAGGTTGAGTGTTTTGAATATTGGTGGAGTGTGCTGCCTGTAGTGAGAATTTGTTATCATTCTAACTGCAGCCTTTTGTTGGGTAATTAGTGGTCTGAGATGGTTAATTGTTGTTGAGCCCCATGCACAAATTCCATAGGTGAAATAGGGGTAAATAAGAGAGTGATAAAGGGCCAGGAGGGCTGACTGTGGAACATAGTACCGTATCTTCGATAGTATGCCTACAGTCTTGGAAATTTTCTTAGAAATTTGTTGTATATGTGTATGAAATTCGAGTCTATTATCAAGGTGGATTCCTAAGAATTTTCCCTCTGTTAGCTTTGTGATAGGTGATCTGTTTATCGTAATGTTAAGAGGTACATCTGTAGCTCTGTTACCAAACTGAATGAAGTAGGTTTTGTCAATGTTTAGTGTAAGTTTGTTAGTCCTCATCCAGGTAGATATTTTCTGTAATTCGGTGTTTACAGTATTGGCTAGCGTGACTGGGCTCGGGTGAGAGAAGACGTATGTAGTGTCATCTGCAAAAAGTGTGGGTTTGAGTAATTGCGAAGCATTTGGTAGGTCATTTATGTATAGGAGAAAGAGAAGAGGGCCAAGGACACTTCCCTGTGGGACACCAACTGTAATTGGTTGAGCGGAAGAGCTTGCCCCATTTGCGTACACATATTGGCTTCTGTTGCTGAGGTAGTTGAGGGAGTGCCCTCTAATACCATAGTGTGACAATTTTACGTGGAGCAAGTCATGGTCAACTGTATCAAAAGCTTTACGTAAGTCAATGAAGATCCCCAGTGGTACCATATGGTACAATGGCACCATTTGGTACAATGGTACCATATGCAATGGTCCCATATGGTGCAATGGTTCCATATGGTGTAATGGTACCATATGATGCAATGGTACCATATGGTACATTGTACCATACAGTACAATGATACAATATGGTTCATTGTACCATATGGTACTGTTGTATTCAACACAAACACACTAATATTTTCATTATTATTTTGTTTACAATAGTTGTTTACAACAAAAATATGCGAAAATGTTGTATATTAGTAATGTTCTATTATATATTTACAAGTGTACAGGAACTTGACGTGTTCCTTGAGGTGGATGACAAAGCACTTTGTCTTGGAAACAGAGGAGTCAGTAACTAGCTTGTGTCGCCACTCACTCAGTCTTGGCTGGTGTCTCATGCCACCAACACCTATTGACCATATGGTACACGGTATCATATGTTACAGGGTACCATATGTTTCAGGGTACCATATGTTACATTGTACTATATGGTATAGGGTACCATGCAGTACAGGATAACATATGGTGCTGGGTACCATATGGCACAGGGTACCATATGGTACAGGGTACCATACAGTACAGGACACCATATGGTACAGATACAGGGATAACTACTGAAATAAGTCACCCTGACTTTTTAGGGTTATCCTAGGATTTTATACGTATGCTGCTATGTATGATAATCTATGTAATTGTATTTCTGTACACCTGAATAAACTTACTCAAGTGCATGTGGCATCATAAGTAAGTTTATTGAGTTATACACAAATAAAGTTACATAGAATATCATACTTAGCAGCATATGTTTGGAGAACCTAGGATAACCCAAAAAAGTCAGACAGCCTTATTTCCATTAGGGTCCCTGTACCCTGTACCATATGGTATAATGTACCATATGGCACAATGTACTATATGGTACATTGTACCATATGGTACCATTGTACCATATGGTACCACTGTACCATATACCATATGATACCATTGTATGATGTGACACCATTGTACCATATGGTACCATTGTACCATATGGCACAATGGTACCATATGGTTCAAAACCATAGATTTCGTCTTCAGCTCCACTTCCATCAGTCTTAGAACTGTAAGTTGTGAGGAGGAGAGTCAGAATTCACCCAGAGAGTGAGTGGGGAGTGAGAGCTTCCTTGCCACCAGGCACGATGAACAAAGCTACTTTGCCGGCGTTCCCACAATGCCATGCGGGTGTCCAGATTTTTTTTTATTGTGTGCACACTGACTACCCAGACCCATTCTCTCAGATGTAGGCCTACCAGCCTTCTCGTGCTAAATTTGACGCCGCTAGAATTTTGGCATAGATCTACGGTTTGGACCCTGAACGTAAAGCCGTAGATCTACTGGACGGACCCTGAAAGGGTTAAAAGAGACTGCAGATGACGGGCATTAAACATCTTTAACACACCCAGAGAAGACACTGCCAAGAAGAGATACATAGTCCTCCCCACCAACTCCATTACCAAACACGTTACCAACACCTCCAGAACCTCATTCCTAGTACGTATCTACTTATACTTCCACCACCATCAAGGACATTACCAGTGATAGGCAAGGCAAGCTTCAATCCTCTGCAGGTCAGATAATAAGTTTACACTATCATATATTAACCCCTTCAGGGTCCAAGGCCCAAATCTGAAGTGGTGCCCCAGTGTCCAAGAATTTCAAAAAAAAAAATTTGTTATTTATTCTTATGAAATGGTAGAGAATCTTTTTGTGAAGGTAATAAAACAAAAAGTACGAAATTTGATGGAAAATTGACGAAATTATGCTCTCGCGAATTTTGATGTGTCAGCGATATTTACGAATCGGCGATTTTGCCGACTTTGACTCCCATTACATTATTCCAGTCAACCAAATTCTTAGCTATTTCACTAGTATTACTTCTATTCTATTGATTGAGCACAAGAAATCGCCAAGTCAACTGTTTCAACTACAAATTAAAGTGATCGGAAATTGTTAATTTGGTCAATTTAACACAAAGTTCAAAATATTACAATTTCAAAATAGGGTCCAGAATAAACAATGTAGGTATTCTTGGAACTAAACTAACATTTCCTCTGTTCATTAGTTATGTTTTGAGGCTTTACAAATAAATTCCATTTTAATTTTTTATTCACATAATGAATTTTTATTCACACCAAAAAATAGAATATTTACTGTTATGCAATACTGTAATAATTGTATAAATATCATCACAATATTTGTGAATGCATATTAGACCCACCAGCTGGCGTGTATTAGACGTGTGAGGTCGTTTGTTTACTCTTGAATATCGGCAAAAATTTAACATTTCTGCTACTTTGAGCTCAGTTTCAAGCCATTTCCAGTGCTAAAACCAATCAAAATCATCTCTATTTCTGTAATATGTCTTCCATTCTATCAAATGAGACCAAGAAATCGCAAATAGAACTATAAAAAACATACAAAAAAACACTGCAAAGTCGCTGTTTTAATCGAAAAATCATGATTTCAGTTTTTTTTCTCTCATTATACACAGCGTGCTGCAGGATCTGTTTTACGTGGTGCACACATACCACATAGATGTATTCTCTCATATCTAGGCCCAAATGTACCACTCACAGTTTATCAGAGTGAGCTGAGCTCATGACATAGATCTACGGTTTGGACCCTGAACGTAAAGCCGTAGATCTATGGGACGGACCCTGAAAGGGTTAAGTTAGCAATATAACAATGCATTAAAAAATAATAAAAAGTAAAATACACACAAAGTACACTCATTACTTACCTCAAAATATTTGTAGTCTTAACGTAGGTTGAGAAGCGAGTAGCGTTTGCTATAAGAAGTTAGGTGTGGTAGGTATGGTAGCCAGCCAGGCCACCCCACCCCACCCACATGTAATATATTTCAACATTAAAAGCTGATTTCTTCTATTCTGTTTATTACAATATACAGTGCACTACTATATAAGCATTTAAAAGCATATCAGAAATGTTGTAAATGATGCAAAGGTGACATTAAAACAATATCAAAGATGGTTGACACAGTCCCACTACCATTATAGTATGCTCCTCACTTAGCGACAAATTCGTTTACTTCAAGGTCTTAGGAAGGGAACTCCGTTGTTAAGTGAAGAGAGGCTGTATCTTCAAATCTCTCACCTGCCAATATTTTTGACCTTGGCACAACTATTGGGTCTAAAAATATATAATCTATTCATGCATTTGAAAAGAATCTAATGTTAGGAGTGTCCACACAGTACATCAGGGTTAACTTCACAGGTGAGGATTGTCTCTGATGTACTAGTATGCCTAACTAGTGTAAGTAATGAAATCAGGAACTGTGGTTCCACCACCAGCTTCTCTACCAGCAAACAGTGTGTGTAAGTTGTACAAAGATATGTTTTTCATTACAAATTTATTACAGTTTCATGACACTAACAGTGGAATTCAACCACAATGCATGCTATGCATTTTTAACCTAGGAAAACCCAGTAAAGTCAGACAATGTGACTTATTTCTATTTGAGGAGTGTTATACAGTGGACCCCACCTTACGATATTAATCCATTCCTGAGAGCTCATCGTAAGCTGAAATTATCATAAGGAGAATTAATTTTCCCCATAAATATTTATTTTTTTTATTAACACACTGGCCGATTCCCACCAAGGCAGGGTGGGAAGGGTGCTTTACACTACAGTTTTTAAACTGCAACATTAACACCCCTCCTTCAGAGTGCAGGCACTGTACTTCCCATCTCCAGGACTCAAGTCCGGCCTGCCGGTTTCCCTGAATCCCTTCATAAATGTTACTTTGCTCACACTCCAACAGCACGTCAAGTATTAAAAACCATTTGTCTCCATTCACTCATATCAAACACGCTCACGCATGCCTGCTGGAAGTCCAAGCCCCTCCCACACAAAACCTCCTTTACCCCCTCCCTCCAA
The DNA here is from genome assembly GCF_026875155.1 of Cherax quadricarinatus. Classification (NCBI taxonomy): domain Eukaryota; kingdom Metazoa; phylum Arthropoda; class Malacostraca; order Decapoda; family Parastacidae; genus Cherax; species Cherax quadricarinatus. The sequence goes on along the minus strand of NC_069408.1, from coordinate 20,989,044 downwards.
CCTTTCGCAGGCCGACCCCTACCCCGCCTTCCTTCCACTACAGACTGATACACTCTTGAAGTCATTCTGTTTCGCTCCATTCTCTCTACATGGAAATCAAATTAATCTGTGCAAGACACCCCAAAGTATGAAAAAAAAAAATTTTTTACCACATGAAATATTAATTTTAATACACACAAACTGAAGAAGACATGCACAATTACTACTTTACTAAGAATAGAATACATGACACTTATCTTCATTGAAGATCTGGTGATGATTGATGGGATGGGAGGAGGGGAGAATGTGGAAGTTGTTATTGTTTAGAAGGGGAATCCCCTTCCATTAGGACTTGAGGTAGCAAGTCCTTTTCTGGGGTTACTTCCCTTCTTCTTTTAATGCCACTAGGGCCAGCTTGAGAGTCAATGTGCCTCTGTCGCACAATAAATCTGTCCATAGAGGTCTGTACCTCCTGTTCCTTTAAGATTTGCCTAAAGTAGGCCACAACATTGTCATTGTAATAGTCACCAGCACAGCTTACAATAGCTGTGTTAGGGTGATTTTCATCCATAAAGGTTTGCACTTCAACCCACTTTGCACACATTTCCTTAATCTTTGAAGTAGGCACAATGGATTCCAGAACTGGCATAGGCTTCTCAGGGTTAGCCCTAAACCCTTCAAAATCTTTTTTAATTTCCATACTAATTCTCACCCTTTTTACCACAGGGTTGGCACTAGAAGCTTTCTTGGGGCCCATGGTGACTTATTTTGCAATTACAAGCACAAAAAACACTGTGATAAGGTGAAATGTACCGAATGTATGGGTGGATGCGATCGCACTGGCTGGCTTGTAAACACTGGCACCCACGGGGCAGCTGAGGCCACACGTGGGACACATCCCGGACGAATCACTTAAGGCGAGTTTTTTATCATGAGGCGAGGCAAAATTTTTGCATTCAACTGCTTCATATGGCGGATTTAACGTAACGCGATGCTTTCGTAAGGCGGGGGTCCACTGTACTCTGAAACAGTTGTATTATTGTAAGTATTCCTTGTACATAGCATTAAAAGACTAAAATAGTAAAAACAACTACAGGTCTCCCTCAACATTCACGAGGGTTAGGGGATCAAGAGCCTCGCGAATGTTGAAAAACCGTGAATGTTTGGTGCCCCAATATATTGTAGGGAAATATATTACAATACTGCTTCCTTAACTTGTTGAACCATGAATAATCATAAAATACATGAAAACGTCGTAAATTGTACTAAATATATACATGTTATGCTTTAATAACGTATGTTATTTAATAACATGTATGTTAACAACATGTATGTTATTAAATAACACAGACTCCACCACTGCCTCCACCACTGCGAGTCCCTACTACCCTCCCTCCGACCCCCACAACTGGCAGCCAGCCCTCCCACCACTCAGACTGGTGAGTGTTTTGTTTGTTCATTATTTGCTATTAAACTACAGAATAAATAATGTAAACTCATCCATGACTGCATATTGGAACGGCTATTAGGAAAGGTATTAGACGGTGACATCACGTATTTACTCTTGAACACTGCAAAGAATTGAACATTTCTGCTATTGCTAATAATAACAATAATAATAATAATAATAATAATAATAATAATAATAATAATAATAATAAATACGATATAATTGAAGAAGGAAATTGTACAAAAATACGAGGGAGTGGTTGACACATTGTCAGTGTGACTTTGTTTATGCTGGAGTGAACATTAGTCTCCTTGCTCTTCCAAACATTTCACAATAATTCAGCAGTTGAGGCAGTGGTATTTAATATCATATATGTTATAAATAATAATAGTACATGTTATTATTAATAACATGTATTATTATTAACATGTATGTATTTTAATAACATATATGTTATAAATAATAATAGTACATATTATTAATAACATGTATTATTATTAACATGTATGTTATTAAATACCATTGCCTTAATCACTGCCTCTACCACTCCAGTCACACTCAATCTACAAGCACCAAACACAATGAATTATTGTGAAATGTTTGGAAGAGCAGGGAGACTAATGTTCACTCCAGCATAAACAAAGTCACACTGACGATGTGTCAACCACTCTCTCGTATTTTTGTACAATTTCCTTCTTCAATTATATCATATTTATTATTATTATTATTATTATTATTATTATTATTATTATTATTATTATTATTATTATTACTACTACTACTACAGTGGACCCCTGCATACCGTTGGCATCACATAACGTTAAATCCGCATACCGCTACATTTTATCGCCAATATTTTGCCTCGCATACCGCTAAAAAACCCGCTCAACGCTGTTCGTCCGAGACGCGTCTAATGTGCGCCCTTAGCCAGCCTCACATGTTCCGCCGGTGGCATTGTTTACCAGCCAGCCTCCGCGGTAACATCCAAGCATACAATCGGAACATTTCGTATTATTACAGTGTTTCTGGTGATTTTATCTGCAAAATAAGTGACCATGGGCCCCAAGAAAGCTTCTAGTGCCAACCCTACAGGAATAAGGGTGAGAATTACTATAGAGATGAAGAAAGAGATCATTGATAAGTATGAAAGTGGAGTGCGTGTCTCCGAGCTGGCCAGGTTCTATAGTAAACCCCAATCAACCATCGCTACTATTGTGGGCAACAAAAAGGCAATCAAGGAAGCTGTTCTTGCCAAAGGTTTAACTGTGTTTTCGAAACAGAGATCGCAAGTGATGGAAGATGTTGAGAGACTGTAATTGGTGTGGATAAATGAGAAACAGATAGCAGGAGATAGCATCTCTCAAGTGATCATAAGTGAAAAGGCTAGGAAGTTGCATGAGGATTTAATTAAAAAAAATGCCTGCAACTAGTGATGATGTGAGTGAATTTAAGGCCAGCAAAGGTTGGTTTGAGAGATTTAAGAGGCGTAGTGGCATACATAGTGTGATAAGGCATGGTGAGGCTGCCAGTTCGGACCACAAAGCAGCTGAAAAATATGTGCAGGAATTCAAGGAGTACATAGAAACTGAAGGACTGAAATCTGAACAAGTGTTTAATTGTGATGAAACAGGCCTGTTTTGGAAGAAAATGCCAAGCAGGACCTACATTACTCAGGAGGAAAAGGCACTCCCAGGACATGAGCCTATGAAAGACAGGCTTACTCTGTTGATATGTTCCAATGCTACTGGTGATTGCAAAGTGAAGCCTTTATTAGTGTATCACTCTGAAACTCCCAGACCGTTCAGGCAAAAGAATGTCCTCAAGGAAAATTTGTGTGTGCTGTGGAGGGCAAACAGTAAGGCATGGGTCACTAGGGACTTTTTCTATGACTGGTTACACCATGCATTTGCCCCCAATGTGAAAGATTACCTAACTGAAAAGAAATTAGAACTTAAGTGCCTCCTGGGTGTTAGACAATGCCCCTGGTCATCCTACAGACGTGGCAGAGCGACTTATGGGGACATGAAATTCATTAAGGTGAAGTTTTTGCCTCCCTAAACAACTCCTCTCCTCCAGCCCATGGACCAGCAGGTTATTGCAAACTTCAAAAAACTGTACACAAAAGCTCTGTTTGAAAGGTGCTTTGTAGTGACCTCAGAAACTCGACTGACTCTAAGAGAGTTTTGGAGAAATCACTTTAATATCCTCAATTGTGTAAACCTTATAGGTAAGGCTTGGGAGGGAGTGACTAAGAGACCTTGAACTCTGCTTGGAAGAAACTGTGGCCAGAATGTGTAGACAAAAGGGATTTTGAAGGGTTTGAGGCTAACCCTGAGAGAATTATGCCAGTTGAGGAATCCATTGTGGCATTGGGAAAGTCCTTAGGGTTGGAGGTTAGTGGGGATGATGTGGAAGAGTTGGTGGAGGAGGACAATGAAGAACTAACCACATGATGAGCTGATAGATCAACTTCAACAGCAAGAGGCCAGACCTGAGGAAACTGGTTCAGAGGAGGGGAGAGAGAAATTGAAGAAGTTGCCTACTACAAAGATTAAGGAAATCTGTGCAAAGTGGCTTGAAGTGCAAACTTTCATGGATGAAAATCACCCTCACACAGCTATTGCAAGCCGTGCTGGTGATTATTACACTGACAATGTTGTGAAACACTTTAGGGAAGTCATAAAGGAACGAGAGGTATAGGCCACTATGGACAGATATGTCGTGCGAAAGAAGTCCAGTGACTCTGAAGCTGGTCCTAGTGGCATTAAAAGAAGAAGGGAAGTAACCCCAGAAAAGGACTCGACACCTCAAGTTTAATGGAAGGGGATTCCCCTTCTAAACACTAACACTCTCTTCTCCCCCTCCTCCCATCCCATCAATCATCACCAGATCTTCAATAAAAGTAGGTGTCATGTAATTGTGCATGCCTTTTTCAGTTTGTGTGTATTAAAATTAACATTTCATGTGGTAAATTTTTTTTTTTTTCATACTTTTGGGTGTCTTGCACGGATTAATATGATTTCCATTATTTCTTATGGGGAAAATTCATTCGCATACCGAACATTTCGCATAACAACCAGCCCTCTTGCACGGATTAAAGTCGCTATGCGGGGGTCCACTGTATATGGCTGGGATACATGTATATGCTCCCAACACTGTGGTCTTCACTACTTGATAATCAGAAAATTCAGCGTCATTTAATACTGACGTAAATTCCTGTGCCTTACCCAATAATGCTGTATGAACCAACAATGCCCAGTGCTGTTCCGGCCACCTCAAGGCTCGAGCCTGATTTTCGAAGCTTTCGAAAAATTGCTCTGGTTCGGCCTCATTGAAGCGGGGAACAAGCTGTACTGCTTTTTGTAAACTAAAATCATTTACAGAATGCGAAAACTGCCTCCTTTCTCTTTCCCTATCAAATTCTTCCCTTGCGAATGCTCTCTGTTCCCTAGTTTGCTCAAGATTGATTTTTGCCAGCTCAAGTGCCAACGATGCTGATTCACCTTGAGACAACCCCGCTGCACTATATTGACCATTTTGCTCCGTAGGTGTATCGTCTTCCTCCTGCGAGAACATTGTAGTTTTTGCCCTAGCTCCCATAGAAGGAGGAGTCTGATGTGCCATCTCTTCTTCTATAAGTTTGTCAGCAATCAGTGAACGCAGTTGCGCAGCTGTGAGAGTGCGTTTGTATTTAATGCCAATGGAATGAGCAATTTGCCAACAACGCTGTAGGGACAATTTAGGTAGGTTATGCAAAGTATATGCCGACACCAGACGTCTGACTCTTCTAGGTGGCATAAGTTATTCGCTATGCACAGTACGATTGCAGAATACCCCAACGTAACACGTTAATTTGCAGAATACGCTTAGCTATGCACAGTACAATTGCAGAGTACGCATACAAGCAAAGCCGACTGCAAAATTCTCCACTCCGAACAGGCTAGTAACAACTGACACGCAAAATTTGTAAAGCAATGCCAGACAGCTACACTGTTCTAGAAGATTGACTGTAGCGAAGCGAGCACACTGAACAAGCTAGTAGCGAGCTGTTGAACGATCACACAGTAGCAAGGCTGACCATAACAAGGCAACTGACACGCAAAATTTGTAAAGCAATGCCAGACAGCAAGCTGCACAATGTTCCTGCTACGAGCTTCACCCTAAGCTCAACCGTTTCTCTAAGTCCAGCTCCAGCTCTCGGACAGGCTACCCATATTACAACCCAGGAATCCAAATGGCCTGTTATCCCGGGTGTAATGGGAGCAAAATAAACACAGCAGAAAAAGTTTAGACTTATATTATCCTTCACCAATTTAGAACAGCAATATGTACACTATGTACAGTGATAAGTATAGTGCACTCCAAGGTAAGCAAGACAGAAATAGAAGCCACAAGATAGCAGACCGTGCTTCAACCAGCTCTAGAATGGGAATGACAAGGGCAGACAGGAGAGCGGTACCCACATAACATCTGCGATTGCCAAACCCATCTTCTTATTGGCTAGAACGTGGTCACTAGTTGAACGACGGGGCCCCATCATCAACTATTAGCAACCTGGTTCGCTGGTTGGGGGAGATAGCCTGTAAATGAGGGTGTGTACATGCTCCGAATAAAGGTTACGTACTCTTTGCATGCCACATTCCTGTAATTAAGTCTTCACTAATATTTATGTCTTTGTCTTAACAAGACTGTGTAAACTCAAACTACAAAATGTACAAAACTCAACAAGACCTTTGAATCCGGCCGTAAAGGAAGTAGAAAGCAAGAGTTTGTCTGAGAAGACGTATCTATGGATTACTGAACTGACCAAGAATATAAATATCAAAAGAATCTTTCAGAGCAATGAGGAACAAACTGAGTCAGCTCTAGAGACTAATTCTCAAACCCATTCAAACTGTACACCGTAAGAGAGCCAATATACGATCAGTTGTCAAGGCTAGAGCAGGGAGCGGACTGACTACCTGCCAGTCTGTTGACCCGTCGTCAGGTTAGATCACCTGACCCAAACGTCAGTCAGCCGGACATAAACAATTGAACAATTCACCGGATGGTTCCGAGACTTATGCTCTATATACATAAGAAATCCTACCTAACAATAATAATAATAATAATAAAATAATACAGTGGACCCCTGGTTAACGATATTTTTTCACTCCAGAAGTATGTTCAGGTGCCAGTACTGACCGAATTTGTTCCCATAAGGAATATTGTGAAGTAGATTAGTCCATTTCAGACCCCCAAACATACACATACAAACTCACTTACATAAATACACTTACATAATTGGTCGCATTCGGAGGTAATCGTTATGCGGGGGTCCACTGTAGTGATAATACCATGGTATTTTCTATATATTTTAACAGATAATAATATAACGCCGAAAGTCTCTATTCTAGCTATAAACGGGGACTTTCGCGCTATAATATTAAGTGATGATCATATTCTCTTACAATAGTTAAATATCAAAGGATGACCAATTTCCAAGATATAACACCCCCCCCCCCGTACGACAATAGGTCGCAGTAGGGAGTTTGCAAGCGTTCTCGGTAATATCTTCTTTATAGTAAGCGTCCTCTTGGTAATTAAGGCATGTAGGATGACGGAAGAATGAAGATGAAAGAACTCTATCAGCATGGTTATTTGCCAGAGGATGAGCTTCTGGAACAATGGCCGGAAGAACTATCTTTAGTGCCATCCATCACAATTCGAGAATAGGAGTCTCAGACATATGACTGTCAGGGTCATCCATGTGGACTTAATACTTCGTCCCATCAACGAAACGGTTTTCATAATCATACTGTCAATATAAAAGAAAATCATTAACAAAAAAATATATAATTTATATATAAATTAGGCTTTAAGAGTACTCATTTATTAACTTTACATTTTAAGGTATACTTTGTTTTTTTCAGGGGCGAGAAAGGGCATCAGCAATTATGTTAAGAGTTCCACTGAAGTGTTGAATACTAATCAAATAAGGTTGGATCCTCAGAGCCCACCTGAGGATCCGGGTGTTCTTTGATTTCATAGAATTAATATAAATTAAAGGGTTGTGATCAGAAAATACCATAATTTTATGGGGGGAGGTTCCCAGATAAATGTCAAAATGTTTCAAAGATATTACTAGGGCAAGAGCTTCTTTCTCTACAGTGGCGTAATTCTTTTGGTGACGTTTCAACTTTGAAGAAAAATAAGATATAGGATGCAAAATATCAGTAGAGGGGGATTTCTGAAGTAACACCGGCCCCACAGCGTAACCGCTGGCATCAATGTGTAAATAGAAGGGTTGATTAAAGTCAGGACTTTTCAATACGGGTGACGAAGAAAGCAACCGCTTCAACCGATTAAAAGCTATCTCACAATATTTCGACCAGCAAAACTTCATCTTAATACTGGTCAACTTAGTAAGAGGAGATGCAACCTGAGAAAAATTAGGACAGAAACGTTGATAACCAGTCATTCCAAGGAACCTCTGTACAGACTTTCTATCTTGAGGGATAGGAAACTCGGCAATGGCCCTAACTTTTACATCAACAGGACGTACCTCACCCTGGCCTATACAAAAACCGAGGTATTTAATCTTGGCTTGTCCAAACTGACACTTGGCTGAATTTATGATGAAGATGTATTTTTCTAACTTCTTAAATAAGGTTTCCAGGCGAATTAAATGTTGCTCCCACTCATTGCTATATATAACAAGATCATCTAGATATGCATCCACTCCTTCTAAATGATTGGTCAGCAGGTTCATCAGGCGCTGAAAGGTAGAGGCCGCGTTACACAACCCGAAGGGCATAACGCGATAATTGAATAATCCGCCTTGTATAGTAAATGCGGATATTTCTTGGGCTCGCTGGGTAAGCGGCACTTGGTAATAGCCCCTTAATAAATCCAGGCGGGTAATATAGGCGGCTCCTGATACTCTGTCTATTAGATCATCAATACGGGGCAGTGGGAAACCATCCGGTACCGTGAGAGCATTAACCTTACGATAATCAGTACACATTCTAGAAGTTCCATCAGGCTTGGGAACTAATACAGTGGACCCCCGGTTAACGATATTTTTTCACTCCAGAAGTATGTTCAGGTGCCAGTACTGACCGAATTTGTTCCCATAAGAAATATTGTGAAGTAGATTAGTCCATTTCAGACCCCCAAACATATACGTACAAACGCACTTACATAAATACACTTATATAATTGGTCACATTCGGAGGTAATTGTTATGCGGGGGTCCACTGTATACAGGGTGAGGCCCACGGACTTTACTTCGTTCTATGAGTCCATGGGACAACAAGAATTCTACTTCTTGTTTAATGCTTCTTGTTTGAGTGGACTTGCCCTATAAGGTGACTGTTTGCAAGGCTTAGCTCCTTGTACATCTATGTCGTGAATTCCCGATGTTCAACACCTAGGGACGTCATCGAATAAAACCTCATATCTTTTGCTTTTTTCAAATCAAGGTCCATAAGAAAGGTGGTATCAAGAGACTGCAATGTCTCTGAATTTTTTAAACGTACTTCTATGGCTTTAGAGATGCTGGGCAGACGTACATTTTCAGTTTCAGCTAAAGGAAGAACTGTCGTAATTGATACGATACTAGGGTGGTAAGTCTTAAGTTGGTTTATGTGATAAGTACGTTTTGCTTTTCTCTTTCCTGGAGTTCGTAGTACATAATTAACCTCATTGAGCCACTCAATCACTTCCAAAGGACCTTCGTATCTAGGTTGCAGAGCGTGCCCAGGTAAAAATTTCTGTGCCATCACCTTGTCACCTGGTTTAAAGAAGCGAGAGCATGTGTGTTTGTCATAACAATGCTTCATCTTGGATTGGGCCTTAGCTAAGTTTTTTGAGGCTAATTCCCTCAGTTGTGACAAACGCTTTTGCATTAGAGTTGGAGTTGTTTTAAATGAGGGTTCTTATTTTCCGGTCCATGAATCTTTCAATACGGCGAGGGGGCCGCATACTTGGTATCCGTAAATTAATTCAAATGGACTAAACCCAGTGCTTTGTTGTTTGCTTTCCCTTAAGGCGAACAAGAGAAATGGTATTCCCTCGTCCCAATCTCGGAAAAACTGCCCGCAGTACGCTCTCAACATTGATTTTAATGTTTGATGAAATCGTTCGAGGGTTCCTTGTGACTGAGGGTGATATGCAACAGCAAATACGGACTTAATTCCGAGGCGAGATAAGACATCGCGAAACATCTTAGAGGTAAAATTTGAACCTTGATCGGATTGAATTATTCGGGGAATCCCCACCTGAGAGAATTTTTTGCTAAGCTCAAACAATGATGCGAGAATTAATTTTTCTCAAAGGGATAGCCTCCGGATATCGAGTAACAACATCCATAATTGTAAACAGATATTGATTCCCTTGTTTAGTCCTGGGTAACGGACCAACACAATCTATTATCAGGCGTGAGAAGGGCTCACCACTGATGGGAATCGGAATGAGGGGAACTGGTGGAGGTGTGTGCGAAGGTTTACCGTCACTTGGCAGACTTGACATCTTTTTAGATAGCTTTCCACAGTCTCCTTCTTTCTGGGCCAATGAAAATGCTTGGCTATTTTGCCCAGCATTTTCTTTACTTCCAAATGTCCTCCCATGGGACTATGGTGGGCGAAACTAATAGCCAATTCTCTAAAGGTGTTAGGTAGCACTACTAGATGTTTGCTGGTAGACAGATGATCGTCGGAAGACAAAAGAGACTTTTCCTTTCTCATTAATATACCATTAGCAAGATAGTAACAATTGTCCAGGTCTTGGGCGTCGTCTTCTGTAATAGCTATCTCTCGTAATTTCTCTAGGGATGGATCAAGGAACTGATCCCTTATTAAATCTTCTTTCGATAGCATTTTAATATCAGAATCTTGAAAAGGGCTGATCATAGAATATTTCAGATTTGAAGATCCGGGTTGTAAGGATCGGCTGAAAAATAAACCGAGACCTAAATCCTCGCCTTCACTTAGGACTTCAGTTGACAAAGGATTTTGAGGCGCTCTAGACATTGCTCTAGTTATAACATTGAGAGGAAATAAGGTAGGAGCCTCTTTTCGAGCTTCTATGGCATAGTTAATGTCAGTAGAATTATCAATAACTAGAGGCTCTCGGCTTATACCCGGATAGTCTAGATCATTGCCTATGACTAAGTCAACGCCCTGAATAGGAAAAGTTTCACTTGATATACCTACCGACACAAAGCCAGTATAGGTTGGTGTTTGGATGTATATCCTTTGAAGAGGCACTCTTATAATGGTGCCTCCATAGGCTTCTAATAACACATCTAGCTTGGTGTGAGTCATATCACTTACGGGAAGTTTGCCCTCCTTTAATAAGGTTAAATAACTTCCAGTGTCACGGAAGGAATTAACTTCAACTAATTGAGTCTCGTCTCTCCCAACTTTCACTTTAGCAAAGTGGGGACTCATAGCTGAGTGAATATCTTGTTCTGAAATAGCTCTAGTATTGAGTCATCTAGAATGACTACTGATTCGTTCTTGCGAACCTTGTTCGGTACTAGGGTTCAGTTTCTTTTGAGTTGTCGATGAAGATATTACCTGAGTTGGGAAACGAAGTCGCTCGTTTCTGGTATCCCTCTCTAGCCAATAACAGTGTTTCCTTAAATGCCCTTTTTTATTACAATAAGTGCAGTTCAACTCACTGTTATGCCTTAGTGGGTTTGAACTTTTCCTAGAGTTAGGTCTAAATTTATTATTAATGGGTGTGGAGGCAACATAGGAGGTCGGGCAAGGATTCTGTATGCGACGCATCTCTGTAAAATTGGATCTTCCTTTCTTAGGGGCATATTTAGTCACTGTTTCTTTACTTTTTGTTTCGCCAATCAATTGTTGAGATATTTCATAATTATCGGCGAGCGAGGCTGTTTCTAGTATATTTATTATGGGGCAACTAATCAAATACAGTGGACCCCCGCATACCGTTGGCCTTACATAACGTTAAATCCACATACCGATACATTTTATCGCTAAGATTTTGCCTCGCATACCGCTAAAAAACCCGCTCAACGCTGTTCGTCCGAGACACGTCTATGTGAGGCCTGAGCCAGCCTCACATGTTCCGCTGGTGGCATTGTTTACAAACCAGCCTCTGCGGTAACATCCAAGCATACAATTGTAACATTTCGTATTATTACAGTGTTTTTGGTGATTTTATCTGCAAAATAAGTGACCATGGCCCCCAAGAAAGCTTCTAGTGCCAACCCTGTGGTAAAAAGGGTGAGAAATAATATCGAAATACTGTGGTACCATGGTCAACTGCTGATGCTGCTGCTGCTGCTGCTGCTGCTGCTGCTGCTGCTGTAGCACTCAGCTGCTGCTGCTGTAGCACCGTCAGCTGCTGCTGCTGCTGTACCACCATCAGCTGCTGCTGTACCACCGTCAGCTGCTGCTGCTGTTGTAGTACCCGTCTGCTGCTGCTGCGCGTTGTAGTAAACCGTCTGCTGCTGCTGCTGCTGTTGAGTACCGTCTGCTGCTGCTGCTGCTGTTGTAGTACCGTCTGCGCTGCTGTACATCGTCTGCTGCGCTGTAGCATCGCCCTGCTGCTGCTGTAGCACTGCCCAGCTGCTGCTGCTGCTGCACGTCAGCTGCTGCTGCACTGTCAGCTGCTGCTGCTGCGTGAGCAACCGTCAGCTGCTGCTGTACCACCGTCAGCTCGCTGCTGCTGGTACCATCGTCAGCTGCTGCGCTGCTGTTGAAAGAAACCATCTGCTGCTGCTGTAGCACTGTCAGCTGCTGCTGTACCACCGTCAGCTGCTGCTGTAGTACCGTCTGCTGCTGCTGCTGCTGTAGTACCGTCTCCCTGCTGCTGCTGCGAGTACCGTTTGCTGCGCTGTAGTACCGTCTGCTGCTGCTGTAGCATCGTCTGCTGCTGCTGTAGCACTGTCAGCTGCTGCTGCTGCTGCTGTAGCACTGTCTGTTTGCTGCTGCTGCTGCTGCTGCTGTAGCACCATTTTTTGGTGTGGCTATTGAGAATACCAAGAAAAAATTTAAAACCCCAGAGGGTTTAGCCACCCGGGATAACCCAAAAAAGTGTGTCATCGAAGACTGTCTAACTTATTTCCATTGGGGTCCTTAATTTTGTCTCCCAGGATGCAACCCACACCAGTTGACTAACACCCAGTGAACAGGGAAAATGCCTGGACTAGTGCTCATATTGGTGAATTTAAAGCCAGCAAAGGTTGGTTTGAGAGATTTAAAATCGCTGTTGCTGGATCAGTCAGCTGTTGCTGGATCAGTCAGCTGTTCTGGACCAGTCAGCTGTTGGCTGGATCAGTCAGCTGTTGCTGGATCAGTCAGCTGTTGCTGGACCAGTCAGCTGTTGCTGGACCAGTCAGCTGTTGCTGGACCAGTCAGCTGCTGCTGCAAACCACGGTCAGCTGCTGTTCACCATCAGCTGTCTCTGAACATGACTCGTCCCGAACCTGTCCTGAACCTGTCCGTCCAGCCTGAGCGCCTGCCTTGCCGTCATTTTTTACAAGCCAGGGTGGCCGGTTGCATGCATGAAATTCGATACATTTTGTATTATTCCAAATTTTTTATAGTGCTTGTAACTGCTAAATAAGCCACCATGGGCCCAAAGAAAGCTTTTAGTGCCAACCCGTGGTAAAAAGGGTGATAAATACTATCATACCATAGTCAGCTGCTGCTGCACCACAGCTGCACCATGGTCAGCTGTTGCTGCACCCAGCTGCTGCTGCACCATGGTCAGCTGCACCACAGCTGTTTTTGTTGCTGCACCACCATCAGCTGTATTACTCGAAGATTTGGGAGAGTGTTGTTGTGTGGGTTAACGTGAAAAAATTACCGAAAACAATTAACCCCGGAGGGTTAGCCACCCAGGGTAACCCAAGAAAGTCAGTGCATCATCGAGGAAATCTAACTTATTTTCCCTTGGGGTCCTTAATCTTGTCTCCCAGATGCAACCCACACCAGTCGACTAACACCCAGATGAACAGGAAAAATGCCTGAACTAGTGCTCATATTGGTGAATTTAAAGCCAGCAAAGGTTGGTTTGAGAGATTTAAGAATCGTAGTGACATACACAGTGTGATAAGGCCTGTTCTGGAAGAAAATGCCAAACAGGACCTACAGTACTCAGGAGGAAAAGGCACTCCCAGGATACAGTGTCTCATCAGTCATTGCTGCATCTTCAATAAAGGTAAGTGTCATTTATTCTTCATTTAGTAGAGTAGTACATGCACAATATATACTGTGCATGTACTACTCTACTATTGTGCATGTATCCTTCTCTTTGCACGTGCTTGATTCTCTAAGACTTCAAAATAAGTATCTAAATCTCCATCATTAAACCTTGGAACCATAGATACAGCTTTTTGCATATTGAAAGCATCATTTGAGGATTCATTACATCTTTCACTCACATTACCTTGTTGTTGTCTTATATAGTGGAGCGTTTCCCTTTGAAAGTCTTCTTCATTTAATTTACGTTGATCCTCAATTTGAGCAGTCTGTAAAATAAATAGTCTCTCTAATTTCTCAAACTGACTTTGAGAAATATGCCCCGACGGTATTGAAAAGGAAGGAATTGAACTGGCGGTACGTGGATATTCCTTTGGACGTGAACCTTGGCGAGGGACAGACTGACCATTAATAGGAATTCCTTCAGTAACAGGTGAATGCAGAGCAGCGGCCGCACCCTGCAATACTTCATCTACTTTACTAGAAGCCAAAGCGGGACCTAATCTATCGGGTTCAATTTCAAGATCAACTCCTTGAAATTGTTCTTCTAATACTTCGAATCTAGACTGGTAGCTTACTTGAGAAACTAAACTTTCAGAGTCAGAATCTTCTGCTACATGATCAGAGGCCGCCGGAAACAATTTGTTTCTAATTATTGCCTTTACGGTATTGGCTGTGCAATATCTATCGTATGGCACTCCCAATTTACGGGCTATCTGCCAGCATGTTTGAAGTTTCAAGGAGTCCAGCTTTGACAATGTTAAATCTTCAAATAACTCTTTAATGTGATCTTCCATGATCAAAATTTTGAAATTAACTAAAGATAAATTCTCAGTATATAGCTGTAATACTGTATTGTTCTTTTGATCGATGTCTTAGAACAACAGAGATCCCAGACAGGTACCCCATTTGTTGCGAATAAGAAATTTTATAAAGAACTTCAGAATGTGGTATGTTACTATTTTCTTCATAGGCAACAAGATTTAGGATCAGAGTTAGTTAAAGGTATTTTAGAGTCTAGGGGAAATAATTTCAACTGGGAAACTTCATAGAATAATATTCAAATTTATTAAAGTATTTAAATACAATACTTTATCTTTTCTCTGTACCTAATATTATATCTTAATACTTTGTACAATAAATTTACAATATACATATTTAGTTCAAAATCATGGAAATATCACATTAATAAGGAAGATTAATTATTCTTCCTGTAATTAAGTCTTCACTAATATTTATGTCTTTGTCTTAACAAGACTGTGTAAACTCAAACTACAAAATGTACAAGATTCAACAAGACCTTTGAATCCGGCCGTAAAGGAAGTAGAAAGCAAGAGTTTGTCTGAGAAGACGTATCTATGGATTACTGAACTGACCAAGAATATAAATATCAAAAGAATCTTTCAGAGCAATGAGGAATAAACTGAGTCAGCTCTAGAGACTAATTCTCAAACCCATTCAAACTGTACACCGTAAGAGAGCCATTATATGATCAGTTGTCAAGGCTAGAGCAGGGAGCGGACTGACTACCTGCCAGTCTGTTGACCCGTCGTCGGGTTGGATCACCTGACCCAAACGTCAGTCAGCCGGACATAAACAATTGAACAATTCACCGGATGGTTCCGAGACTTATGCTCTATATACGTAAGAAATCCTACCTAACAATAATAATAATAATAATAATAAAATAATAATGATAATACCATGGTATTTTCTATATATTTTAACAGATAATAATATAACGCCGAAAGTCTCTATTCTAGCTATAAACGGGGACTTCCGCGCTATAATATTAAGTGATGATCATATTCTCTTACAATAGTTAAATATCAAAGGATGACCAATTTCCAAGATATAACAGCTTGCCAGTGTGTGTCCCATTTCATTTCGGTGAACTGAAATGTGGATCATAACCACGCTCTGCTACCTAGTTCTTATGTGTATAAGTGGAAAATGGGTATTTACAAAGGGGAAATATATGAGGTCTTGAAGATATCCCTCCAAGAGAGAACCAGCATTAATTGATTAAAATTAGATAAGTTTAGATTTAGAAAGGATATAGGAAAGTACTGGTTTAGAAATAGGGTAGTTGATGAGTGGCACAGTCTGCCTATTAGGGTGATTGAAGCTGAAACCTTGGGTAGTTTCAAATTTAGGTTGGATAAATACATGAAAGGGGTTGAATTTGAGTGGGACTTGCACATGAGGAAATAGAATTATCAAAGCTTATTAGTTGGGTAGCGTTGAAAATGGGCTGGGCAAATATTATTTTCGTGGGATGGATTTGTAAAGGGCCTGCCCAGTATGGGCCAACAGGCCTGCTGCAGTGTTCCTCCATTCTTATGTTCTTATGTACATCACGTTTGTCATGCCACCGAAATGCCATGATGTTATTGGCAGCAAAGGTCTGCACCTCACCTCTGCGAGTGCCAGCGTCGAACCTTGGCATATGTTTACAATTACCATGCACTGTGCCACACACGTCTGTCAGGTTCACTCACAAGAAATCACTGAGTATGGGGCTTGTGTACCAGTTATCAATATATAATATATGCCCCTTACCAAGATATGGTTCCATCATTGTTCGAACCACATCACCAGAGATACCCAATAACTTCCTGGTATCTCTCACTGTGTTACTGCCAGTGCACACAATGATATCCAAAACGAGACCACTTATGCAATCACACAGTACAAATAACTTTATACCAAAGCATTTCCTCTTGGTATGTATTGCTTGAATGAGAGTCTTCCTTTGAATAAAATCAAAGACTCGTCAATAACAAGCTTCCTGAAGGGATAAAAATACATGCAACACTTTCGTTTCAGGTACATAAACACATTTCTAATCTTATATAACCTGTCGCTTCTGTCAGGCCGTGTTTTGTCTGAAAAGTGTAACATACGTAATAGTATCAAAAAACAATTAACACCTATAATGTCACTAAAACCTGGGGTTGAAATCAGGCATTCTGTTGACCAGTATGTGGTGACAGTGTGCTTATACACATGTGGCATAAGCATTATTGTGGCAAAAAAAACAGGTACATTTCTGCCACAGTTGTGTCCTTCCACTGGTGTAGCCGTGATCTTGGTGAGAGAATTGTATTTGCCATGGTGTACTCATAGTGTGTGTTGGTTTCCCTGACAATAATGTCCATCAGGGGTTCATCGAAGAATAACTGAAATGGCTGTATTCCACTTTGTGTTTCATCAAAGTCATGGGGACTGAAAACAAACTCAATCACCTTCCTGCCAATCCCAGATGCGGTCTTCTGGTGGGTTCTGGATATTGAAACGTAGTTTTGGTTGTGCAGGTTGTGGGAGTGTGGGGTTGGGTGAGGCTGGTTGTAGTTGTGCAGAGTCAGCAGAATCAGTAGTAGCGTGGCCTGCTGCTGGTGTCACATGACTCGTGCCACCATCACTATCACCACCACCACCTGCTGCTCTCACATCATTCATACCCATCGTAACAATATCTTCATCTTCACTATCATTTCGTTGTGTAGGGCCACAGCATGTGCTCCGAGATTTACTCTTTCCCCTTGGAACAGCATATGACACACTACCAGACCGCATGCTACGTCGTATATACTGCCTCTTCACTGGGGAATATTCACCCTCACTGTCGCAACTAGAACTGCTTTCAATAGCTTTGAAATCACTATCACTTTCACTGCTCACATCTGAGTCTTGTACACGGGCAAATAGTTCCCTCTTTCGTCCTGGTACATGTGAACATGAATGAGCCGGCCCAGCACCAGAGGTGGAAGGTCGTGGGTCATCTGGGTTTTCATCACTAATTATGTTATACTGGGCACTGTTTTCAGTCACACCCACTTGAAAACCATGGAATTCACTTTCACTGACACTTTTATCGCTGTTAGAGCTATCACTTGGGAACAAAAGACCTCCAATTTGCCGATGTGTGAGGTAATTCTTACTGCGAGGCATGGTGAAAATGGACTACCAAGATGACGTTCCCACAATGCACCACTGAGTCCCAGATTTTTTTCACAGGGTGCACACCCACCACTCAGACCCATTCTCTCTCATGTAGGCCTACCAGCTTTCTCCCGCTTGATTTGAAGCCACTAGAATTTACGCATATAACTACGTCAGAAACAGTGGCATGTAAGACGTATACGTATATACGACCGAAACAGTCAAAGGATTAAATTCTGGTGGTTGATGTTTATGGGACTTGATGTCAGTAGGGAGAGAGGGTTGCAGTGACCCTGTTAGTCCAAGCTATGGCAAATTATCTTGGGCTAAGGTGAATGACTTGGGTATATGGGCTCAGGTCAGTGTAGAGCTGCAGTCACTGGAAGCATTCTCATCACTAAATGATGAAAATATTAGTGCGGTTATTGTGTTCAATACAATGGTACCATATAGTACCATATGGTGCAATGGTGCCATAGGCTGCAATGGTACCATATGGTACAATGGTACCATATGGTACAATGGCATCATTTGGTATAATGGCATCATATGATACAATGGTACTATATGGTGCAATGGTACTATATGGTGCAATGGTACCTTATGGTGCAATGGTACCATATAGTACATTGTACCATACAGTACATTGTACCATACAGTACAATGATACCATATGGTTCATTGTACCATATGGTACTATATGGTACTGTTGTATTCAACACAATAAACACACTAATATTTTCATCATTATTTTGTTTACAATAATTGTTTACAACAAAAATATGCAAAAATGTTGTATATTAGTAATGTTCTATTATATATTTACAAATGTACAGGAACTGGACTGGTTACTTCAGGTGGATGACAGAGAGCTTTGTCTTGGAAACTGCGGAGTCAGTAACTAGCTTGCGTCGCCACTCAGTCTTGGCTGGTGCCTGCTGCCACCAACACGTCCTATTGACCATATGGTACATGGTATCATATGTTACAGGGTACCATATGGTACATTGTACTATATGGTATAGGGTACCATACAGTACAGGATAACATGGTACAGGATAACATATGGTGCAGGGTACCATATGGTGCAGGTAGCATATGGCAGTACCATGGTGCAGGGTACCATATGGTGCAGGGTACCATATGGTGCAGGGTACAATATGATACAGGACACCATATGGTACAGATACAGGGATCCCTATGGAAATAAGTCACCCTGACTTTTTTGGGTTATCCTAGGATTTTATACATATGCTGCTATGTATGATAATCTATGTAACTGTATTTGTGTACACCTGAATAAACTTACTCAAGCACATGTGGCATTGTAAGTAAGTTTATTTAGGTATACACAAATAAAGTTGCATAGAATATCATACTTAGCAGCATATGTTTGGAGAACCTAGGATAACCCAAAAAAGTCAGAGAGACTTATTTCCATTAGGGTCCCTGTACCCTGTACTATATGGTACAATGTACTATATGGCACATTGTACCATATGGTTCAAGACCATAGAATTCCTCTACAGCTCCACTTCGATCAGTCTTAGAACTGTAAGTTGTGAAGAGGAGAGTCAGAATTCGCCCGGAGAGTGAGTGGGGAGTGAGAGCTTCCTTGCCGCCAGGCACGATGAACAAAGCTACTTTGGCGGCATTCCACAATGCCATGCAGGCGTCCAGATTTTTTCTGTAGTGCGCACACTGACCACCCAGACCCATTCTCTCAGATGTAGGCCTACAAGACTTCTCGCGCTAAATTTGACGCCGCTAGAATTTTGGCGTAGATCTACGGTTTGGACCCTGAAAGTAAAGCCGTAGATCTGCGGGACGGACCCTAAAAGGGCTAATGAAGCCTACTGCACACTTGTTTACAGGCTTTCTGTCCTGCTAACAAGGCTTGATAGTACTCAGAGATCTTAAGGTAATTAAGTGACATATTTTTTGCTGAATCCAGTCATTCAGCATTTTCCAGCTGTATTGACTGTTTCTCCAATTTTTCAATAGGTCACAATTTCTATTACTCATCGCAGAAGCTCTCATCAACTTCTCAATCTCTCTCATTGACCAAATTCTTGATTCTTTCACACATGGATATCAAATTCTGAGGAAAAATACAGTGGAACCTCAAAAATCGAACGTATCATATATCGAACGTTTCGAAAATAGGACCATTTTTTCGGACAAGCTGTGTCCCTATTATTGAATGCGCCCCTATTTTCGGACCGCCGGGTACAGGACCTGTCTGCCGGCCCGCTCTGTCTGCATCCCCGCGCAGGTGCCGTGAGCAGTCTAGCTGCGCTCTCATTCACGCATTTTACAATTATTTTGTTGTGTTTAGTGCTTGTGGGACTGTGTAATAAGCTTCCATGGGCCCAAAGAAACTTGCTAGTGGTACCCCTGTGGTAAAGAAAGTGAGAAACACCATAGATGTGAAGAAGGAAATAATACAGAAGTATGAGAGTAGTTTGAGACTTGTTGAGCTTGCCAGGATGTATGGGAAAAACAAGTCGACCATCAGTTCTATCCTGTAAAAGAAAGAACAAATCAAGGAAGCTGATGTTGCAAAAGGTGTTAATATAGGGAGTGGATGAGGTGCCTTCTTCAAAGATTAAGGAGATTCGTGCCAAGTGGAATGATGTCCAAATGTTTGTGCAGAAGTACCACCCTGAGCAAGCTGAAACAAGCCATCTTTGCAACAAGTTCAGTGACAGAACCATGTCCCATTTTAGGGAAATGTTAAAGAGGCGCCAGAAACAGAGGACTGTGGACGGTTATTTTGTGAGACAGGGGTCCAGTGACTCTCAAGCTGGCCCTAGTGGCATTAAAAGACAGAGAAGGGAAGTAAAGCCAGAGAGGGCTTTACCTGAAGTCCTCATGGAGGGGGATTCTCCTTCCAAACACTAACCCCAACTCCCTCTCTCCTCCTCCCTATCTTCCAGATGCCATTACCAGTCTTCAATAAAGGTAAATAAAAATGTTATTTTATATGTATTACTATACATCTGGACCACATCTGGACCAACACCATATCCCCTTTAAAATCAGGCATAATTACAGATAATACCACAGACCACTACCCTACTTTCCTCATAACAACTCTTGGTAAAATACCCCAAGACACTACTAAAGTCACCTTCAGACTTCACAATGAGGCAGCCATTAATAACTTCACAACAGCAGTAACAAACATTGACTGGCACACTGAGCTAGAAATCTATACAGATATTGACGAATGTTTTAATAATTTTCTAAAAAAGACCCAATACCTTTATAACAAGCACTGCCCTAAAAAAACTAAACAGATGACAGCTAAGAGACTGAACAGTCCCTGGCTAACACCCAGCATTCTCAAATCCATAAATACAAAACACCGATATGAAAAACAGTACAGAATGGGTCACATAACCAGAGACCAAATAAAACGTTACTCGTCAATCCTAACCAGCCTGATAAGAAGGGCAAAAAAATTGTATTATGAGAACAGATTATCCAACTTACGAGGTGATATAAAAAAGACCTGGAAGACCCTATCAGAAATTCTGGGAACGAAAAAGATATCACGACATAGCGAAATAAAATTAGCAAAATCAGATGAACCCCAACTCCCACCAACAGAAACAGCAAACAGACTCAATGATTTCTTCTCCACTATAGGTCAAAACCTTGCCAATAAAATCCCAAGCTCAGATACCCCACCAAATGACTACCTCACTGGCAACTACCCGAACACACTGTTCCTAGCTCCGACTAACCCATACGAAGTCTCCCTTATTATCAACGCACTGAAAAACAAGGCAGGAGATTTAAATACCTTACCACCCTTTATATACAAAAAATCGTCACAAGTACTATCACCAATCATTGCAACACTCTTTAACAAATCCATTGAATCCTCCACCTTCCCTACAGTTCTCAAAATAGCAAGGGTCACCCCGATCCATAAAGGAGGAGACCAAACAGAGTTGAATAACTATAGGCCAATATCCAATTTACACCCTCTCTCAAAAATCTTCGAAAAATTAATTCATAAACGAATCTACTCCTACCTCATCTCCCAAAACATTCTCAACCCCTGCCAATTTGGATTCAGGCCTAATAAAAATACTAATGATGCTATTATACACATGCTAGAACATATATACACTGCAATAGAGAAAAAAGAAGTCCCACTGGGGATCTTCATTGACTTACGTAAAGCTTTTGATAGAGTTGACCATGACTTGCTCCACGTAAAATTGTCACACTATGGTATTAGAGGGCACTCCCTCAACTACCTCAAGTCTTACCTCAGCAACAGAAGCCAATATGTGTACGCAAATGGGGCAAGCTCTTCCGCACAACCAATTACAGTTGGTGTCCCACTGGGAAGTGTCCTTGGCCCTCTTCTCTTTCTCCTATACATAAATGACCTACCAAATGCTTTGCAATTACTCAAACCCACACTTTTTGCAGATGACACTACATACGTCTTCTCTCACCCGAGCCCAGTCACGCTAGCCAATACTGTAAACACCGAATTACAGAAAATATCTACCTGGATGAGGACTAACAAACTTACACTAAACATTGACAAAACCTACTTCATTCAGTTTGGTAACAGAGCTACAGATTACCTCTTAACATAACAATAAACGGATCACCTATCACAAAGCTAACAGAGGGAAAATTCCTAGGAATCCACCTCGATAATAGACTCAAATTTCATACACATATACAACAAATTTCTAAGAAAATCTCCAAGACTGTAGGCATACTATCGAAGATACGGTACTATGTTCCACAGTCAGCTCTCCTGGCCCTTTATCACTCTCTTATTTACCCCTATCTCACCTATGGAATTTGTGCATGGGGCTCAACAACAATTAACCATCTCAGACCACTAATTACCCAACAAAAGGCTGCAGTTAGAATGATAACAAATTCTCACTACAGGCAACACACTCCACCAATATTCAAAACACTCAACCTACTCACCATACAAAACATCCATACTTATTATTGCACCTATTACATACATAGAACACTTAACTCTGATATTAACCCTCCCCTCAAACATCTCCTTGCCAACCTCAACAGAACACATGACCATAACACAAGGCACAGATCACTCTTTGATGTTCCTCGTGTCCATCTCACGCTATGCAAAAACTCAATGCACATAAAAGGCCCTAAAATCTGGAATTCATTACCTGTAAATATAAAAGAAACACTACCTGTTTATAAATTCAAGTCTCTTCTCAAAGATCACTTACTCACTCAAAACCAAATAAATACTGAATAACTGAACCTTATAAATTGTATATCCTATATGTTACTCACAATTATATCACACAAATGTTAAACCTAGGACTCAATCTAACTTTATTATTTTTTTAAATACACTACCTAACAGAATAGTCCATTCGACTGAATGTACAGCAATGCAAGCAACCATATGACCTGTCTTTGTAATACTCATTTGTGCTTTATAGTTATCTGTTTACAATAATGTTTTATCACTGATTTCATCATTGCTTAGTTAATCTTAAGTTAATTTTAAGCCAGCCCGTAATGCTATGCATATAAGTGGCTTTGGCATGCTGCTCTTACCTGTATTTTTTGTACCTCTGTTTGTATGCTTAAATTGCTAATACATAATTAAAAACTATAGTATTTGTTGTATGTAAAACTGTAGTTAATCTCTATAAAATGTATTTTTTGTGTGAATATTTTTGGGTTTCTGGAACGGATTAATTGTATTTCCATTATTTCTTATGGGAAATATTGCTTCGAATTTCAGACTTTTCGAATTGAGAACTAGCTCCTGGAACGGATTAAGTTCGATTTTTGAGGTTCCACTGTAGAGGGAACAAAGGGAGAGGAGTTGCACTGCTCATTAACCCTTTCAGGGTTTCAGACGTTCTAGTACGGCTTATGCCCCATGGTTTTTGACGGACTAGTATGCCTAAATTCTAGCGCCCTCAAATCCAGTGAGAGAAAGCTGGTAGGCCTACATATGAAAGAATGGGTCTATGTGGTCAGTGTGCGCAGTATAAAAAAAAATCCTGCAGCACACAGTGCGTAATGAGAAAAAAAAAATCTTTGACCGTGTTTTTGAATTAAAACAGCGAATTTGCACTGTGTTTTCGTATGGTCTCATTTTATAGAATGGAAGACATATTATAGAAATTGAGATGATTTTGACTGGTTTTACAATGAAAAGTACCTTGAAATTGAGCTCAAAGTAGCAGAAATGTTTGATTTTTACCAAAGTTCAAAAGTAAACAAATCACGCTACGCGTCCAATACACATCAACTGGTGAGTCTAATATTCTCTCACAAGTGTGCTGATATTATTTATACCATTTCTACACTAATGCAGTAGTCTACATAACAGTAAATCTTATATATTTTTTGTGAGAATAAAAATTCAAATTGGAAAGCAAAAGAAACGTAAGACGGGCGTGCGGATGTGACTAATGAACAGAGGAAATGTTATTTTAGTGCCAGGAATGTCTTTCTTGTTTATTCTGGACCCTATTCAGAAATTGGCATCTTTTGAAATTTGTGTGATATTGGCAAAATTGTTAAATTCTGACCACTTTATTGGATAGTTGAAATTGGTAGAGTGGTTTCTTGTACTCATTCGATAGAAAAAATGGCGTTCTAGCAAAATGTTATGATTTTTATCGACTAGTACACTGGAATTGGCTGAAAATAGGGCTCAAAGTGGGCAAAATCGCTGATGCGTAAAGATTGTAGAGACCGCTAACTTCATGAGAGCATATTTCTATAAGTTTTCCATCAAATTTCATACTTTTGGTGTCATTATGATCGGGAAAAGATTCTCTATATTTTTATAAGAATTTTTTTTTTTTTTTTTTTTTAAATTTGGCGACCCTGAGAACAAGTCTCGGAGAGGGCCTGGCGACCCTGGAAGGGTTAAAAACCTATGGAGTTTTGAGTGACAGTTTTTGTTTTGATGCTTTGATTACTGTTCGGACATAATGGTGATAACACTTAAGAGAGCACCAGTTGTCCATGAGGCAACTGGTGGTATTAAGGTGGCATGGATAGGGGTGGATATCAACACCATGGAGTAATGCTAGGTGTGCATAAAACAAAGAGAGGCCCAAGGCACATGGGATGGAAATATCCCACCTGCTGTTGCTATGGTAGGTGACTACTTTGCAACGAAAGGTATGAAATTCAGTAGCTGGAGGTGCGATAGAAGGGGGACCTAATGAATGTAATTGTATTGGTAGATATTATGCATTTAAAAAACTGAATTTAGCTCTTTCTTAAAAAACACAATTTATGGTAGATGAAGGAAGTATTAAATGATTAGGATTGGTATTAGGACACAATGAAAATAGTGTCATGCTTATCAGTTTTTATTTTTATTTTTTTTTTATTTATTTCCAATTTGAGCACACATACAGAGGTACAAAAAAATACAGATAACAGCAGCATGCCAAAGCCACTTATACTATACATAGCATTACGGGCTAGCTTAAAATTAACTTAAGATTAACTAAGCAATGATGAAATCAGTGATAAAACATTAATGTAAACAGATTACTATAAATCACAAGTGAGTATTACAAAGACAGGTCATATGGTTGCATTCAGTCATATGAAGGATTCTGTTAGGTAGTGTATTTAAAAAATAATAAAGTTAGATTCGGTTTTAGGTTTAACATTTATGTGATATAATTGTGAGAAACATTTAAGATATACAATTTATAAGGTTCAGTTATTCAGTATTTATTTGGTTTTGGGTGAGTAAGTGATCTTTGAGAAGAGACTTGAATTTATAAACAGGTAGTGTTTCTTTTATATTTACAGGTAATGAATTCCAGATTTTAGGGCCTTTTATGTGCACTGAGTTTTTGCATAGCGTGAGATGGACACGAGGAACATCAAAGAGTGATCTGTGCCTTGTGTTATGGTCATGTGTTCTGTTGAGGTTGGCAAGGAGATGTTTCAGGGGAGGGTTAATATCAGAGTTAAGTGTTCTATGTATGTAATAGGTGCAGTAATAAGTATGGATGTTTTGTATGGTGAGTAGGTTTAGTGTATTGAATATTGGTGGAGTGTGCTGCCTGTAGTGAGAATTCGTTATCATTCTAACTGCAGCCTTTTGTTGGGTAATTAGTGGTCTGAGATGGTTAATTGTTGTTGAGCCCCATGCACAAATTCCATAGGTGAGATAGGGGTAAATAAGAGAGTGATATAGGGCCAGGAGGGCTGACTGTGGAACGTAGTACCGTATCTTCGATAGTATGCCTACAGTCTTGGAAATTTTCTTAGAAATTTGTTGTATATGTGTATGAAATTTGAGTCTATTATCAAGGTGGATTCCTAAGAATTTTCCCTCTGTTAGTTTTGTGATAGGTGATCCGTTTATCATTATGTTAAGAGGGACATCTGTAGCTCTGTTACCAAACTGAATGAAGTAGGTTTTGTCAATGTTTAGTGTAAGTTTGTTAGTCCTCATCCAGGTAGATATTTTCTGTAATTCGGTATTTACAGTATTGGCTAGCGTGACTGGGCTCGGGTGGGAGAAGACGTATGTAGTGTCATCTGCAAATAGTGTGGGTTTGAGTAATTGCGAAGCATTTGGAAGGTCATTTATGTATAGGAGAAAGAGAAGAGGGCCAAGGACACTTCCCTGTGGGACACCAAGTGTAATTGGTTGCGCAGAAGAGTTTGCCCCATTTGCGTACACATATTGGCTTCTGTTGCTGAGGTATGACTTGAGGTAGTTGAGGGAGTGCCCTCTTATACCATAGTGTGATAATTTTACGTGGAGCAAGTCATGGTCAACTGTATCAAAAGCTTTACGTAAGTCAATGAAGATCCCCAGTGGGACTTCTTTTTTCTCTATTGCAGTGTATATATGTTCTAGCATGTGTAAAATAGCATCATTAGTATTTTTATTAGGCCTGAATCCAAATTGGCAGGGGTTGAGTATGTTTTGGGAGATAAGGTAGGAGTAGATTCGTTTGTGAATTAATTTTTCGAAGATTTTTGAGAGAGGGTGTAAGTTGGATATTGGCCTATAGTTATTCAACTCTGTTTGGTCTCCTCCTTTGTGGATCGGGGTGACCCTTGCCAATCAATGTTTGCTATTGCTGTTGTGAAGTTATTAATGGCTGCCTCATTGTGAAGTCTGAAGGTGACTTTAGTAGTGTCTTGGGGTAGTTTACCAAGAGTTGTTATGAGGAAAGTAGGATATATATATCTGCTTTTCTCATGTGGTTTCTAATTTTCATTTATTTTTGAGGGTTTAACTCAAATTTCAAGGAAGAATCAGGCTAGGTAGAAATTATGTAAGTAGAAAATGTGTATAATGGAAGACAAGTCTAAAATATGAAAAGTTGACAAAAAACAAACAACCAAAAAATTCTGGTTACTATTAGCTATATAGTGTTTGCTTATTTTTTGTATAAACAGAGAAATTATAAACTGAAATAATACAGAAAGGCCAAGCTTCATGGCGTTTTGCCTTACAGCATTCCACTAATTCGGCGATGTCAAATTATGACCAAAATTTGCTTTACGGCAAGCTGTCTTTTAAATACGGCGCCCCCCACCCGGTTTGTTTACATTTTCCGTGACCTCATCTATTATGTCAGGAAACTTTCCAAAATTTCAAGTGCTTTAAAGTTACTGCATATTTTATATGTACTCTGATAATTATACTTAAGTGTTCCTGTACTTAAATATACTTACACACTGTGCTGGTGTGCAGGTGCACATTAAAATCGCTAAGTCTCTCTCTACTCATGACGCCAATACTACGTAATAATAACCATTCTTTGGCACACTAAATGTCTTATTTTTCATCAATATAGGCATTTTCATTAATCCATCTATGATATTTTCCTCAAAATTATACATGAAACCCATTACATAGCATATATGCATGATAAACTCACTGAATAAAAATTGACGTAAATATGAGATTTTACCAAGCAGCTGTGTAGGTAGTGTCGGAAGAATTACGTTTTCTCTAGTCAAACTGGGGGATAACTGTAGAAAAATATTCTTTTCATATGCCTTTACTCTATATATAACAATTCATGACCCTTGTGGGTTTAGTGAATTTTATAATAAATAATAATAATATTATTATTATTATTATTAATAATAATAATAATAATATATTATTATTATTATTATTATTATTATTATTAATATTATCATTATCTTCATTCACTCTAAAAATGGTGTGTTGCTGTTTGTTTATTCTGAACTAACTTGTACAACTTGTACACAATGTAAGAGTATTTGTATTGTGAGGTAATTATTATTATAATAAAAAAATATTGAGGTAAATGTTTTACAAACTCTTACAAACGTACGTGAATGAACTAAAAGTAGACACATATTAATACTCATTTATTTCGCCTGACCAAGTGATCGTACACTACCTGTTCAGTTTGTGTTCTTACATTGTCTCAACTCTGTATCTCATTCTCTCTCTCGTTTACTCTTTCGTTAAGTATCTCGTTCTCTCTCTCATTTACTCTTTCGTTAACTAGTTGGCTTTCATTGACGATGGCGTCTAAGGTTAGCTGTGATAAAAAGAGAAGTCGTAAGTGTTATGGGGCTATAGGACCCAACATGTATTTATAAGTAACAGTTTCTCTGGAATACCTAATTATATTGAATTGATGGGGACTCAGTTCTAAATGTCATAAGGGCTGATCAACCTTATGACTGAGAGGCAGCTGGTTCAAGCCTATTTT
Organism: Cherax quadricarinatus; assembly: GCF_026875155.1. NCBI lineage: Eukaryota > Metazoa > Arthropoda > Malacostraca > Decapoda > Parastacidae > Cherax > Cherax quadricarinatus. Next base: position 20,960,713 of record NC_069408.1, on the reverse strand, counting down.
TCTCAATATAATAGGTTATACTATAGACACATAAACACACAATTTAAATAAGTAGTTTATAAAGTTGTATTTCTTTTTGTAAAAGTAAAATTAAGGTGTGGTAGAATTGTGGTAACTGGAGAATTGTGCTTGGCAACAGTCTTTTGTTTTGGTGGGTGTGGGAGGAGCTTAGCTAGGCTTCTCTCTCTCTCCCTCTCTCTGACCCTCTTTCTCTGTGGCTGACCTTCAACCTGGCAGGATCTCTGGGTCCTTCTTCTATCTTTTGGGGCAGTATGTGTGCTCCAGGGGTGAGTTTTTATAATTTAAGTTGTGGCCACCATACCCAGGGTGACTAAAGTGTGTCAAAACACTGGTTAGCCCAGAGTTATGTCAAGAAGAGAGAAGGACAAAAGTTGTTGGAATGCACCATGTGGGAGAACAGCTATGGAGTGTGTAGATCTTTGTTTTGAAAATGTGAGGCTGTAATTGTATATTCTGTACATATCTATTGAGAATACAGTTATATTTTTATAGTAGTAGTTTACATAACCTGTGAAGAGGGCTGGTGAGAGGATATCAAACACTCAAGATGATCAGCCATGATGTAAGTATTACCCCTAGACAGATAAGGCCATTAAGTAAAAGTTACCCCACACTAGAACATGTAGTGAGAACCTTACTATCAAAGTAATAAGGGAAAACCAACGTAACAGTAAGCCTCTTGCTTTAAGTGCCAAGTTAGAGGATGATGGTGTGCCATTCTGATGTTATTCAATAAACACCCTGCCACTCACCTCTCACACATTAATATTAATATTTTAAGGTAAGTAATAAGTGTACTCTGTGTGTATCTTAGCTTTTATTGTGTTTTTAATGCCTATTTCTATTGCTAACTTAATATAAGTTAGTGTAAACTTGTTGTCTGGCATTTATTGCATATTTTGTGCTCTGATAATAATACTTGTGGAGCATTGTGGTAGCCGGGTGGAGGGACAACATTACGTTTTCTCTGTTCAGCCATCAGAGAAAACGTGTATGAATCTGCGTTTGGCCCAGCCACTCTCTCCGCTTTTGTTTACAATTTTCGGCATGAATTATTCATTACTTCTACCTTCGTTTATAATGGCATCTAAAGGTAGTTGTTAGAAATGATTAAATTCAGTGAACAAGGCATGCCGATGTTAATAATATGGCTCTGGGCCACAATGTAGGTAGCCGGTAGGTGTAGCCCAGGCGGGCTACACCTACCGGCTACCTACACTGACTTCCTACAAATAAATACTACTCACCTCTCTTCCTATATTAAGACTACACATATTTTAAGGTAAATAATGAGTGTACTGTATGTGTATTTTACCTCTCTGGGATGTTTTAAATATCGTATATTAAGTATGAGACGGGGAGCCAGTGCTACCTACACCTGGGCAACCTGCACCTGACTTCCTACAAATAAGTACTACTCACCTCTCTCCCAACATTAAGATTACAAATACTTTAAGATAAGTAATGAATTTACTGTGAATGTATTTTACTTTGTGTGTTTTTAATGCCTGGTTCTATTACTAACTTAATATAATTTAGTGTATACTTGTTATCTGGTATTTATATGCATTTATAAATGGAAAAAAATGGCGTTCTGCCTTCCGGCGATGTCTGCTTTCCGGCGACAGACTGGAACCTAACCCGCCGTATAAGTGGGGCCCTACTGTATACGTAAGGGGGGGAGAGGGGTGAAAGGAATCCAAGATTATCACTGGATTAAATTTTGTAAGCTATATTTCATAAAAGCATACTATTTTAAGGTAAAAATTAGGAAATCTGCATACTCAATAACTCTTAAGAAATGCTTCCTAAGTAGATGTGACGACCTGGTACTTTTTATCTGCTGTACTGCAGTTTCTGTCCATTTGAAATTCATAATGCTTCCAAAGTAAAAAAAAAAAATTGTTATCAAGGATAGTGATAAACAATACTGTTTGTCGGTATCTCGAAAAGAAATGCTATCTCTGCCATTTGCAACTGAAGTTGTTGAGCTTTAAAAAAGATAATAATGTGAGGGCCTTGTGTGTTTCATTATTGGATCTTAGGGCTATAATAAATTATAGAGTGTACAATATGATGTTGGGCCTTCAAGGTTACAACATCCCAAGGGCCATATGTTACAACATCCCAAGGGCCATATGTTACAACATCCCAAGGGCCATATGTTACAACATCCCAAGGGCCATATGTTACATCCCAAGGGCCATATGTTACAACATCACAAGGGCCATGTTACAACAACCCAAGGGCCAGTGTTTTAATTACAGGATATATAGTATCGTCATTTCAAAAGTTTTTTGCAGCATAAGTTTAATCAATTTTTCATCTAATTATCTATAGAATTAAACATTACAAAACAAACATGAAAGTTTTTCTTGTGCTGACAAATGAACAGATGAACAAACAAGTGGATGAGTGACTCAGATATACAGTAGCTACACAAGAGGATAACTTAGATGTTGATTTTTAGAACACTAAACAGCTAACTGAAATGGAAAACATTAAAATATCCACAGAGGAGGTAAACAAGCTGCTATTGGATATAGACAAAAAATAGACAATATGACAGTGTTAAAACCAGTGATTTGTAAGTCCAGGTGATGTCCACACCAAGAAAAATGCATGCAGATAAAAAAAAAGCTTTGAAGATGTACAGTCGAACCTCGGTTTTCGTTTGCTCTGGTTTTCATTGAATTCGGTTTTCGACGACTTTTTTCATTAAAATTTTGTCCCAGTTTTCGTTCATCACCTTGGTTTTCGTTGAGTTGACAGTGGTTTGCCGTACCGAACGTGCCCACCCATACCCACAGAAAGCATCCCACACATTCTGAGTCAGTCTGGCTTTCTTTCTTGTCGGTAGAGGGAGGTAGTGATGGTGGTAGAGGGTGATAGTGATGATGGTAGAGGGTGGTAGTGGTATTGATTGTGGTAGAGGGTGGTAGTGATGGTGGTAGAGGGTGGTAGTGGTAGTAATAGTGATGATGGTAGAGATAACCTCTCCTCCCTCTCTCCTTGCTGTCTTCCATACACCAACAAGAACCTTGCTCATCTATTTTAGTTCCACCTGAGGTTCCCAACAACCCTGTGATGTTCTAGTAAAGACCCACAAAACACTGACATATATGGAGACCCAGAATGATTTAGATCAACTACAGAATCACCCAGAAATACGCAAAATTACCAACAAAGACGACTCGTGTTTCCACCACCTGCCCCACTGCCAGACTTAGCAAAACTCCACAACATTCACCTATTGTCTATAATTCATCTGAAACACTGTCAATGGCCAGGGGTCAGGGCAACAAAACTAGACCCAGTAACCAGCTAAAGACTCCTAACACCACAGGTGAGAGAAGCATTACCATAAGGAAAACTTCTCCTTCTGCCAGCCAGGACACAACCCTCAGCACCCACCGCCACCACCACAACACTTGCCACACAACAACAACAGTGGCCGCCTCCACTAACGCCCGAGATAACAGCTTCCTTGAATTTGATACAAGCATTGCAGACCCAGAAATAGCAAAACTTCTTAGGATCCAGAACCAAACAGTCATCAAGCTAACCTAAGAAATGCAAGAACTTAAAACCTCCAATGACATGTTAACCCAAAAAGTTAAGGAATTATAAACCTCTAACACACAGTACCTTGGCAAGATCACAACTCTAGAACATAAACTAAGCACACTGGAGCATCTAAGCAGCACCCATACCCAGTCTCTGGACACCATCAACAGTGTAAAGATCAAGTGACCAAACTAAATACCAACATCAAGAACAAAAGAGAAAGAGTAGACCTTCAACTTACCGATGTTATGAACAATTTCCAAGACCACTTTGAATAACAACAACTATGTGACTCAGTTGTCGTAAATAGCAACCTTCTTCCTACAAGTAGAACCCAAGAAACATGCAAACAGACCACCTTAAAACTTATCCAAGACCAACTTTGACTCATAATTCCTAGTGATGAAATAAAGGAATGTAATGTGATAGGTCATTAAACCGGGAAGAAATCAGTGGTACTAAAGTTCAACTCTAGCTCACAATGAAGTGAAATGTTAAGGACATCTATTAATATGAAAACAAGTGTTAATGTTAACAAGTGCCTGACAAAAATGAGACAAAATCTCCTTTACAGACTAAGAAAGCTACGATATGACCACAATACAGTGGACCCCCGGTTAACGATATTTTTTCACTCCAGAAGTATGTTCAGGTGCCAGTACTGACCGAATTTGTTCCCATAAGGAATATTGTGAAGTAGATTAGTCCATTTCAGACCCCCAAACATACACGTACAAACGCACTTACATAAATACACTTACATAATTGGTCGCATTTGGAGGTAATTGTTATGCGGGGGTCCACTGTATTTACCAGTGCTTTGCAAGGGATGAGCAAAATTGCAGTCAAAAAAGAATCAACAAGCAAGAGATACATACTTCATTTCTACTGCACATGATCTAAAAAAATTCCTAAGTGAAGCTGGCATAACTGAGTCAGATTAAAAATGCAGTTTGTACTCACTTCCACAAGTAGTGTTATGAGACCCAAAAATTTTTTTTCATCCATTTTTTTCATCCATTTTTTTTTTTTTTTTTTTTTTTTTTTTTTTTTTTTGTGTGTGTGTGTGTGTGTGTGTGTGTGTGTGTGTGTGTGTGTGTGTGTGTGTGTGTGTGTGTGTGTGTGTGTGTGTGTGTGTGTGTGTAAAACCTAATTCTCATTTCTATATTGTCAATCTGTCAGCAGTGATTCTAAGCTGTCCATTCACTACCTCATGTTTTATATTCTTGTTAAACACCTCAAGGTCACCATCTTGTTTGCCTAAAAAGATACACATTTCTTTTTTTTTTTTGTATGTTTGTAATTATCTTTTGCAGTCCTCCATTAGTTAACTACTGTTTTTTTTATTCTCTAGCGTGTGTGCAATCTATAATAATTAGTGCTATACATTCCAAAATTAAGTACAGTGGACCCCCGCATAACGATTACCTCCGAATGCGACCAATTATGTAAGTGTATTCATGTAAGTGCGTTTGTACGTGTATGTTTGGGGATCTGAAATGGACTAATCTACTTCACAATATTTCTTATGGGAACAAATTCGGTCAGTACTGGCGCCTGAACATACTTCTGGAGTGAAAAAATATCGTTAACCGGGGGTCCACTGTACTACTGTTTTGAAACTTCCCTTTTTGTTTACTGTCTAAAAAATAAACATTCCTATTTTTTATACACTTGTAACTATCTTTTGGAATCCTCCATTAGTTAACTACTATCTTTTTTATTCTCTAGTGTGTGTGCAGTCTATAATAATTAGTGTAATACAATCCAAAGTTAAGTACTCCTGTTTTGAAACCCCCCTTGTTTTGTTTACTGTCTAGCATTAGTGCAAACACTGTTAGGTGCTATTTTTATACCTAGTCTTAATAGTTCATTATTTTTATTACTAATCATACAATTTCTTTATGGTGCTATTACTTGCCTAAATTTTGTGCTTTAAGTCAAATCTTACTATTTAAATTTTATTTAAGACCTTTTTTTACTATCTTTTGTATTATTATTATTATTACTGTTTAGTATCTGTGCAATCTGTTGAATTGTTCTTCTGTTACCTACATTTTGTACTGCTTGTATAAGCTCTCATATCACCTCCAGTGCAACATTAATAGTTATCTTTATACTATTTATACATTGTTAAACTTGCATTAGTCATATGATTGTAAACATCGATCCTGACATTAACCTTTTATTAAATGACACAAATGATCCTAACAACAATTGCCTTTATTACACTGCTGGTCAGACAAAGACACTACTCAGTACCAACAATAACATAACAGTATTCAGTTATAATGTCAGATCACTAAGCAAGCACTATGATGACCTCCAGGCACCACTGAATTCACTAAATGTCAGTATGTCCATAATTACTCTCACTGAAACATGGCTAAAACACGATGTTACAAACATCTGTTCCATACCTTAAGGGCACAGGCCGCCGAGAGGCCACCGAGTCTGAGCCTAAATACACCAAAAAATCGAAAAAATATGGAAAATGAGTTATTCATACAGAAAAATAGCTTAACTCTTTGGCAACACAATGGTACAAGAATCAATGTTCTACAATGTTTCTACAAGAAATTATAGTCATTTATATCAGGTATGGTGGCGGCGGCGATGTAGGCCATAATATAGCGAGAGTCCACCAGCAATATTCGATATAAATGAGTTACTCCTCGTCCCCTTCTTCTATTGTTTGGTATGTGAGTGATAGAAAACGGTGTTTTGAAGAGGATAACTGCACTAGAACATCAGTTTACTAAGAAATACACCGAAAAAAACACGATTTCCGCGCAAAAAAAAATTTTTTTTTGAGACGGTAGGCCGGCCGACGTTCTAGGCCTATATCTCGGAAGTAACTTATTCACTTATTTCGCTCCATAACTCCATTATTAATGATTGTATTGAAATGATTTTCACAGACAATATAAAACAAAGTGTGTTTGAAATTGAGACATAAAATTTTTTGGAAGATCTCAAATATTTTTGATTTTATGCGGGGTTAAAAGGCAGATATTTTGGCTTTAACTTGATAATAAGATATATTAGATGAAATGGCTATGTTAAAATGTCGTGCTAGTTGTATTCTAACAGTTGGGAATGTCGGAAGTGCCACTCGTAGTGCCAATTTGTCAAGTCATGCTGCCATATATAAAAATTATGTTTATATTTTTTTCTCTGTTGTTTGTTGGCCATTCATACTGAAACTTCGTCACATGCTTCTACATATGCACCTCTAAAAGTACACCAAAAATAAAATAAATCGGTTGAAAATAAAAAAACAAAAAAAACAGTTAGTAACTTGGCGGCCTGCGCCCTTAAATTTAAATCCAAAGACCTTACAAAACCTCTAACAGTCAGAGCAATTTATAGAGTTCCTCACTCCAATATTTACTCTTTTAGTGAAAAACTAAGAAACATAATAACTAGCACTGAAATGAATAAACACTACCAAATACTTACAGGGGACTTCAACATAAATCTCATCCAGGACCATGACCCACAAGTGACTGAATTCACAAACACTATGAACAGCTGCTTGCTTCTACCAACAATAACAAAACCTACAAGAATCACTGACACAAATGCCTCATTACTAGACCATATCTGGACAAACACTATATCCCTGTTAAAAGCAGGCATAATCACAGATGACACCACAGACCACTATCCCATCTTTCTCATAACCAACTTGTGTAAAGTGCCCCAGGACACAACTAAGGTCACATTCCAACTACATGACGAGTCATTTGTTAATAACTCCATTTCAGCATTTAGTGACATGGGCAAAACAAGCTAGCAGACAACTTAGATATTGATGAATGTGCTAATATTTTTTTACAAAAAACCTAAAACCTCTGTAACATGCATTGCTCAATAAAAACTAAGCAGATCACAGCAGAGAGACTAAACAGCCCCTGGCTTACAAACAGCATCGACATATTGATAAAAAACCTCTATATGAAAAACAGTACAGAATGGGTCTAATAAAGGATCTCACAAAGCGTTACTCGTCAGTACTAACCAACCTAATGAGGAGGTCCAAAAAACTGTATTATGAAAACAGATTTCATGATATAAAAGGTGATATGAAAAAGGCCTAGAAAACTTTATCTGAAATTCTAGGATAAAAAGCCTGTCACAAAACAGAATTATTACCTTAACCCTTAACCCTTTGAGGGTTTCGGCCATACTAGTATGGCTTACGACCCAGGGTTTTTGACGTACTAGTACGCCTAAATTCTAGCGCCCTCAAATCTAGTGGGAGAAAGCTTGTAGGCATACATATGAAAGAATGGGTCTATGTGGTCAGTGTGCACAGTATGAAAAAAATCCTGCAGCACACAGTGCATAATGAGAAAAAAAACTTAGACCGTTTTTTTTTTTAATAAAAGAGCGAATTTGCATTGTATTTTCGTATGGTATTTATTGTTGTATTCTAGTTTTCTTGGTCTCATTTTATAGAATGGAAGACATATTACAGAAATTGAGATGATTTTGACTGGTTTTTCAATGAAAAGTACCTTGAAATTGAGCTCAAAGTAGCAGAAATGTTTGATTTTTACCAAAGTTCAAAAGTAAACAAATCATGCCAAGCGTCCAATACATGTCAACTGGTGAGTCTAATATTCTTTCGCAAGTATGCCAATATTATTTATACCATTTTTTACACTAATGCAGTAGTCTGCATAACAGTAAATCTTCTATTTTTTGTGAGAATAAAAATTCAAAGTGGAAAGCAAAAGAATGTAAGAGGGGCCTTGAGACGTGACTAATGAACAGAGCAAATGACATTTTAGTGCCAGGAATGTCTTTCTTATTTGTTCTGGACCCTATTCGGAAATAGGCATTTTTTGAAATTTGTGTGAAATTGGCAAAATTGCTAAATTCTGACCACTGTACTGGATAGTTGAAATTGACAAATAGGTGGTTTCTTGCACTCATTCGATAGAAAAAATGGAGTTCTAGCTAAATATTCATGTTTTTTGTCGACTAGTACAGTGGAATTGGCCGAAAATGATGCTCAAAGTGGGCAAGATTGTCGATGCGCAAACATCGCCGAGACCGCTAACTTTGCGAGAGCATAATTCCATAAGTTTTCCATCAAATTTCAAACTTTTGGTGTCATTATGATCAGGAAAAGATTCTCTATCTTTTCATAAGAGAAAATTATTTTTTTTTTTTTAAATTTGGCCGACCCTGAGAACGAGTCTCGGAGAGGGCCTGTCGACCCTCAAAGGGTTAAACTGTCTAAACATAGATATACGTTTGCTCACGTAGCGCTCTGTACATAGATCAACGTTTTATTGTTCATTCCTGCAAATTTGGCACAGTAGGCTTGAGTCAACTAGACATGAAAGAATGGGTCTGTGCACTCAGTGTGCACAGTATTAAAAAAATCTGGGAGCACTTAGCACCTTGTGGGGGAACCAGTTCAATTGAGAACCAGCTAGAGCAAATAGCGTGGCAAACACCAGGGATTCACTGATGCCATGTCACATTAACACTACCATTTTAAGAGGAAAGTAAAAATAGGTTAGATAAATTCAGTGGACCCCTGCCTTACGAACACATCGTGTTACGTTAAATCCGTCATACGAAGCATTTGAAAGCAAAAATTTTGCCTCGCCTGACAATAAAAAACTCTCCTTACATGATTCATCCGGGACGCGTCCCATGTGTGGCTTCAGTGCCAGTGCGGTCGCATCTACGCATACATTCGGTACATTTCACATTATCCCAGTGTTTTTAGTGCTTGTAACTGCAAAATAAGTCAACATGGACCCCAAAAAAAGCTTCTAGTGCCATCCCTATGGTAAAAAGGGTGAGAATTAATATGGAAATGTGTGCAAAGTAGGTTGAACTGCAAACCTTTACAGATGAAAATCACCCTGACAGAGCTACTGCAAGCCATGTTGACAACCTGTACAATGACAATGTAATGGCCCATTTTAGGAAAGTCTTAAAGGAACGGGAGGTATAGAGCTCTATGGACAGATTTGTTGTGGGACAGAGGTTCAGTGATTCTCAAGCTGGTCCTAGTGGCATTAAAAGAAGAAGGGAAGTAACCCCGGAAAAGGACTTGGTACCTCAAGTCCTAATGGAAGGGGATTCCCCTTCTAAACAATAACTTCCACACACTCCCCTCCTCCCATCCCATCATTCATCACCAGATCTTCAATAAAGGTAAGTGTCATGTATTCTATTCTTAGTAGAGTAGTAATTGTGCATGTCTTCTTCAGTTTTTGTGTACAGTGGACCCCCGGTTAACGATATTTTTTCACTCCAGAAGTATGTTCAGGTGCCAGTACTGACCGAATTTGTTCCCATAAGGAATATTGTGAAGTAGATTAGTCCATTTCAGACCCCCAAACATACACGTACAAACGCACTTACATAAATACACTTACATAATTGGTCGCATTCGGAGGTAATCGTTATGCGGGGGTCCACTGTATTAAAATTAATATTTCATGTGGTAAATTTTTTTTTTTTCATACTTTGGGGTGTCAGGAATGGATTAATTTGATTTCCATTATTTCTTATGGGGAAAATTAATTCGGCTAACGATAATTTTGGCTTACGATGAGCTCTCAGGAATGGATTAATATCGTAAGGCGGGGGTCCACTGTATATGAGTGAGTGTGGGTGGGTGTGAGTTGGACCTGACTAGCTTGTGCTACTAGGTCTGATGTCATGCTCCTTCCTTCAGTGGATGTGACCTGACTAGGTGAGGTCATTAGTCTAAGCCCGGGGGAAAGGGAGGTGACATAGACCTGCCTTGCATGGGCCAGTAGGCATGCTGCAGTGTTCCTTCTTTCTTATGTTCTTATGTATTCGGCAGGCTGGCCAGCTGGCTGGCTCGCTTTGGCTGTCTCTGGCTGTTTCTCTGTCTATATCTCCGTCTATCTATATCTCTGTCTCACATGTACACAAGTACAGTTATTATACATAATGTAAATTACCTAGGATAACCCAAAAATTCCAGGCAAAGATAGACAGACAGATAGATATACAAACATGCTTGTGTGTATCAGTGAAAACATATAATGCCAGGGTTCTCCCAAGCGCCCATTTATCTAATGTCACTGGGCCATCAACAGTTGTCATAACACTATTCAAGGAGTTTCGTATACATTTACTCCAGGCAGACAGAAAGATAAGCAGAGACAGATAGACATGTTTGTGTGTAAATGATAAATACAGTGAGGATTAGCTAAATACATGAGTGTGGGTGGGTGTGAGTTGGACCTGACTAGCTTGTGTTACTAGGTCTGATGTCATGCTCCTTCAGTGGATGTGACATGACTAGGTGGGTCATTGGTCTAAGCCAGGGGGGAGGGACATGGACTTACCTTGCATGGGCCAGTAGACCTGCTGCAGTGTTCCTTCTTTCTTATGTTTTTATGTATTCGGCAGGCTGGCTTTGGCTGGCTCTCTGTCTATATATCTGTATCTGTCTATATCTCTGTCTATCTGTCTCTCACATGCACACACAAGTACAGTTATTATACATAGTGTAAATTACCTAGGATAACCCAAAAATTCCAGGCAAAGATAGACAGTATGTAAAGTAAAAGGACACAAGTGCAACTAATGTGACATTTATTGTGGCAACGTTTCGCTCTCCAGGAGCTTTATCAAGCCATTCGAATGGCTTGATAAAGCTCCTGGAGAGCGAAACGTTGCCACAATAAATGTCACAATAGTTGCACTTGTGTCCTTTTACTTTACATATTGTCGGTAATTCTACCAACTTTATTACAAAGATAGACAGACAGACAGAGACAGATAGATGGACAAACATGTTTGTGTGTCAGTGAAAACATATAAATCCAGGGTTCCCCGAGCACCCATTTATCAAGTGTCACTGGGCTGTCAACAGTTGTCATAACACCATTCTTCTTGGAGTTTCATATACGTATTCTCCAGGCAGACAGAAAGACAGATAAGCAAAGACAGACAGACAGGCAGACAGATAGAAACAGATAGACAGGCAGATAGACACAGATGGACAAAGAGACAAGACATGTTTGTGTGTAACAGTGATAACAAATACAGCGAGGGTTAGTTGGAGCAGTGGGTATTTATCAAATGTCACTGGGCTATCAACAGTATAGGGATGCCTTTCAAAACAACATGCATCAAGGTAATATGCCAGGGTATCTAAAACATTGCTGGGACCCATAAATACTTTGTATATACAGTGGACCCCCGGTTAACGATTTTAATCCGTGCAAGAGGGCTCATCGTTATGCGAAATAATCGTTATGGCGAATTAATTTCCCCGAAAAAAATAATGGAAATAAAATTAATCCGTTCAAGACGCCCAAAAGTATGAAAAAAAAAATTTTTTTACAACAGATGTAATGTTAATTTTAATACACACAACAAACTGAAAAAGGCATGCACAATTACATGACACGTACTTTTATTATTGAAGATCTGGTGATGATTGATGGGATGGGAGAGGGGAGAAGGGGCCATTATCTTTTACTGTTTAGAGATAGGGAATCCCCTTCCATTAGGATCTTGAGGTAGCAAGTCCTTTTTCTGGGGTTTACTTCCCTTCTTCTTTTTAATGCACTAGGACCAGCTTACAGAGTCACTGGACCTCTGTCCGCACGAACCAATCCGTCCATAGTAGCTCTGTACCTCCCCCGATTCTTTCAAGACTTTCCTAAAATGGCCATAACATTGTCACTGAAATAGTCACAAAGCACGGCTTGCAAACAGCTTGTGTCAGGGTGTTATCATATATAAAGGTTTGCAGTTCACAACACACAGCACACATTTCCTTAATCGTTGAAGTAGCACAAATGGATTCCCACAAAATGGCAATAGGCTTCTCAGGGTAGCCGCCAACCCTCAAAATCTTTCTTAATTTCCTTACTAAAATCGCACCGCTTTTTTACCACAGGTTGGCACTCATGAAGCTTTCTTGGGGCCCATGGTCACTTATTTTCCAGAAGCACCACCGAAAAAACTGTAATAATCACGAAATATTCCGAGTGTAAAGGCTTGGAAGTTACCGCGGAGCTGGCGGGTAAACAATGAGTACGGCCGCCACATGTGAGTGGCACATATGAACGCGTCCTCGACGAAAATCGCGTATGCGGGTTTTTAATCGGTATGCGGGGCAAACATTTTTTGCGATAAAAATAATCGTTATGCGGAAAAATCGCTTATGCGATGCCATCGTATGCGGGGTCCACTGTATTTCTGAGACAATGAGTAAATAACCCGGCAGGTGTCAATGTTCCACCTGTTTCAATGTGATTAATGACTATTTTGAGCACTATTTCAGTACCCAATACAGTGGACCCCCCCCCCCCGCCTTAACGATATTAATCACCGTATCCAGAAGCTCATCGTAAGCAAAATTATCGTTAGCCCCCGAATTAATTTCCCCATAGAGAAAATAATGGAAAATCAAATTAATCTTGTTCCCTTGGACACCCCAAAGTACTAAAAAAAAATCACCACAAGAAAATAATAATTTTAATACACACAAACTGAAGAAGACGTGCACAATTACTACTCTACTAAGAATAGAATACATGATGCTTACCTTTATTGAAAATCTGGTGATGATTGATGGGATGGGAGGAGGGGAGGGGGTTGGAAGTTGTTATTGTTTAGAAGGGAATCCCCATCCGAATAGGACATTGAGGTAGCAAACCCTTTTTCCCTTTTCTGGTGTATGCCTTCCCTACCCCCCCCTCTTCTTTTAACCATTTCAGGGTCCAGAGGCCAAATTTCGAAGTGTGCACCAGGGTCCAAGAATTTTTCAAAAAATAATTGTTATTTTTTCTTATGAAATGGTAGAGAACCTTTTTCTGAAGGTAATAAAACAAAAAGTACGAACTTAGATGGAAAATTGGACGAGATTATCTCTTCAGCGAAATTTCTGTGTCCAGGGCAATATTTACGTATTAATAAGCGATTTTGCTGACTTTGTACTCCCATTAAAGGCCAATCACAGTATTTCCAGTTGTCCAAATTCTTAGCTTATTTTCCTATTATTACTTCTATTCTATCGATTGAGCACAAGAACATGCCAAGTCAATTGTTTCAAAACTACAAAATGAAGTGACTGGAAATGGTAATTTGGCCAATTAAAGCAAAGTTCAAAATATCCCATTTCAAAATTAGGGTCCCCCAGAAATAAACAAAAGCAGTGCATTCCTGGCACTAACTAACAATTTCTTCTGTTCATTAAGTTTACATTTTTTAGGCTTTACAAATGAATTCCATTTTGATTATTTGTTTCACATAAGAATTTTTAATTCAAACCAAAATAGAAGATTTACTGTATGCAATAGCTTTAGAATTGTATAAATAATATCAGCACATTTGTGAACGTATATTAGACCCACCAGCTGGTGTGTATTAGACTTGTGAAGTCATTTGTTTAGCATCTTGAAACATCGGCAAAAATTTAAAACAATTCTTCTGCTACTTTGAGCTCAGTTTCAAGCCATTTCCAGTACTAAAACCAATCAAAATCATCTCTATTTCTGTAGTATATCTTCCATTCTATCAAATGAGATCAAGAAATTGCAAATACAACTGTACAGTGGACCCTCACATAACGCTATTAATCCATTCCTGAGAGCTCAATGTTAGGCGAAATTATCGTTATGCGAATTAATTTTCCCCATAAGAAATAATGGAAATCAAATTAATTTGTTCCTGACACCCAAAAGTATGACAAAAAAAATTTTTACCACATGAAATATTAATTTTAATACACACAAACTGAAGAAGACCTGCACAGTTACATGACACCTTTATTGAAGATCTGGTGATGATTGATGGGATGGGAGGAGGGGAGAATGTTGATGGTCTTAGTGTTTAGAAGGGGAATCCCCCTTCCATTAGGACTTGAGGTGTCCAGTCCTTTTGTGGGGTTACTTCCCTTCTTCTTTTAATGCCACTAGGACCAGCTTCAGAGTCACTGGACTTCTGTCCAGTGACTTTCCTAAAGTGGTTCACAACATTGTCAGTGTACAGGTTGCCAACACGGCTTGCAACAGCTGTCTGAGGGTGATTTTCATCCGTAAAGGTTTGCACTTAGAGCCACATTGCACAGATTTCCGTAATCTTTGAAGTAGGCAACTTCTTCAATTTCTCTCTCCCCTCTTCCGAAGCAGTTTCCTGAGGTCTGCCCTCTTGCTGTTGAAGATGATCTAGCAGCTCATCAGTGGTTAGTTCTTCATTGTCCTCCTCCACCAACTCTTCCACATCCTCCCCACTAACCTCCAACCCCAAGGACTTCCCCAATGCCACAATTGATTCCTCAACTGGCATACGCCTCTCAGGGTTAGCCTCAAATCCTTCAAAATCCCTTTGGTCTACACATTCTGGCCACAGTTTCTTCAAAGCAGAGTTCAAGGTCCTCTTCGTCACTCCCTCCCAAGCCTTATCTATAAGGTTTACAAAATTGAGGATATTAAAGTGATCTCTCCAAAACTCTCTTAGAGTCAATTGAGTTTCTGAGGTCACTTCAAAGCACCTTTCAAACAGAGCTTTTGTGTACAGTTTTTTGAAGTTTGCAATAACCTGTTGGTCCATGGGCTGCAGGAGAGGAGTGATATTAGGAGGCAAAAACTTGACCTTAATGAAGCTCATGTCCCCACAAAGTCGCTCTGCCAAGTCTGTAGGATGACCAGGGGCATTGTCTAACACCAGGAGGCACTTAAGGTCTAATTTCTTTTCAGTTAGGTAATTTTTCACATTGGGCGCAAATGCTTGGTTTAACCAGTCATAGAAAAAGTACCTAGTGACCCATGCCTTACTGTTTGCCCTCCACCTCACACACAAATTAGCCTTGAGGATATTCTTTTGCCTGAACGCTCTGGGAGTTTCAGAGTGATACACTAATAAAGGCTTCACTTTGCAATCATCACTAGCATTGGCACACATTAACAGAGTAAGCCTGTCTTTCATAGGCTTATGTCCTGGGAGTGCCTTTTCCTCCTCAGTAATGTAGGTCCTGCTTGGCATTTTCTTCCAAAACAGGCCTGTTTTGTCACAATTAAACACTTGTTCAGGTTCAGTCCTTCACTGTCTATGTATTCCTTGAATTCCTGCAGATATTTTTCATCTGCTTTGTGGTCCGAACTGGCAGCCTCACCATGCCTTATCACACTGTATGCCACTACGCTTCTTAAATCTCTCAAACCAACCTTTGCTGGCCTTAAATTCACTCACATCATCACTAGTTGCAGGCATTTTTCTAATTAAATCCTGATGCAACTTCCTAGCCTTTTCATATATGATCGCTTGAGAGATGCTATCTCCTGCTATCTGTTTTTCGTTTATCCTCACCAATAACAATCTCTCAACATCTTCTATCACTTGCGACCTCTGTTTCGAAAACAAAGTTGCACCTTTGGCAAGAGCAGCTTCCTTGATTGCCGTTTTCTTGGACACAATAGTAGTGATGATTGATTGGGGTTTACTATACAACCTGGCCAGCTCGGAGACACGCACTCCACTTTCATACTTAGCAATGATCTCTTTCTTCATCTCCATAGTAATTCTCACCCTTATTGCTGTAGGGTTGGCACTAGAAGCTTTCTTGGGGCCCATGGTCACTTATTTTGCAGGTGAAATCACTAAAAATGCTGTAATAATGCGAAATGTTCCGATTGTATGCTTGGATGTTACCGCGGAGACTGGCTTGTAAACAATGCCACCGGCGGAACAAGTGAGGCTGGCTCAGGCCGCACATGGACACGTCTCGGACCAAACGCGTTGAGTGAGTTTTTTAGCGCTATGCGAGGCCAAATTTTAGCGATAAAATGTATTGCTACGCGGATTTAACATTATGTGATGCCAACGTTAGGCAGGGGTCCACTGTAAGTAACATACAAAAAAACACTGCAAATTCGCTGTTTTAATCGAAAATTACGGTCTCAGTTTTTTTTTTCTCTCATTATGCACTGTGTGCTGCAGGATTTGTTATATGTGGTGCACACATACCACATAGATGTATTCTCTCATATCTAGGCCCAAATTTACTGCTCACAACTTATCAGAGTGAGCTGAGCTCATGGTGTAGGTCTACGTTTTGGACCCTGAACGTAAAGCCGTAGTTCTACGGCATTGACCCTGAAAGGGTTAAGAGTCTTCAGTAAAGGTAAAAGTGATGTTAAATGTTCATTTATCCATTTCATTAGTCCTTTATATTTATTTCTCATTGTTTTCTTCATATAAAACTATAGTTTTTCTCCATAAAATGTATTGTTTGTTAATACTTTTGGGTGTCTGGAACGGATTAATTGCATTTACATTATTTCTTGTGAAAAATATTGCTTCAGTTTTTGTCGAATTCGGTTTTCATCAGTCTTTATGAAACGATTTAATGATGAAAACCGAGATTCCACTGTTCTTCAAAATGGCTCACAAATCTAAGAAGTATGAATTACTGTAAAGGAATTGTTGAAAACAGAAAATTCTCTCATTATTAGGGAAAATAGATTAAATATTTTGTTAGCACTTTCAACAGGGAGAAGAATAGACCACAACTGTAAACAGAATGAATGGCACCAAATGGTTATGTCATCAGAACACAAATTACAGAACAGTTGGGTGGAACTTGAATTCATGACAAGTGAGTCCTAAAATTCACAGGCCAATGCATTAACCACTCAGCCACCTGGCTCTAACAACATTCATCCAACTAGGTATATTTCTGTACATCATAAGGTGGTGAATGTGAGTCTCACTGTGATCATATAGGTTTTCACAGATGGATCCCACACCAGTCTTGCTGTGGCCAGACTTGTGTGGCCATGCATTTGTAATAATATCATCGCAAACAAATTACAGAAGGGGTAGAACTTGAACCCATGGCAAGTGAGTTCTAAAACTCACAGGCCCAGTGCATTAACAACTCAGTCAGCTGGCCCTAATAAGATTCATCCAATTATCAGAAGGCATTTCTTCACAAATAATGGTAGACTGCTGAAATGGAACTCAAGAGAGAGTAATATGTGCTACGGTCACTAGAAATGTAAACAGTTTTTGGAAACTAAACGCTCATGATGGAACACCATGAACATAGATCCGCTCCAGTAACTGGAAATAGGTAATCACATATACGTAAGAACCATTTTTGATGGGACGTAAACATTTAGTGTGAAATATATGCATTTGACAAAGTGATGAATTTTATTTAATGTTCATGAAATTAGGCTGTAAAGTAAATAATGTGTGATGGGGCATGCTTTAACACCACAGGAGACATTCAGGGCATAATAAGGAACAAAAAATCCCTGGGACTGGGAGAAAGAAATCATGACAGTTATATGGCAAAGTGCAAAGAGTCGCAGCTTGTAGCAACCCTGTCACTTTCTTCCCACGAAGACATTGCTGTACCTGCATGTTGAGCAGATTTCCCATGAAGAATTTATTGCCAAGATTCCGGTAAGGTATCTATCTCGCTTGCATTTATACCTTGTAGATATTGTGTATTAAGTAAGGTCCTTAATGTAGTAAATGGCTTGTTGTTTTGCTGTGCTTTATAGTTTTAAATTAATGTAATGTAGCTTTGAAAAAAAATGTTGTTTAGGTTTATCAAGAGTAGTAAGTAAGATATCTTCGCAGGTGGGACTGGGCAGCAGTGGTCAGAGGTCTGGTGGAGGAGATGCCCCTAAGAAGAGGCACCAGTGTCCCTACTGTGTCTACTCCACTGCCAGAAAAGATCATTTGAAAAAACACATACGTACCCACACTGGGGAGAAACCATATGCATGTGCACACTGTCCATATCGCTCCTCTCAAAAATATAACTTAAAAAGTCATGAATTTACTCACAAGTTATAAAATTTTTCTGCAGCTTACACCGTTCTACAAATTTTTATAAACAAAATTGCAGCCAAAAATTATTTTGGTATGGGTGACTGCCAAGAGAAGTCATGATTGAAACTTGATACTTATATTTGACAGCATTTTGATTATGCCGAATAACCTGAAAGTCTAAATGCTCTGCACAGTAATGCGAGGCAAAATTGAGTTAAAAGTTTAAGTAAATGTGATTTACTGACAGTTGCTCAAATCCATTCCAAATGCTATCTAATAGTACGAAAGCTCTGCTACATAAATTATTATATTACATAACATTTCATTAGAATGAATAATTGTGAGCAGTGTTAAATATTTTTATAACTGATTCTGTACAATAATTATTGGGAGAAAATTTTGTTTCACAAAGTTAGTAATGCTGTAGCATTCAGCTTGTTAATATTTCTCACATCTGAAACCTAGTTCTAGTTTATAGAGTAAGCTTTAACTGTGACATTACTTTTGTGATATTTTTGTATATAATATGCTTATTTATTTTCTAAATTATATATTACATTATATACAGCAGCACAGTGTTATTGCTAAGCATGTTTTAGGATGAAAGGAAAAATTTTTACCCATGAAGTGTTTCATAATAATGTACCTGAAAGCTATCTTGTTTTACAAAAATATAGGCTTCATTTTTTCCCTACAATAATATTAAAGAAATTTTTGGAAAGTGTAGTGTCACTAAAACTACCTTTTGTAGAATAAGATACCTGCATCAGGGGCCATGGGAAATCCAGACAGACATATTGTTTTTAGTATCCACATGAAATTAGGCTCTCTAAGCTGTGGCAGTGTTCTAGATGAGAGATGTCCAACATGCAGTCCATGGGCTGAATATGGCTCACTTGACTACAGAGTTCACACCACATGAAACTTTTTGTAATTTTATTTTACCGAATTAGCTAGCTCATTACTAGGCCAACAAGGCCTAACCAACTCCCTGCCACTTTTCCATAATTGACTCTCACTGGGTTCCTTATTTTTGAATAACAGGATACACTTCACTGATGATGTCAACAAATAATTAATGTGACCTATTCACGTGTATTTCTGACCGTGTAGCAGACTAATAAAGAGCATGGATGCCTTTTGTCTTGATGCTTAGTTAAGTCCTCTGCCTCATAGTTATTCTCTTGTGGTGCTGCCTGGGCTCTGGACTTAGTCCAGAGCCCAGGCAAAATTTGGGGCCCATGAGTGGAGCCAGGCTCCACCGGCCTTGAGGCAGCAAGCAGCAGGCACCAGAGGGCCCTAATGAGGTTGGGGCAAGAGTCCACTTGATGGACACTGGGCCTCACAATATAGAAGAGTGCCTGTACAAGACCAGTAGGAAAAGAGGGGATACATGTCCTTACACAACAGGGGCACTCTGTAAAGGGACTTTTCCTCACTAAGCCCATGTAAAAAATACCTAGAGGTGCAGGATTGACTGGCCAGTGGCAGACAGGATAGATGCTAGTATGGGTATTGCAAGTTCTGTGTGCCAGACAAAGCAAACATTCCATTATAAGCATTATAAGAGCTGTGGTAACAGCATCTAAATAAGAACGTAGACAGCTCCCAGAAGCGATGTGGTCATGGAGAAGTAGGGATGGAGGTGACTAGGCTGGACAGAAGCTGCTCAGGCCAGAACTGGTGCCTGAGCAACACCACAATAATAAGGTAATCACAGTAAGGTAGAGTGTGGAGAAAACAAGGGCTTAACTAAGCATCTGAACCATTACTGAGGCTAGGAGTAGTTATCTTTAGGTAGGTACAGGTTTACTATCTTTTATGCAAGTCTGCTTTATTAGAATTTGTTTTTATGCAATTCCAAAATTACATTGGCCATTTCTATATGTACACTATATATTTCCCATAAGTAATCTGTGCTTTTTGAAAAATACACCGAAAATTATTCTTATGCAGATTAACCCTTTCAGGGTCCCCAGGCCCTCTCTGAGACTTGTTCTCAGGGTTGCCAATTTAAAAATAAATTAGTTTTTCTTATGAAAAGATAGAGAATCTTTTCCCGATCATAATGACACCAAAAGTATGAAATTTGATGGAAAACTTACGGAATTATGCTCTCGCGAAGTTAGCGGTCTCGACGATGTTTATGCATCGGCGATTTTGCCCACTTTGAGCCCTATTTTCAGCCAATTCCAGTGTACTAGTCGACAAAAATCTTAACTATTTTGCTAGAACTCCATTTTTTCTATCGAATGAGTACAAGAAACCACCCATTTACCGATTTCAGGTATCCAATAAAGTGGTCAGAATTTAACCCTTTCAGGGTCCGTCCCGTAGATCTACGGCTTTACGTTCAGGGTCCAAACCGTAGATCTACGCCATGAGCTCAGCTCACTCTGATAAACTGTGAGTGGTACATTTGGGCCTAGATATGAGAGAATACATCTATGTGGTATGTGTGCACCACATAAAACAGATCCTGCAGCACACTGTGTATAATGAGAGAAAAAAAATGAAATCATGATTTTTCGATTAAAACAGCAACTTTGCAGTGTTTTTTCGTATGTTTTTTATAGTTGTATTTGCGATTTCTTGGTCTCATTTGATAGAATGGAAGACATATTACAGAAATAGAGATGATTTTGATTGGTTTTAGCATTGGAAATGGCTTGAAACTGAGCTCAAAGTAGCAGAAATGTTAAATTTTTGCCGATATTCAAGAGTAAACAAGCGACCTCACACATCTAATACACGTCAGTGGTGGGTCTAATATACATTCACAAATATGGTGATGATATTTATACAATTATTACAGTATTGCATAACAGTAAATCTTCTTATTTTTTGGTGTGAATAAAAATTCATTATGTGAATAAAAAATCAAAATGGAATTTGTTTGTAAAGCCTCAAAACATAACTAATGAACAGAGGAAATGTTAGTTTAGTGCCGGAGAATGCCTACATTGTTCATTCTGGACCCTATTTTGAAATTGGAATATTTTGAACTTTGTGTTAAATTGGCCAAATTAACAATTTCCGATTCACTTTATTTTGTAGTTGAAACAGTTGAATTGGCGATTTCTTGTGCTCAATCGATAGAATAGAAGTAATACTAGTGAAATAGCTATGAATTTGGTTGATTGGAATAATGTAATTGGCCTAAAATGGGAATCAAAGTCGGCAAAATCGCCGATTCGTAAATATCGCTGACACATCAAAATTCGCGAGAGCATAATTTCGTCAATTTTCCACCAAATTTCATACTTTTTGTTTTATTACCTTCACAAAAAGATTCTCTACGATTTCATAAGAAAAAATAACAAATTTTTTTTTTTGAAAATTCTTGGACACTGGTGCGTGACTCCAGATTTGGGCCTTGGACCCTGAAAGGGTTAACAATTTTGTAAATTTCACACAAATTTCAAAAGATGCCAATTTCCGAATAGGGTCCAGAATAAACAAGAAAGACATTCCTGGCACTAAAATAACAAGTTCTCTGTTCGTTAGTCACATCCCCAGGCCCCTCTTATATTTCTTTGACTTTCCACTTTGAATTTTTATTCTTACAAAAAATAGAAGATTTACTGTTATGCAGACTACTGCATTAGTGTAGAAATGGTATAAATAATATCAGTGCACTTGTGAACGAATATTAAACTCATCAGCTGACGTGTATTGGACGCTTGGCATGATTTATTTACTTTTGTAAAAATCGAACATTTCTGCTACTTTGAGCTCAATTTCAAGGTACTTTTCATTGTGAAACCAGTCAAAATCATCTCAATTTCTGTAATATGTCTTCCATTCTGTAAAATGAGACCATGAAAACTAGAATACAACAATAAATACCATACGAAAATACAGTGCAAAGTCGCTGTTTTAATACAAAAACATGGTCATAGGTGTTTTTTTTCTCGTTACGAACTGTGTGCTGCAGGATTTTTTTTTTATACTGCGCACACTGACCAAATAGACCCATTCTTTCATATGTAGGACTACCAGCTTCCTCTCACTAGATTTGAGGGCGCTAGAATTTAGGCGTACTAGTACATCAAAAACCCTGGGTTGTAAGCCGTACTAGTACGGCCGAAACCCTGAAAGAGTTAAATGTTGATGGATGGATTGAGCTTAGTACATCTGCCATGGGCCTGGAATACATCTATCACATAGAGTGAGGGATGCTTGTAATAGGAATGATATATTCGGCATCCTATAGTCTCTCGTGCATACAGCATATTTTATATGCATTCACTCCAAGAGTACAATCCCTTCAGCTATTACCAAAGACTATTTGCATTGCATTTCTTTTCCTGTGATAGATATTTATAAGTGAGTGTAGTTTTTAAAGTTTAACCATTGCAGAAATTTTAATTTTAGTCAACATTTTCTATAAGCCAGTGCAGTTTTGTTTAAAATGCACAACATTCGAATAGTGTATCACATGAAAAAAGAAGAAAACTCAAAAATGAAAAGAGTGACTTAAATTAAGGTATAGTGATCATATCACCATTAAAATCAGGTGGTAACATGTCTTTGTAATATGCAAGAGGATGAAACTTGTTCAAATTGATAGAAAACTGTACAAATAAAACCCTTTTTTTTTTTTTTTTTTTTTTTTCTCTCTCAAATTAGCTTAAGTAAATTAACCTGGCTCAGCCTTGGAAATAGTTTATTATATACTTGATTTAGGTGAATTTGTTTATCTAAATGGTTTTTGCTTTGTATCCAGAGGCTGCTATAAGGAGCCAACACAACACTAGTTGTGTTTGTTTATTTCTGCCAGTAGCTTACATTATTATACATAACAGTCTAATTAATGTGTTAATGTTATGAAATTTTGTGGACTTGCAGTAAGCAAACATTCTCCAGTTTTTAATTGTACTGTAATTAAAAGTAACCCCAGCTATTAACCCTTTCACTGCCCAGACCCATGAGATTAATATTCCTCTCAGTATCCACTATTTTCAATGAGTAAAAAAAAATTCTTCTGAAATGGTAAAGAATATTTTTTCTGAAGCTAATAACATCAAAAGTACAAAATTTGATGAAAAACTTACAGAATTATGCAGGCGCAAAGTTAGGAGTCTCTGCGCAATTTATGCAGCGTCAATTTCACCCACTGTTGTAAGCCAATTAAATTACTCCCTACAACCAAATTCTTAGCTATTTCACTAGTATACCTTCCGTTTTGTTGACTGAGAATAAGAAACCACTTGAATTAGAAATTTGGGCAATTTTTAGATTCCAAAATAAACTATGTAGACATTTCTGGCATTGAACCAGCATTTCCTCTGTTCATTAATCACAATCCCAGGCCTTGCTTATATTACACTTGCCTTTCATTTTGAATTCATGATCACAATAGAAGACTTATTTTATTTCTCAAATAATAAAATATAACCAGGAATGATTGGTTGTGGTTTACATCATCCCAATAATTGAATCAGACCAGGGGGTGTAGGGGACCTTATCCACAAAAAATCGAATATATATTTCTGCTTCTTTGAGCTGAATTACAAGATATTTCCATTCCCAAAACCTACCAAAATCATCTCCATTTCAGTAGTATGTCTTCTTTCTATCAAATTATACCAAGAAACGGCCATTTCAACCATGAAAACTATTCTAGAAAACTCCTCAAAGTTGCTATTTTAACCCTTTCAGGGTCGAGAGGCCCTCTCCTGAACTTGTACTCAGGGTTGAAGATTTTTCGAAAAAAAATAAAAATTATTTTTTCGTATGAAATGATAGAGAATATTTTCCCAATCATAATGACAGAAAAAGTATGAAATTTGACGGAAAACTTACGGTACAGGTCCTCCATCACAAATCCGGCATCACTGGGACCTACAGTATGCCGGATTACTGAGTTTGCCGAATTACAGAGTGGTTAGGTTAGAATATACTTAATAAAATTAACCAACTTGACTTATACAGTTCATTGAACATTGGCAAAATTCGAACATTTCCGCTATTTTGAGCTCAATTTCAAGGTACTTTTCGTTATGAAAGCAATCAAAATCATGTCTATTTCTGTAATATATCTTCCATTCTATCAAATGAGTCCAAAAAATTGAGAATACAACCATAAAAACCATAGGAAAATATACAGTGGACCCCCGCATAACGATTACCTCCGAATGCGACCAATTATGTAAGTGTATTTATGTAAGTGCGTTTGTATGTGTATGTTTGGGGGTCTGAAATGGACTAATCTACTTCACAATATTTCTTATGGGAACAAATTCGGTCAGTACTGGCACCTGAACATACTTCTGGAGTGAAAAAATATCGTTAACCGGGGGTCCACCGTACTGCAAAGAGGCGGCTAATGGCTGAGAAGTTAACTCACTTATTTATCGTCCATCTTTTTTATTTTTGTTACAAGTTAAGAAGCATCTTTCCATCATACATTGCCGAAGTTTCAGTGAGATAGCCCAACAAACAACCGAAAAATTTTTTTTACCAAAAATCATGTATGGCAAGCCCAAGCCAGGTACTGGAAATAAGTCACTGTGTCTGACTTTTCTGGGTTATCCTAGGTTCTCTATACAAACACTGCTATGTATGATAATCTATGTAACTATTTGTGTATACCTGAATAAACTTATTGACTTCTAGTCTGTTGACTGAGTACAAGAAGCCACCCATTCACTTATTTCAACTACCCAATAAAGTGGTCAGGAATTGGCAATTTGGCCAATTTCACACAAATTTCAACAGATACCAATTTCAAAATAGGATCCAGAATAAACAAGGCAGACATTCCTGGCACTAAAATAACATTTTCTCTGTTCATTAGTCACAACTACATGCCCCTCTTATATTACTCTTGCTTTTCATTTGGAATTTTTATTCACAAAAAAAAAATAGAAGATTTACTGTTATGCAGACTGCTGCATTATTGTAATAATTACATAAATAATGTCAATCCATTCTTGATTCCGTACTGGAAGTAAGACTGGCAGGCGGACAGGTATTGGATGGTGACGTCATTTGTTTACTCTTGAGCTTCGCTAAAGAATAGAACATTTTCGCTACTGTGAGCACAATTTCAAGGTACTTTTCATCATGAAAGCAATCAAAATCATATCTATTTCTGTAATATATCTTTCATTCTATCAAATGAGACCGAGAAAATGATAATATAACCATAACCTTACAAAAATGTACCGCTAAGTGGCCGCTAATGGCTGAGAAGTGAACTCCGCTATTTATGGTCTGATTTCTTTCATTTTTCGTGCACGTGAAGAAGTATCTTTCCATCATACATTGCCCAAGTTTGAATAAGATAACCCAACAAACAACTGAGAAAATAATAATAATAATATCTTTATTTACTACACGTACATGTACAAGGTATACAGGCCTAGCTGACATCAGTGACATACTACTGTATAGAAAGGCACTTGTTATGCTGAGAAAATTAGGTCAGTTTCCCAGGATAACATCCACACTAGTCGACTAACACCCAGGTACCCATTTACTGATGGGTAAACATAGACAACAGGTGTAAAGAAACACGCCTAATGTTTCTACCCTGGCTGGGAATCGAATATTTACCAAAAAAATCATATATGGCTAACCCAAGCCAGGTACTAAAAATTTAGCCATGTTGACTTTTTTTTGGGTTATCCTAGGTTCTCTATACATATGCTGCTATGTGTGATAATCTATAGAGAGAAAATAACTTTTTTGTTTCATGTTTATGGTGGAGTACGAGTGTATATCATAGTTAGCCCTGTGCTATGCTCCATTTTCTCTAATATAAGCCACCAAGACAAGGATAGGAGAATGGTATTTGTTTACCATATCCTCTTCATAACTCTGTTGAACTGCTCGGTGTTATGCCAAATATTATTCATTATGGAGTATTTAACATGTTTTATGTTATTTATATTGCTCCTTACATCATATTAGATCTTTTGTGATAGGCAAATAAGCTGCAGTGTTGATATTAGCGTAATAATAAGGCATATTCTCCTGCATCATGAGACTGAGCTCATGGCAACTGACAGTGGCTTCAAAGCCACCTTATCTTTAATGGATAATGTACTGTGTAGGTGCTTTACATAATGAGAAGCATTTCTTTTATTCATTGGAACCATGGCTAGGGCTAAAAGTAAGCAGGTTAAAACAATAAATGGAGAAAAAGAAATTGGAATGTCTTATGCAGCAAGTAGCGCCACCAAACAGTATCAGCAGGTTGGTGTGGCGACCCTGGAAATTTGAAATTATGCTAGCCAAAATTAGTGCCGAATAACTGAAGGAACCGAATAACTGATTGCCGGATTTGTGATGGCGGACCTGTATTATGCTCTCACGAAGAAGTAGTCTCGACGATGTTTACGCATTGGTGATTTTGCCCACTTTGAACCCTATTTTCGGCCAATTCCAATGTACCACTCGAAAAAATGATAACTATTTCAGTAGAACTCCATTTGTTCTATTGAATGAGTACAAGAAACCACCCATTTACCAGTTTCAACTATCCAATTAAGTGATCAGAAATTGGCAATTTCACCAATTTCACACAAATATCAAAAGATGCCAATTTCCAAATAGGGTCCAGAATAAACAAGACAGACATTCCTGGCACTAAGATAACATTTTCTCTGTTCATTAGTCACGTCCCCACGCCCCTCGTACATTTCTCACAAAAAAAAAAAAAAAAATAGAAGGTTTACTGTTATGCAGACTACTGCATTAGTGTAGAAATGGTATAAATAATATCAGCACACTTGTGAAAGAATATTAAACTCACCAGTTGATGTGTATTGAACGCTTGGCATGATTTGTTTACTTTTGAACTTCAGTAAAAATCGAACATTTCTGCTACTTTGAGCTCAATTTCAAGGTACTTTTCATTGTGAAACCAGTCAAAATCATCTCATTTTCCATAATATGTCTTCCATTCTATAAAATGAGACTAGGAAAATGAGAATACAACCATAAATACCATACGAAAATACACTGCAAAATCACTGTTTTAAATTAAAAACACGGTTGGAGTTTTTTTTTTTTTTCATTTTGCACTGTGTGCTGCAGGATTTTTTTTATACTGTGCACAGTGACCACATAAACCCATTCTTTCATGTGTAGGCCTACCAGCTTTCTCTCACTAGATTTGAAGGCGCCAGAATTTACACGTTCTAGTACGGCACCAACCCTGGCATACAAGCCGTACTAGTATGACACTGACCTTGAAAGGGTTTAACCAATCTCACAGTCTATTTTGTTTTTCCCCATCATGCGCTGTGGAGGGTAGGATATTTTTTATACTCTGCATACTTGCTACACAGACCCATTCTCTCATATCCAGGTCAGAATTACCACTCAAGCTTATCTGAGCGAGGTAAGCTTATGATGTAGAACTACATCATGGACCCTGGCCTCAATGTTGTAGCTCTGTGTGATGGCCAATGAAAGGGTTAATGTGTGCATCACATCCTTGTAAGAGAAACTAAGTGTGTATTCTGGTCATAAATAGGATTAAGTTTATGCCATGCAACATGACTTCATGTACATTATACAAAAAAATGCAATAACAATTTACAATAAAAATAACTTTTAATTACATTTGTTTAAAATCCTTTAATTTCTATAATATATATTCCTGATATTTCTTCCTATTAAATATAATTTACCATGTTTCCACATCCTGGAAGTGAAAAAACAAAGCTAATTGATATTGTCATATGTGTGCTATTATTAAAGAGATTCTTTTCATAAACAATGCATTCACTTATTTGGAAATTTGTAAAAGGAATCTTTCATACTAAAATTTGGTTTTATGTATGATTTGTACACTTCAAGTAACACACACACACTCACACACACACACACACACACACACACACACACACACACACACACACACACACACACACACACACACACACACACACACACACACAGAGTGAGAGAGTGAGTGAGAGAGTGAGTGAGAGAGTGAGTGTGCATGTGTGTGGTGTGTGTGGTGTGTGTGGTGTTTGTGTGTGTGTGTGTGTGTGTGTGTGTGTGTGTGTGTGTGTGTGTGTGTGTGTGTGTATGTGAGTGTGAGTGTGAGTGTGTGTGTGTGTGTGTGAATGAGAATGAGTGAATTAAGAAAATCAACTATGATCACTCTCAAAATAGTTTCCTTCTGAGTTGACACACAGCTGCATACGATGCTGCCAATGTTCAAAGTAATTCTGCATGTCATTTTCTGAAAGGCTGTTTTTGCTTCACATTTTCTGCCGACAAAAAATGGGTTCCTTTGAGCACTGACTTGATATTTGGGAAGAGTTAAAAGTCACAGGGAGGCAGGTGTGGCGAATAAGGTGGATACTGAATCACAGTGATATTTTCATTAGCTAAAAACTGCTGTCCAAACACAAATCCTTGTGATGTTCTTTTTGTTCATCTGACAGCATTTTTGGAACCATTTTTGCACAAACCTCTTGTTCATTCTTCTGTAAGAATGTGTTGAATGCTTTCCATGTCCAAATGAACTTTATCAGCTACTGCTCGAACTCCAACCTTCTGTCTTTTTGAATCACATCTCACACTTTTTCAATGTTGTCATTGGTGACTGCTGTGCATGGGCGACCTGGGTAATCATCATCTTTCATGCTTTCTCTGCCTTCAGAATATTGTTTGTGCCATTCAGAAATGCATGCATGAGACATGCACTCTTCACCGTAAACCTAGTCATTAACTGAAAAGTTTCCATTGCGGATTTCTTCAGTTTCACAAGAAACTTGATGTTAACACTTTGTTCGCCTTTGCATTCTGACATTTTCTGGCCAAGAAAACGTTTATATTTGAATGTGCATTCACTCGTTCTGAGTGAAGCAATCAAGTTGAGCCTTGTCTCACTGTGACAGGTTAGAACATGTTCTATAATCATCTGTCTGTCTCTCCCCTCTCACTCTTGGTTCCCGAGCAGTAGGGTTAGTCTCTTTTTTTTTTTTTTGTGTCAGACCTTGTTGTATAGTAGAGTACCTGATTTTCTGACATGTATTTTTCAAGGCATGCCAGGTATACTCAACCATGCTACTGTTTAGAAGTGTTCGGAGAGACGTGTTGATAAAACTGCT
Source organism: Cherax quadricarinatus (assembly GCF_026875155.1). Lineage (NCBI taxonomy): Eukaryota > Metazoa > Arthropoda > Malacostraca > Decapoda > Parastacidae > Cherax > Cherax quadricarinatus. The sequence continues at coordinate 20,931,233 of NC_069408.1, read as the reverse complement.
TATTTACTATTTTATACTTATGTTAGTGGAATTTTATTAAGCTTGCAAAATTTTCAAATTAATTTTACAATAATCATTTTCTGCCAGAATTTCAAAATTTTTATTTTGTCACCATCCTAGTCACCAATCAGTTATTAAAGATAATATATCAAATGTTACTTCTCAACTTGTATGTTTTTTATTATTGTGCCTTCCATCTATGTATAAACATTTATTTTATGTTATCTGTAATAAAAACTGTCACAGTTGTAAAGTATTTTTTCTCATTTAGAGCTTAAATTTTGCAATTACTGGTACAGTAATATTTTCTAATTCTACATATCTTTTTATAATGATTCCTCATATTTACAAAGCTTTATCTGTAGCACATCACATTCATTTCATTCCCATCCTTGTTAAAACTTCTTGAAGATTAGCTTATTTTAAAGTTTAGCATATATGACATACCCTTAATAAATATCTCAGATTTTTAAGATGTATTTTACACTATTTTAACTTTATTTTGGAAGGTGTAGTGTTGTGAATGTGGCTATGTACCATATTTCACGGCTTAATAGACACATTTTTTTTTTTCCATAAAATGTCTCCAAAAACCACCCTGCGTCCCATGAATTGAAGGTCAGTGACATGAGCTATAAGTTTGGGGTGTGGGGTGGGCTGTAGCTCTCCCAGTTATATCCGATGCTGAGCCATTGAAACTAAAACAAGCCCATTATTTTGCATCTTATAAGCCGTGAAATATGGTATTTCTATCATTCAAGACTCGCTACACTATAATATTTGTTTAGCAGTAATATGGTCTGTATTCCTGACCTTCTCTTTTGAATTGCCACTAAGTACTACACTGTTAACACAATATTAATCTGTTACCTTATCAGGGACATAGCTGTTCAGAAAAATAATGTAATTTCACAACCGTTACAATTTTCAACTAACACATAATTTGGAAAAGGAAACTTAGACAGTGTTTCAGTCTGTCCTGGATCATTATCAAGCCAGAGTGAGTGTATGATGCTTCAGGATGAACTGAAGTGTTGCCTGCTTTACAGTTTCAGTTTGTGGGTTACTTGTGATGATGAGTATTATATGTAGATAGTGCGGTTGCACTAGGCCTTGTCAAACACCGGCAACCACTCACACTTGCAAGGAATAAATAAAATGTGTAAACATTATTTAAATTTGTATATAAGCAGTAAGAGATTATTGGATTAGTAAAGTGCATACATTGTGTTTAGGTAGTAATTACATCCTGAGTTTTCACATAACCACTCATTGCTGCATGGGAACCATTACAACATATCTGCTACCGGACGTTGCAGTTATAAGCATAAACACATGATAGAGAGATTAATAATTGTTGAGTGCTTGAAGGTGAGGTGCATAGCTATGTATTGAATATGAGAGTAAGCTTAAAAGGGGTGAGATAATGTGTGTTTTTGAGTGATGTCAGTGTTGGATTAATGTGAATGATGATTAGATGTAATTAGTGTTACTAATGACAGCAGTGGGCTAGTGTGAATGTCCATGATAGTATGAATGAGGTCATTAAAAGAGTAGTGTGAATGAGGTCAGTAATACCATCATTATTGATAAAGTAAATATAAAACTCTTAAAAATGTTTTTAATTAGCATTGATCAAAGCCCTTAATTGTCAAAAGATTGATGTTTTTAACAGTACAGTATCTTTTCAGTTTTAGAAGTGTTTTACCAATGTAAAATTTTAAGTGCAATGAAAGTGATATTTATTCAGAGAGTTTTATTTTGACTTCTTACATTAAATTTAAATTAAATAATGACAGTGAGAATGACCTGATTGAAGTGATTAAGGCCGCGCCCGTCCCTCACAGGTGGAGTATGCTGGCTCGGGAGTCAGTGTGAGAGGATTCTTCAACAAGAGGCATCAGTGCCCCTACTGTTCCTACGCTACTGCTCAAAAAGGACACTTAACAGAACATGTTCGAACCCACACTGGAGAGAAGCCATATTCATGCTCGCATTGTCATTTAAAATTTTCTCAGAAGATGAATCTTAAGAGACACATTCGTATTCACACTGGAGAGAGACCATATAGGTGCTTTCATTGTTCCTATACTTCTTCTCAAGGAACCTCACTTAAGAAACATATTTTTAAATACCATAGGTCTTCAGATCTATTACATCCTGCATCTGACTGATTTTTTTTATGATGACAGTAAAGTACACAAACATTCCAAATCATCACTGGAGGAAATAATTTACTTATAATGTGATAAGTCCAGGACAGATGGCAGAAAATCCTCCTTCCCTCACAAAGTGATAAACTTATGGAATGTATGATTCACCAGAGCTGTCAAACCCAAGACACAACTGCAATTCAAAATTCACCTGGAAAACCTCAGGAAAAGTTGGGGAGGAAGGTAATATACATAAGCCACAAACTTCTTGTTTTGCCTCAATTACAATAAAGATGGTGGTACACAGGGGAAATCATTAATTAGCACAGTACAAGTTTCCCTAGTTCTACACAGCTTCAACTTGTGCCAATTCGCTTACATACAGTAACTCCATTTATACCAGTAATTCACTATATGCCATATAAGTTTGCTCTTATGCCCAGCACCACTTGAATTTTTAACAATATCTGTTTCAATATCATTCTAATTTACTGTAGTTTATATTGACATTCATAAGAAAGGAAGATTAGAAAACAGATTTGGGTGTGGGAAAACCACTAAGCAGATCTTGAACAAAATCTAGTGGTCCATTTTCAATTTAACCCTTTGACTGTCGCAAGCCCCTTTCGGAAAGTGTCATTCTATGTCGAAAAATTTTTGGAAAAAAAAAAAAAAATTTTTTTGTGAAATGATAGAGAATTTTTCCCGGTGGTAATGACACCAAAAGCACAAAATTTGGTTGAAAACTCGCGGAATTACATTCCCGTGAAGTTAGCGGTCTCGGCGACATATACGCATTGGCGATTTTGCCAACTTTGAGCCCTATTTTTGGCCAATTCCATTGTTCCAGTTGACCAAACTCATAGCTATTTCTTTGGAACTCCATTTTTTCTATGAATGGAGTACAAGAAACCGCCCATTTACCAAGAGTAAACAAATGACGTCACCGTCCAATACCTGTCCACCTGCCAGTCCAATACGTAGTCAAGAATGGCTTGACATTATTTATACAATTATTACAATAGTGCAACAGTCTGCATAACAGTAAATCTTCTATTTTTTTTGTGAATAAAACTTCCAAGTGAAAAGCAAGAGTAATATAAGAGGGGCCTGTAGTCGTGACTAATGAACAGATAAAATGTTATTTTAGTGCCAGGAATGTCTGCATTGTTTATTCTGGACCCTATTTTGAAATTGGTATCTGTTGAAATTTGTGTGAAATTGGCCAAATTGCCAATTTCTGACCACTTTATTTGGTAGTTGAAATAAGTGAATGGGTGGTTTCTTGTACTCAGTTGACAGACTAGAAGTAAATAAGTTTATTCAGGTATACACAAATACAGTTATATAGATTATCATACATAGCAGTGTATGTATAGAGAACCTAGGATAACCCAGAAAAGTCAGACAAAGTGACTTATTTCCAGTACCTGGCTTGGGCTTGCCATATATGATTTTTGGTAAATATTTTTTTTCTCGGTTGTTTGTTGGGCTATCTCATTGAAACTTGGGCAATGTATGATGGAAAGATGCTTCTTAACGTACAATAAAAATAAAAAAGATGAATGATAAATAAGGGAGTTAACTTCTCAGCCATTAGCCGCCTCTTTGCAGTATATTTTCGTATGGTTTTTATGGTTGTATTCTCAATTTTTTGGACTCATTTGATAGAATGGAAGATATATTACAGAAATAGGCATGATTTTGATGGCTTTCATGATGAAAAGTACCTTGAAATTGAGCTCAAAGTAGCAGAAATGTTCAATTTTTGCCGATGTTCAGTGAACTGTGCAAGTCAAGTTGGTTAATTTTATTAAGTGTATTCTTACCTAACCACTCTGTAATTCGGCAAACTCAGTAATCTGGCACACTACAAGTCCCAAGTGATGCCGGATTTGTGATGGAGGACCTGTATTATTTTTTTTTAATGGTAACGTAAGTCAAGATATGTGGAATTTGCAGTGTCTCAAAATGAATTCCTACAATTTACATTTGTTGTGTTCTCTTTATGCACCATATGAGCCAAGAACACATTTGTCATATATAGTGAGGGAGACCTGTATTTCTTTAGATTTAACAAGGCTACACACACTCAATTGGTGCAAATAATAAAAAGGCAGTCACATCAAGTGTGACTTTGTAAATGGTCCAAGTCAAACCAAAATGTCATCATAAGCTTCTCTCTTCTATGTGCAGGTTATTTATTTAATTGGTGTGGATGTTTGCATATGTGCACGAGTGTGCATCGTGTATGTGTGTGGTGTGCACATGTGTGGGTGTGGTGTGTGCATGCATGGGTGTGGTGTGCACATGCGTGGGTGTGGTGTGTGCATGCCTGGGTGTGGTGTGCACATATGTGGGTGTGGTGTGTGCATGCATAGGTGTGATGCACATGGTGTGTATGCTTTGTGTGCATGTATGTGTATGTGCATGTGTGTATGCATGCATGCTCATGCATGTGAACATTCATATATATACAGTAGACCATTGATTAACCCTTTGAGGGTCCAGACCCCCAATCTGAAAATTCTCCACAGGGTCCAAGAATTTAAAAAAAAAAAATTATTATTTTTTCTTATGAAATGGTAGAAAATCTTTTTCTGAAGGTAATAAAACAAAAAGTAAGAAATTTGATAAAAAATTGACGAAATTATGCTCTCGTGAATTTTGCTGTGTCACCGATTTTTACGCATCACCGATTTTGCCAACTTGAGTCCTATTTTCAGCCAATGACATTGCTCCATTAGACCAAATTCTTAGCTATTTCAGTAGCGCATGTTCCATTTTATCTATTGAGCACAAGAAATCACTTGATTAACTATTTCAGCTACCCAATAAAGTGATCAGAAGTTGATAATTTGGCCAATTTCACACAAAGTTCAAAATATTTTGGTTTGAAAATAGGGTCCAGAATAAACAATGTAGACATTTCTGGCACTAAAATAACATTTCCTCTGTTTATTAGCTATATTTCCGGGCTTTACAGAATTTCATTTTGATTTTTTTACATAAAGAATTTTTATTCACACCAAAAAATAGAAGATTTACTGTTATGTAATATTGTAGTACATAATTGTATAAATAATATCAGTGCATTTGTGAATGCATATTAGACCCACCAACTGATGTGTATTGGATGTGTGATGTGATTTGTTTACTTTGGACATCAGCAAAAATCGAACATTTCTGCTAGTTTGAGCTCAATTTCAAGATATTGTCAGTACTAAAACCAATCAAAATCATCTCTATTTCTGTAAAATGTCTTCCATTCTATCAAATGAGACCAAGAAACCTTAAATACAACTGTAAAAACCATATGATAATACACAACAAAGTCGCTGTTTTAATCCAAAAGCACGGTCACAGCTTTTTTTCTCGTATACTGTGTGCTGCAAGATTTGTTTTATATAGTGCACACTTACCATGTAGATGCATTTTCTCATATCTAGGTCCAAATTTACTGCTTACAGCTTATCTTAGTGAGCTGAACTCAAGATGTAGTACTATGTCATGGACCCTGGCTTCAGAGCCATAGAACCGTGGGACAGACTCTCTAGGGGTTAAGATGTAGTCTTCTGTTAATGATTTTTATATATGACTGTTGCAAAATTGCAGCATATTTTCAGTCATGACTTCATGAAATTCATCTATGATAGTGCAGCTTTACCCCTTTGACTGTTGAGACCCCAAATCCTGAAGAGTGTCTGTCACAAAATATTCAGAAAAAAAAAAAAAAATCTTATGAAATGATAGAGAATCTTTTCCCAGTGGTAATGACACCAAAAGTACGTAATGTGATGGAAAACATACGGACTTACACACTTGCAAAGTTAGCTATCTCGGCGATGTATACGCATCGGTGATTTCACCCACTTTGAGCCTTATTTTTGGCCAATTCCATTTTTCCAGTCGACCAAACTCATAGCTATTTCTTTAGAACTCCATTTGTTCTATCGCTTGAGTACAGTGGACCCTCGGCTAACGCCTTTAATCCGTTCCAGAGAGCTAGCCGTTAGCCGATTTAGCCTTTAGCCGAATTAATTTTCCCCATAAGAAATAATGGAAATCCAATTAATCCGTTCCAGACACCCAAAAGTATTAAACAAAATATTTTTTTTTACATGAAATATACATTTCCCTACACAGAAAACAATGATACATGCACAGTAAACAATACTGAAATAACACTTACCTTTATTGTGGACTTGTTGATGAGTGATGAGACAGGACATTGTTTTTCTTGAACACACTGGGACATGCAGGGAGTGTAACAGGCATGCAGGGAGGGTAGCTGACATGCAGGGAGTGTAGCAGGCATGCAGGGAGTGTAGCAGGCATACAGGGAGTATAGCAGGCATGCAGGGGGTGTAGCAGGCATGCAGGTAGTGTAGCAGATATGCAGGGAGTGTAGCTACGAGTTTTTTCTTTAATTTTATTGTTTCTTTCCTTCTTTATCACAGCGCTGGCACTAGAAACTTTCTTTGGGCCCATGGTGGATTATTTAGCGGTTACAAGCCCTAAAAACAATGGAATAATACAAAATATATCGCATGTACATGTAGAATCGACCGCAACGGCTTGTAAACAACGGCACACTAGTTGTACTCGGAGTCTTGGAGTGGCCGGGCCTGCTCGGCCGCGCAGACATGTTCTGGACGAAAGCCCTTAGCTGAGTTTTTTGGTGATAGCTGAGCCAATATTTTGATGCCATGGGAGCCGTTAGCCAATTTTTTTCGTTAGCCGATGCAGCTTTTAGTCGAGGGTCCACTTTACAAGAAACCGCCCATTTACCGATTTCAACTACCCAATAAAATGGTCAGAAATGGGCAAATTGGCCAATTTCACACAAATTAAAAAAGATGCCAATTACAAAATAGGGTCCAGAATAAACAATGCAGACATTCCTGGCACTAAAATAACATTTTCTCTGTTCATTAGTCATGTCTCCAGGCCCCACTTATATTACTCTTGCTTTCTATTTTGAATTTTTATTCACTTAAAAAATAGAAGATTTAGTGTTATGCAGACTACTGCATTATTGTAATAATTGTATAAATAATGTCAACCCATTCGTGACTGTTCATTAGACTGCCCAGTTGGACACGTATTTGTTTTCTCTTGAACATTGGCAAAAATTGAACATTTCTGCTAATTTGAGCTCAGTTTTAACCCTTAAACAGTCCAAACGTATATATACGTTCACTCGTGAAACGCCCCGAATATTTTGAATTTTTTTTTTTTTTTCATAGAAAAAAAGAGCACATTTTTTTTTAAGTGTTTTAGAATAAAAAAAAATTTTAGGGTCAGTACTTACCGAGATATGAGGCCACGAAATTGGCCCTTGGTGATCACCTGATGGCAGCATGGAGTGCTGCCGCTTGCAGAAATTCTACATATTTGCCGTTTTCTTCCATTTTTTTTTTTCATTTTCTTGGTTTTTATATGATAATTATGTTTTATAGTAAATCTTTTGATTTCAGTGCCAGTTGTTGTTTATACACCAATATTATGCAGTAGGGCCTCACTTTACGGCATTTTGCTTTACGGCGTTTTGCTTTATGGTCATTTCAAGTTATGACCAAAACTCGCTATACGGCTCCCCCCACCTGACTTTCTAATATGGTCACCGCGCCCCACCCGGTTTGTTTACATTCTCTGTGAGATCCAAGCACTAAGTCTCTCCATTATGACTGGAAACAAAAATATTTCAAGTGTTTTTAAAAGGTACAGTGGACCCCCAGTTAACGATATTTTTTCGTTCCAGAAGTATGTTCATGTGCCAGTACTGACCGAATTTGTTCCCATAAGGAATATTGTGAAGTAGATTAGTCCATTTCAGACCCCCAAACATACACATACAAACGCATTTACGTAAATACACTTACATAATTGGTCGCATTGGGAGGTGATCATTAAGCGGGGGTCCACTGTATTTCATATTTTATATATACTCTGATAATTATACTTATGTATATCTGTACCTAAATAAACTTACATACTGTGCTAGCGTGCAGGTACACATTAAAATCAGTAACAGTTCCTTATGTCTCGAGACGTCATATTAGTAATGATAATAATAAATGAGTCACATTAAATGTCATATATTACGTTAATATACATATTTTCGTTAATCCATCTATGATATTTTTCAAAATTATATAATAAACACGATGCATAACATATAAAGATGATAAATACACCCCACAGTAGAATAAATAAACAAATATGAGATGTGGTAGCAGACGACTTGCAAAAATTACGCCATATTAGAAATAATAATAATAATAATAATAATCACTGAGTCTCATTAAATGTTGTATATTACGTTAATATACACATTTTCATTTATCCATCCATGATATTTTTTTGAAAATTATATAATAAACACGATACATAACATATAAAGATGATAAATACACCCCACAATAGAATAAATAAACATAAACATGAGATGTCGTAGCCAGATAACTTGTACAAGTGACAGCAAGAATAACATTTTCTCTAGTCTAACATAAGAGAAAATGTGTTACTGAGGATAACTGTAGAAAATTATTCCTTTTGTTTGTATGTATGTATGTAAGTTTATTCAGGTATACACAAATACAGTTACATAGATTATCATACAAAACAGCATGTGTTGAGAACCTAGGATAACCCTAAAAAGTCAGACAGAGTGACTTATTTCCATTGCCTTCACTCAGAGTGTCATTTCTTCTAAAAATGGTGTTACATGAGAATGGGAATGTTATTCTTTATTTATTCTACCATATCTATGTAGAGACAACTTGTACACAACATAACTTGTACATAAACCAGACGTGTACACTTTGTTTGTTTACAAAACTTGCCTTCGCCTGGTTTGTTTACATAACTCTGTGCCTGTCCTTCATGTACTCATTCATTCTCTCTCTCATTTATTCGTTTTATCTCGTTTACTCACTCCTGACCCTACATTAAGACTACAAATATTTTAAGGTAAGTAATGAGTGAACTGTATATGCATTTTATTGCTCTGGGATGCTTAAATATCATAGAATATTATGTGTAGGTGGGTTGGCCTGGTATGGTAGCCCGGCTGACTACCATACATGCCACACTTGATTTCTTACAATAAATAGTACTCATCTCACCCTAGATTAAAACTACAAATATTTTAAGGTAAGTAATGAGTAAACTGTATGTGCATTTTATCGCTCTAGGATGCTTAACCCTTTGAGGGTTTCAGCCGTACTAGTACGGCTTACGACCCAGGGTTTTTGACGTACTAGTACGCCTAAATTCTAGTGCCCTCAGATCTGGTGAGAGAAAGCTGGTAGGCCTTTATATGAAAGAATGGGTCTATGTGGTCAGTGTGTGCAGTATAAAAAAAATCCTGCAACACACAGTGCGTAATGGGAAAAAAAAACTTTTACAGTGTTTTTGGAATAAAACAGCGACTTTGCACTGTATTTTCGTATGGTATTTATTGTTGTATTCTACTTTTCTTGGTCTCATTTTATAGAATGGTAGACATATTACAAAAATTGAGGCGATTTTGACTGGTTTTACAATGAAAAGTACCTTGAAATTGAGCGCAAAGTAGCAGAAATGTTCGATTTTTATCAAAGTTCAAAAGTAAACAAATCATGCCAAGCGTCCAGTGCACGTCAACTGGTGAGTCTAATATTCTTTCAAAAGTATGCTGATATTATTTATACCATTTCTACACTAATGCAGAAGTCTGCATAACAGTAAATCTTCTATTTTTTGTAATAATAGAAATTCAAAGTGGAAAGCCAAAGAAATATAAGAGGGGCCTGGGGATGTGACTAACGAACAGAGAACTTGTTATTTTAGTGCCAGGAATGTCTTTCTTGTTTATTCTGGACCCTATTCGGAAATTGGCATCTTTTGAAATTTGTGTGAAATTGGCAAAATTGCTAAATTCTGACCACTTTATTGGATAGTTGAAATTGGTAAATGGGTGGTTTCTTGTACTCATTCGATAGAAAAAAATGGATTTCTAGTGAAATAGTTATGATTTTTGTCGACTAGTACATTGGAATTGGCCAGAAATAGGGCTCAAAGTGGGCAAAATCGCTGATGCGTAAACATCGTCGAGACCGCTAACTTCGCAAGAGCATAATTCCGTAAGTTTTCCATCAAATTTCATACTTTTGGTGTCATTATGATCAGGAAAAGATTCTCTATCTTTTCCTAAGAAAGAATAATTTTTTTTTTTTTTTTGAAATTTGGCCGACCCTGAGAACAAGTTTCGGAGAGGGCCTGTCAACCCTCAAAGGGTTAATGTAATAGAATATTATGTGTAGGTGGGGTGGCCTGGTATGGTAGCCCGGCTGACTGCCCTACATACCACACTTGATTTCTTACGATAAATACTACTCATCTCACCCTAGATTAAGACTATAAATATTTTAAGGTAAGTAATGAGTGCACTGTGTGTGTATTGTAATTTTTATTGCTTTTTTGATGTTTAGTTCTATTGCTAACTTAATATATGTTAGTGTAAACTTGTTATCTAGTACAGTGGACCCCCGCTTAACGATCACCTCCAAATGCGACCAATTATGTAAGTGTATTCCTTATGGGAACAAATTCGGTCAGTACTGGTACCTGAACATACTTCTGGAATGAAAAAAGATCGTTACTCGGGGGTCCACTGTATTTGTATGCATTTATCGGGGGAAAAAAAGGGTGTTCCACTATACGGTGATTTCCACTTTACGACGGTAGCCTGGAACCTAACCTGCCATATATGTGGGGCCCTACTGTATACAAAATTATTTTCTTATTGTCATAAACACACGTGTACACACTGACAGGTGATTTTGCACACCTGGCTGAATCACATTCTATTTTCTACAACTATATACAAGTACAGTGGACCCTCGCCTAACGCTGTTAATCCGTTCCTGAGAGCTCAACGTTAGGCAAAATTATCGTTAGGCGAATTAATTTTCCCCATAAGAAATAATGGAAATCAAATTCATTCATTCCTGACACCCTAAAGTATGAACAAAAAAAAAATTTTTACCACATGAAATATTAATTTTAATACACACAAACTGAAGAAGACATGCACAGTTACATGACACTTACCTTTGGAAATATAAAGACATATGCAGTATAATGTGATCCTTTATTGACTACGTTTCGCCCACACAGTGGGCTTTTTCAAGTCACAAACAGATCTACCTGGGGTGGAAGGGACGCGAGTATTTATAGACTATAAATACTTGTGTCCCTTCCACCCCAGGTAGATCTGTTTGTGACTTGAAAAAGCCCACTGTGTGGGCGAAACGTAGTCAATAAAGGATCACATTATACTGCATATGTCTTTATATTTCCATTGTGTCGGTATTTTATACCATTTATTTCCATCGACACTTACCTTTATTGAAGATCTGGTGATGATTGATGGGATGGGAGGAGGGGAGAGTGTTGATGGTATTAGTGTTTAGAAGGGGAATCCCCTTCCATTAGGACTTGAGGTGGCAAATTCTTTTCCGGGGTTGCTTCCCTTCTTCTTTTAATGCCACTAGGACCAGCTTGAGAGTCACTGGACCTCTGTCGTGCAACATACCTGTCCATAGAGGCCTGTACCTCCCTTTCCTTTATGACATTTCTAAAGTGTTTCACAACATTGTCAGTGTAATAGTCACCAGCACAGCTTGCAATAGCTTTGTGAGGGTGATTTTCATCAAAAAAGGTTTGCACTTTAAGCCACATTGCACAGATTTCCTTAATCTTTGAAGTAGGCAACTTCCTCAATTTCTCTATCCCCTCCTCCGAAGCAGTTTCCTCAGGTGTGACCTCTTGCTGTTGAAGATGATCTAGCAGCTCATCAGTGGTTAGTTCTTCATTGGCCTCCTCCACCAACTCTTCCACATCCTCCCCACTAACCTCCAGCTCCAAGGACTTCCCCAATGCCACAATGGATTTCTCAACTGGCATAGGATTGCCAGGGTTAGCCTCAAGCCCTTCAAAATCCCTTTTGTCTACACATTCTGGCCACAGTTTCTTCCAAGCAGAGTTCAAGATCCTCTTAGTCACTTCCTCCCAAGCCTTACCTATAATGTTTACACAATTGAGGATGCTAAAGTGATCTCTCCAAAACTCTCTTAGAGTCAATTGAGTTTCTGAGGTCACTACAAAGCACCTTTCAAACAGAGCTTTGGTGTACAGTTTCTTGAAGTTAGAAATGACCTGCTGGTCCATGGGCTGCAGGAGAGGAGTGGTATTAGGAGACAAAAAACTTTACCTTAATGAAGCTCATTTCCGCAGAAAGTCGCTCTGCCACGTCTGAAGGATGACCAGAACCATTGTTTAATATCAGGAGGCACTTAAGGTCTAATTTCTTTTCAATTAGGTAATTTTTCACAGTGGGGGAAAATGCATTGAGGACATTGTTTTTCCTGAACACTCTTGAGAGTTTCAGAGTGATACACCAATAAAGGCTTCACTTTGCAATCACCACTAGCATTGGCACACATCAACAGAGTAAGCCTGTCTTTCATAGGCTTAATTATGTCCTGGGAGTGCCTTTTCCTCCTGAGTAATGTAGGTCCTGTTTGGCATTTTCTTCCAAAACAGGCCTGTTTCGTCACAATTAAACACTTGTTCAGGTTTCAGTCCTTCACTGTCTATGTACTCCTTGAATTCCTGCACACATTTTTCAGCCGCTTTGTGGTCCGAACTGGCAGCTTCACCATGCTTTATCATACTATGTATGCCACTACGATTCTTAAATATCTCAAACCAACCTTTGCTGGCCTTAAATTCACTCACATCATCAGTAGTTGCAGGCATTTTTCTAATTAAATCGTCATGCAACTTCCTCTCCTTTTCACATAAGATCGCTTGAGAGATGCTATCTCCTGCTATCTGTTTTTCATTTATCCACACCAATAACAGTCTCTCAACATCTTCTATCACTTGCGATCTCTGTTTCGAAAACAAAGTTGCACCTTTGGCAAGAACAGCTTCCTTGATTGCCGTTTTCTTGGCCACAATAGTAGCAATGGTTGATTGGGGTTTTGTGTACAACCTGGCCAGCTCGGAGACACGCACTCCACTTTTATACTTAGCAATGATCTCTTTCTTCATATCCATAGTAATTCTCACCCTTATTCCTGTAGGGTTGGCACTAGAAGCTTTCTTGGGGCCCATGGTCACTTATTTTGCAGGATCAATCACTAAAAAGGCTGTGATATTATGAAATGTTCCGATTGTATGCTTGGAAGCGACCGCAGTGGCTAACTTGTAAACACTGGCACCCATGGAACAAGTGAAGCGGGCTCAGGCCACATGTGGACGTGTCTCGAACGAATGGCGTTGAGCGAGTTTTTTAGCACTAGCTGAGGCAAAATTTTTGCGTTAAAATGTATCGCTAGGCGGGTTTAACGTTATGTGTTGCGTTCGTTAGGTGAGGGTCCACTGTATTTACATGTCCCACTTATGTTTCTAGAATTCCACGATTGTATGATACTCCATGAAGCATGGATTCATACAGAGTGCCTCCCCACACTGGTGACAAATGAATAACAAAAAAAGGCACAATACCGTGACTGGAATGATACACAAATAACCTGCACTTAAAAGAGAGAAGCTTACGATGACGTTTCGGTCCGAATTGGACCGAAGTCGGACCAAGTCGGACCGAAACGTCGTCGTAAGCTTCTCTCTTTTATGTGCGGGTTATTTGTGTATATGACAAATGAATCGTGTGTCCTTCCGCCGTTGGGGTCGTTTTTTGTTGGTAGCACACACAACACTCTTTTTCTGGGCATTCCTCTTCTTTTGGGTAGGTGGTATTGTTATCAGATAGTTACAGTTGGGAGTGATTCGGTCTGGCACTTCGCTCACTGGCTGTGGTTGGGGGACAGGTTGTGGTGTGACAGGTCGCTGTTGAGGGGCAGGTACAGGTGTGGTACCATACTTTCTTGCTGTCTGACAACATTCAGAGAGAATTCTGCGAAATGTTGTCATTTTCCAGTCTTTATTTCGTACATATTGAATGCATTGAGCACTGCAGTGTCTACAAGGTGAAAAACAGTTTTATATACCACGTGCAACTCTTACGCACACAGTCAACAAACCCTATCATCATGTCACACTTGTCAACTAGTCGCATATTGTTCGTATAGTCCATGACAGCAGCTGGCTTTACATTAGGTTCTTTGTTGAACTTGCTCAGTCTGTCTGTCTGTACCATCTCATTTCTGTGGATGGTTGACAGCAATGTCACGTCCCGTTTGTCATGCCACATCAGTGCCATGATGTCATTAGCATGAAACACTTGCATTGCACCTTCAACACTGCCTCCAGTGAACCTTGGCATATGTTTTCTATTCCTTCTCGATGTTCCGCATATATCAGTATTGTTCACATGTAGGGAATCAGTGAGCATAGGGCTTGTATACCAGTTGTCTGTGTACAATGTGTGGCCCTTGCCAAGGTATCGTTCCATCATCCTGCGAACAGCATCACCAGAAATGCCCAACATCCGTCTGTCATCATCTAGTGTATTTCTCCTGGTGTATACAATAACATCCAACACAAGACCACTCTCTCAGTCACACATAACAAAAAGTTTTATACCAAAGCGATTACGTTTGCTTGGTATATATTGCTTGAATATCAGGCATCCCTTGAACAGAATCAAGGACTCATCAACAATGATCTTGAAGGGATAAAAGTATGCACTGAATTTCTGCTTCAAATACATAAACACTTCCTGGATTTTGTATAGAAGGTCATTTCTATTTGGCGTATTTCTGTCTGAGAAGTGCAACATTCGTAGCAACAGAGTGAATCTGTTGCAGGGAAGGAGGTCACGGAAAACTGGAGTACTGATGAGGTGGTCTGTGGACCAGTAATTACATATATTGCTCTTATAGATATGTGGCATAAGCATGACAGTGGCAAGGAATAAATACATTACAGCCACTGTTGTGTCCTTCCACATGTGCAGCCATGACGATTCTCCAACTTCTGTTATGTTGTCCATGACATACTTGTAATAATTGTTTGTCTGGGTCACTATCAAGTTCATTATAGTCTCGTCAAAGTACAACTGGAAATAGTCTAACTCTGTAGACTCATTCGTTATGGGACATTCTGGCTGGATACCACTTCCACTTGCATCAAAATCACAAGGCTGTGGCATGAATATACTTTGTGTCCAGTTCCACTCACAATCATGTGGTGTAGGGTGGACCTGTGGCATGGGGCGAGGGGGAGCAGGAGGAGGGACAGGAGTGGAGGCAGCACATGGTTGAGGGGATACCGGGCAGTCCTTTGTCTGTCCACCCACTGCACCATGTGGTTCAGGCACCGTGCCACCCACCACTACTTCCTCCATCCCCGCATACTTGCCTTCGTGATCACTTTCACTATCAGTGGCCAGGGTTTTGGATCGTGACCTGCCACGACCCTTGGGGATTGCATATGGCACACTGCCTGAACGTAGATAATGACGCCTAAAAGTGCACTTCACTGGTGAATAATAAACTTCACTATCACTAGACGAATCCTCAAATGGCATTAAATCAATCTCATCATCACTTATATCACTTTCACTCGCACTAAAACACTGGGAAAATGATAGTTTCCTCTTGTGAAGTTGCCTATGGGTAACACTTGCCACTCCAGAGGTGCTTGGCCCAGGGTCTTGTGTGGCCACACTGGCCACCCCAAAAGTGCTTGGCCTAGGGTCTGCTGTGGCCACACTGGCTACCCCAGAGGTGGTTGACCCTAGGATAGGTGTCGCTACCCCAGAGGTGATGGGTTAGCCCCTCGCACACAAAACCTCCTTTACCCCCTCCCTCCAACCTTTCCTAAGCTGACCCCTACCCCGCCTTCCTTCCACTACAGAGTGATACGCTCTTGAAGTCATTCTGTTTCGCTCCATTCTCTCTACATGTCCGAACCACCTCAACAACCCTTCCTCAGCCCTCTGGACAACAGTTTTGGTAATCCTGCACCTCCTCTTAACTTCCAAACTACGAATTCTCTGCATTATATTCACACCACACATTGCCCTCAGACATGACACTGCCTCCAGCCTTCTCCTCTCTGCAACATTCATCACCCATGCTTCACACCCATATAAGAGCGTTGGTAAAACTATACTCTCATACATTCCCCTCTTTGCCTCCAAGGACAAAGTTCTTTGTCTCCACAGACTCGTAAGTGCACCGCTCACCCTTTTCCCCTCATCAATTCTATGATTCACCTCATCTTTCATAGACCCATCCGCTGACACGTCCACTCCCAAATATCTGAATACATTCACCTCCTCCATACTCTCTCCCTCCAATCTGATATCCAATCTTTCATCACCTAATCTTTTTGTTATCCTCATAACCTTACTCTTTCCTGTATTCACTTTTAATTTTCTTCTTTTGCATACCCTACCAAATTCATCCACCAACCTCTGCAACTTCTCTTCAGAATCTCCCAAGAGCACAGTGTCATCAGCAAAGAGCAACTGTGACAACTCCCACTTTATGTGTGATTCTTTATCTTTTAACTCTACGCCTCTTGCCAAGACCCTCGCATTTACTTCTCTTACAACCCCATCTATAAATATATTAAACAACCATGGTGACATCACACATCATTGCCTAAGGCCTACTTTTACTGGGAAATAATCTCCCTCTTTCCTACATACTCTAAGTTGAGCCTCACTATCCTCGTAAAAACTCTTCACTGCTTTCAGTAACCTACCTCCTACACCATACACCTACAACATCTGCCACATTGCCCCCCTATCCACCCTGTCATATGCCTTTTTCAAATCCATAAATGCCACAAAAACCTCTTTAGCTTTATCTAAATACTGTTCACTTATATGTTTCACTGTAAACACTTGGTCCACACACCCCCTACGTTTCCTAAAGCCTTCTTGTTCATCTGCTGTTCTATTCTCCGTCTTACTCTTACTTCTTTCAATAATAACTCTACCATACACTTTACCAGGTATACTCAACAGACTTATCCCCCTATAATTTTTGCACTCTCTTTTATCCCCTTTGCCTTTATACAAAGGAACTATGCATGCTCTCTGCCAATCCCTAGGTATCTTACCCTCTTCCATACATTTGTTAAATAATTGCACCAACCACTCCAAAACTATATCCCCACCTGCTTTTAACATTTCTGTCTTTATCCCATCAATCCCGGCTGCCTTACTCCCTTTCATTTTACCTACTGCCTCACGAACTTCCCCCACACTCACAACTGGCTCTTCCTCACTCCTACAAGATGTTATTCCTCCTTGCCCTATACACGAAATCACAGCTTCCTTATCCTCATCAACATTTAACAATTCCTCAGAATATTCCCTCCATCTTCCCAATACCTCTAACTCTCCATTTAATAACTCTCCTCTCCTATTTTTAACTGACAAATCCATTTGTTCTCTAGGCTTTCTTAACTTGTTAATCTCACTCCAAAACTTTTTCTTATTTTCAACAAAATTTGTTGATAACATCTCACCAACTCTCTCATTTGCTCTCTCTTTTTACATTGCTTCACCACTCTCTTAACCTCTCTCTTTTTCTCCATATACTCTTCCCTCCTTGCATCACTTCTGCTTTGTAAAAACTTCTCATATGCTAACTTTTTCTCCCTTACTACTCTCTCTGCATCATCATTCCACCAATCGCTCCTCTTCCCTCCCGCACCCACCTTCCTGTAACCACAAACTTCTGCTGAACACTCTAACACTACATTTTTAAACCTACCCCATACCTCTTCGACCCCATCTATCCTCCAATAGCTGTTTATGTCTTACCCTAACTGCCTCCTCTTTTAGTTTATAAACCTTCACCTCTGTCTTCCCTGATGCTTCTGTTCTCCTTGTATGCCATCTACCTTTTACTCTCAGCGTAGCTACAACTAAAAAGTGATCTGATATATTTGTGGCCCCTCTATAAACATGTACATCCTGAAGTCTACTCAACAGTCTTTTATCTCCCAATACATAATCCAACAAACTACTGTCATTTCGCCCTACTTCATATCGTGTATACTTATTTATCCTCTTTTTCTTAAAATATGTATTGCCTATAACCAAACCCCTTACTACACAAAGTTCAATCAAAGGGCTCCCATTATCATTTACACCTGGCACCCCAAACTTACCTACCACATCCTCTCTAAAAGTTTCTCCCACTTTAGCATTCAGGTCCCCTACCACAATTACTCTCTCATTTGGTTCAAAGGTTCCTATGCATTCACTTAACATCTCCCAAAATCTCTCTCTCTCCTCTACATTCCTCTCTTCTCCAGGTGCATACACGTTTACAATGACCCACTTTTTGCATCCAACCTTTACTTTAATCTACATAATCCTTGAATTTACACATTCATATTCTCTTTTCTCCTTCCATAACTGATCCTTCAACATTACTGTTACCCCTTCCTTAGCTCTAACTCTCTCAGATACTGCCAGATTTAATCCCATTTATTTCCCCCCACCGAAACTCCCCTACCCCCTTCAGCTTTGTTTCGCTTAGGGCCAGGACATCCAACTTCTTTTCATTCATAACATCAGCAATCGTCTGTTTCTTGTCATCCACACTACATCCACGCACATTCAAGCATCCCAATTTTATAAAGTTTTTCTTCTTCTCTTTTTTAGTAAATGTCTACAGGAGAAGGGGTCACTAGCCCATCGCTCCCTCCATTTTAGTCGCCTCATACGACACGCATGGCTTACGGAGGAAAGATTCTTTTCCACTTCCCCATGGGCAATAGAAGAAATAAAGAAGAACGAGCTATTTAGAAAAAGGAGAAAAAAGCCTAGATGTATGTATATATATATGCATGTGTGTGTCTGTGAAGTGTTACCAAAGTGTAAGTAGGAGTAGCAAGATATCCCTGTTATCTAGCATGTTTATGAGACAGAAAAAGACACCAGCAATCCTACCATCATGTAAAACAGTTACAGGTTTCTGTTTCACAGTCATCTGGCAGGACGGTAGTGCTTCCCTGGGTGGTTGCTGTCTACCAACCTAAGGTATGTAGGAATTGGAAGAGAGCATGCGTAGTTCCTTTGTATAAAGGCAAAGGGGACAAAAGAGAGTGCAAAAATTATAGGGATATGTCTGTATGTATAGTTCCTTTGTATAAAGGCAAAGGGGACAAAAGAGAGTGCAAAAATTAAAGGGGGTTAAGTCTGTTGACTATACCTGAGAGTAGGATAGCAGATGAGCAAGGTGGCTTTAGAAAGAGTACGGGGTGTTTAGACCAAGTGATTGCAGTGAAACATATTGGTGAACAGTATTTAGATACGGGTAAAGAGGTTTTTGTGGCATTTATGGATTTGGAAAAGGCATATGACAGGGTGGATAGAGGGGCAATGTGGCAGATGTTGCAAATGTATGGAATAGGAGGTAGGTTACTGAAAGCATTGAAGAGTTTTTATGAGTATAGTGAGGCTCAGGTTAGAGTATGTAAGAGAGAGGGAGATCATTTCCCGGTAAAAGTAGGTCTTAGATGTGGATGTGTGATATCACCGTGGTTGTTTAATATATTTATAGATGGGGTTGTAAAAGAAGTGAATGCTCGAGTGTTGGCAAGAAGTGTGGTATTAAAAGATAAAGAATCTAATACAAAGTGGGAGTTGTCACGGTTGCTCTTTGCTGATGACACTGCTTTTGGGAGATTCTGAAAAGAAGTTGCAGAAGTTGGTGGATGAGTTTGGTAGGGTATGTAATAGAAGAAAATTAAAAGTGAATATAGGAAAGAGTAAGGTGATGAGGATAACAAAAAATTTAGGTAATGAAAGATTGGATATCAGATTGGAGGGAGAGAGTATGGAGGAGATGAATGTATTCAGATATTTAGGCATGGAAGTGTCAGCAGATGGGTCTATGAAAGATGAGGGAACCATAGAACTGATGAGGGGGAAAAAGGCGAGTGGAGTACTAGGAGTCAGTGGAGACAAAGAACTTTGTCAGTGGAAGCAAAGAGGGAAATGTATGAAAGTGGTATTGTTATACCAACGCTCCTATGTGGGTGCAAAGCATGGGTGGGCGAATGTTGCACCAAGGAGAAAGTTGGAGGCAGTGGAGATGTCATGTCTGAGGGCAATGTGTGGTGTGAATATAATGCAGAGAATTCGTAGTTTGGAAATTAGGAGGAGGTGCGGGATTACCAAAACTATTATTGAGAGGGCTGAGCAGATTTGAACCTGCACACTCAGCATCAAGGTATGCTATACTTTCATCTCACAGTCAGTCATTGATAAGTATAGATGCATTTCCAAAACTAGGTGGTTTTCCATGCCCCAGATCACCGAACTTACAAGTTATTTCATCTCATCCTGCCACATGCACTGAATTTTGAAAGACATTTTAGAATGCTTAATAATTTGTGAACAAGTGGAATTATTTGCAAACATTATTTCTAATGTGTGTAAATAAGTTCATTCCTTCACTGATTGTTAGGCATTCTGTGATCTCTTTCAAAGTTCAGTGCATGTGGCAGAATAAGATGAAATAACTTACCACAAGCCAGGTGCTCAGGGGTTTGGGAAGCAACACCCAGCTATCTGAAGGCAGGCTTTGTGGCAAAAATACTGTGTACTTTGATGTAGAGTGTGCAGGTTCAAATCCTTTACTGGACTGGGAGTTAATGCTGGTAAATAATTTCACTCATTTGCAAATTATTGAGAGTGAGCAAGCATGCATGTATGAGTGTAGACAAAACTAAAGAAATTTTCATTCAGTCACACAAACATATTTACATCATAGCTTTCAGGCTTTCTCACTGATGTTCAGTATCACTCTCCTGCACCCATGTCCAGCAATTGTCGAGTATCAAACTGATCCATAGACAAACAATCCGTACATACGAGAATTAAATTTATGATGACATTTTGGTCCAAAGGGAAGGCTTCCCTGATATCTTTTCTTCTTGATGTCTGTGTCTTGGTGAAATTGTTTACTGTGTTTGTCACTAACTTCACCAAGGTTTGGCAGAAAAAAGTCAAAGTAAGACTGGGAGAAATGAATCTTGGGACATACAACATTCCAGTAGATGAATTGCTGTTAGTAGCTCTTCTACAATATTTCTGTAATCGTCACTATGATGACTGCTAAGAAACCTGTCCAAGTGTTCTTGAATGCCACCTATGCTGTCAGTTCAGTATCTTGGAGACTTGTCAGAATGAGGGTCATTTGGTAATTTTTGAATTTGAAATCCATGGAAGATACCTTCTTTCAATTTGGCAACACTAACTTTGGGAAGCCTTTCCTTCAGATAGGCAAACAGTGCACCTTCATTGTTCGGAGTTTTGGCAACGATTTTAACCCTTGAACCCTTAAACTGTCCAAATGTAGATCTACGTTCACCTGCATAGCGCTCCGAATATTTTGATTTTCTTTTTTTTTCAGTTAACCTGTAAACGGTCCAAACGTATATATACATTCACTACCCCAGTGCCCTGAATATTTTGAAAACTAATTTTTTTTTTTAATGAAAATAAAGAGCACATTTTTCTAAATGTTATAGGATAAAAAAAATTAGGATCAGTGTTTACAGAGATATGAGGCTGAGAAGTTGGCACTGGATGCTCAGTTGACAGCAACATCGAGTCCTTCTGCTTGCAGAAGTTTTGCTGATATACCTTTTTTCTATTTTTCATATTATTTTATAGAATTTTTTTGTTCTGATAATTACAATTTATAGTAGTTGTTGTCATTTCATAACCAATCTTTCTTGTGACGCCAGTATTAGGTACTAAAATTGTACTCGCATTGTCACAAACACAGTGACAGGTGGACATTTACACCTGCCTTGGTCATTTACTATTGCCTTGGAATATATACAAAGTATTTATAGATCCCAGCAATGTTTTGGATGTGTGGAAGTATATAATAATAATGAAGAGGGGAGAAGGAGGAGGAGGAGAAGGAAAAGGAGGAGGAGAATATGTAATACAGTGGAACCTTGGGTTACTAATTTAATCCGTTCCGTGGACTTGTTCATATCCTGATTTGTTCGTATGCTGAGTCAATTTTCCTCATTTAAATTAATAGAAATGCAATTAATTTGTTCAAGCTGAATTCCTGCTCTGTGGAGGCATAACAAAATAACCCTGATATCAATGCTGCGACTTACTTATCTGTCACAATTCATCTAATATGACATAAGAAACAATATAAATCACATAGAAACCTGATATACACTCTAGAATGAGTAAAGTATGTCATTACAGTGGACCCTTGACCAACGATATTAATCTGTTCCTGAGAGCTCGCCATTAATCGAGTTAATTTTCCCCCTAAGAAATAATAGAAATCAAATTAATCCGTGCAAGACACCCAAAAGTATTGAAAAAAAAAAATTTTTTACCATATGAAATATTAATTTTAATACACAAAAGCTGAAGAAGACATGTACAATTACATGACACTTACCTTTATTGAAGATCTGGTGATGATTGATGGGATGGGAGGAGGGGAGAGTGTGGATGGTGTTAGTGTTTAGAAGGGGAATCCCCTTCCATTAGGACTTGAGGTGTCAAGTCCTTTTCCGGGGTTACTTCCCTTCTTTTAATGCCACTAGGACCAGCTTGAGAGTCACTGGACCTCTGTCGCACAATAAATCTGTCCATAGAGGCCTGTACCTCCCGTTCCTTTATGACATTCCTAAAGTGTTTCACAACATAGCCAGTCTCACAATTAAACACTTGTTCAGTTTTCAATTCTTCACTGTCTATGTGCTCCTTGAATTCCTGCACCTATTTTTCAGCTGCTTTTTGGTCCGAACTGGCAGCCTCACCATGCCTTATCACACTATGTATGCCACTACGATTCTTAAATCTCTCGGACCAACCTTTGCTGGCCTTAAATTCACTCACATCACCACTAGTTGCAGGCATTTTTCTAATTAAATCATCATGCAACTTCCTAGCCTTTTCACATATGATCGCTTGAGAGATGCTGTCTCCTGCTATCTGTTTTTTGTTTATCCACACCAATAACAGTCTCTCAACATCTTCTGTCACTTGCGATCTCAGTTTCGAAAACATAGTTGCACCTTTGGCAAGAACAGCTTCCTTGATTGCCGTTTTCTTGGCCACAATAGTAGCGGTGGTTGATTAGGGTTTTGTGTACAACCTTGCCAGCTCGGAGACACGCACTCCACTTTCATACTTAGCAATGATCTCTTTCTTCATATCCATAGCAATTCTCACCCTTTTTGCTGTAGGGTTAGCACTAGAAGCTTTCTTGGGGCCTGTGGTGACTTATTTTGCAGGTGCAATCACTAAAAAGGCTGTGATAATATGAAATGTTCCTATTGTATGTTTGGATGGGACCGCGGTGGCTGGCTGGCTTGTAAACACTGGCCACAAGTGGACACGTCTCGAACGGAACGAATCGTGTTGGTCAAGTTTTTTAGCGTTAGTCGAGGCAAAATTTTTGCGTTAAAATGTATCGCTAGTCGGATTTAACGTTAGACGATGCCATCGTTGGTCAAGGGTCCTCTGTACATGGACGGCAGAGGGAGGAGGATTGTGGTCGTGAGTGGTCGCGTATTCTTACTGTGAAAATATCAAAGGTGTTATAAGAGAAAACGGAATTTTTTTCTTATGAAATGATAGAGAATTTTTCCCGATCATGACATCAAAAGTATGAAATTTGATGGAAAACTTAGGGAATTATGCTCTTGCGAAGTTAGTGGTCTCGACAATGTTTACGCATCAGCGAGTTTGCCCAATTTGAGCCCTATTATTGGTCAATTCCAATGTACCAGTCGACAAAAATTATACCTATTTCGCTAGAACTCCATTTTGTAACCACCCATTTACCAATTTCAACTATCCAGGTCTCCAGGTAATCCAATAAAGTGTTCAGAAATTGACAAGTTTGCCAATTTCATACAAATTTCAAAAGATGCCAATTTCCAAATAGGGTCCAGAATAAACAAGACAGACATTCCTGGCACTAAAATATCATTTCCTCTGTTGATTACTCACGTCCCCAGGCCTCTGCCACATTT
Source organism: Cherax quadricarinatus (assembly GCF_026875155.1). Lineage (NCBI taxonomy): Eukaryota > Metazoa > Arthropoda > Malacostraca > Decapoda > Parastacidae > Cherax > Cherax quadricarinatus. The sequence continues at coordinate 20,907,063 of NC_069408.1, read as the reverse complement.
CTTTTGTAACAATTCTGCTGCTGCGGCGGCTGCTGCCGTGGCTGCTGCTGCTGCTGCTGCTGCCGTGGCTGCTGCTGCTGCTGCTGCTGCCGTGCTGCTGCTGCTGCTGCTGCTGCTGCCGTGGCTGCTGCTGCTGCCGTGGCTGCTGCTGCTGCCGTGGCTGCTGCTGCTGCCGTGGCTGCTGCTGCTGGCCGTGGCTGCTGCTGCTGCGTGGCTGCTGCTGCTGCCTGGCTGCTGCTGCTGCGTGGCTGCTGCTGCTGCGTGGCTGTGCTGCTGCTGCGTGCTGCTGCTGGTGCTGCTGTGTGCTGCTGCTGCTGCCGTGCTGTCTGCTGGCTGCCGTGGCTGCTGCGTGCTGCCTGGCTGCGTGCTGGCTGCCGTGGCTGCTGCTTGCTGCCGTGCTGGCTGCTGCTGTGCTGCTGCTGCTGCTGCTGCTGGCTGCTGCTGCTGCTGCTGCTGCTGCTGCTGCTGCTGCTGTGCTGCTGCTGCTGCTGCTGCTGCTGCTGCTGCTGCTGCTGCTGCTGCTGCTGCTGCTGCTGCTGCTGCTGCTGCTGCTGCTGCTGCTGCTGCTGCTGCTGCTGCTGCTGCTGCTGTGCTGTGCTGCTGCTGCTGCTGCTGCTGCTGCTGCTGCTGCTGCTGCTGCTGCTGCTGCTGCTGCTGCTGCTGCTGCTGCTGCTGCTGCTGCTGCTGCTGCTGCTGCTGCTGTGCTGCTGCTGCTGCTGCTGCTGCTGCTGCTGCTGCTGCGTGCTGCTGCTGCTGCTGCTGCTGCTGCTGCTGCTGCTGCTGCTGCTGCTGTGCTGCTGCTGCTGCTGCTGCTGCTGCTGCTGCTGTTTGCTGCTGCTGCTGCTGCTGCTTGCTGCTGCTGTGCTGCTTCTGCTTCTGCTTCTGCTTCTGCTTCTTCTCTTCGTCTTCGTCTTCGTCTTCGTCTTCGTCTTCTTGCTCCTCGTCCCAACTATTATAATTCCTTATAAAACTATGTATGATGTCCAAATAAAGTATATTGTATTATTATTATTTTTTCCATATTATCCAACATATCCAAAACATTGCTGGGACCTATAAATACTTTGTATATATTCCAAGACAATAGTAAATGACCAAGGCAGGTGTAAATGTCCACCTGTCACTGTGTTTGTAACAATTTGAGAACAATTTCAGTACCTAATACTAGTTTCAGAACAAAGATTGGTTATGAAATGACAAGAACTCCTATAAATTGTAATTATCAGAACATAAAAATTATATAAAACAATATGAAAATGAGAAAAAAGGTATATTGGCAACACTTCTGCAAGCGGCAGGACTCGATGTTGCCATCAGGTGAGCATCCAGTGCCAACTTCTCGGCCTCATATCTCAGTAAATACTGACCCTAATTTTTTTTTATCCTATAATACTTAGAAAAATGGGCTCTTTATTTCCATAAAAAAAAAAAAGATTTTATTTTTCAAAATAATCTGGGCAATGGGCAACTTTGCAGTGTTTTTTCATGTTTTTATACTCGTATTTGTGATTTCTTGGTCTCACTTGATAGAATGGAAGACATGTTACAAAAATAGAGATGATTTTGATTTGTTTTAGTATTGAAAATGGCTTGCAACTGAGCTCAAAGGAGCAGAAACGTTAAATTTTTGCCAATGTTCAAGAGTAAACAAATGACCTCACACGTCTAATACACGCCAGCTGGTGGGTCCAATATACGTTCACAAATGTGCTGATATTATTTATACAATTATTACAGTATTGCATAACAGTAAATCTTCAATTTTTTGGTTTGAATAAAAATTCATTATGTGAATAAAAAATCAAAATGGAATTCATTTGTAAAACCTGAAAATGTAACTGATGAACAGAGAAAATGTTAGTTTAGTGCCAGGAATGCCTGCATTGTTTATTCTGGATCCTATTTTGGAATTGGAATATTTTGAAGTTTGCAATAAATTGGCCAAATTACCAATTTCTGATCACTTTATTTTGCAATTGAAACAGTTGACTTGGTGATTTCTTGTGCTCAATAGTTAGAATAGAAGTAATACTAGTGAAATAGCTAAGAATTTAGTTGACTGCATTAATGTAATTGGCCTAAAATGGGAGTCAAAGTCGGCAGAATTGCCAATGCATAAATATCGCTGTCACATCAAAATTCGCGAGAGCATAATTTCGTCAATTTTCCATCAAATTTCGTACTTTTGTTTTATTACCTTCAGAAAAAGATTCTCTACCATTTCATAAGAAAAAATAAGAAAATTTTTTTTTTGAAAATTCTTGGACCCTGGTGTGCACTTCGAAATTTGACCTCTGGACCCTGAAAGAGGTTAAAATCTTTGTTGAGGACTCAATCTGGTCACAATTTTCTCCAAGCAGAGTTCATCATCCTGGAAGTCACTCCCTGCCAAACTTTATCTATAAGGCTTATGCAATGGAAGATATTGAAGTGATCCCTCTAGAACTCTCTTAGAGTCAATTCAGAGTCTGAAGTTATGTCAAAGCACCTTTGAAACATTGCTTTGGTCTACAGTTTTTTGAAGTTTACAATGATCTGCTGGTCTGTGGGCTGGATGAGAGGAGTGGTGTTAGGAGGCAAGAACTTCACTGTTACAAAACTGAATTCCTTAGACAATTGGTCTTCCAAGTGTGGAGGATGAGTAAGAGCATTGTCCTTTAAAAGGAGGCACTGGAGTGGCAATTTATTATCCAGGAGGTATTTCTTCACACTCGAGCCAAACACTTCATTGAACCATTCCAGGAAAATTTCCCTTGTGACCCATGTCCTACTGTTAGCCTTCCACATCACACACAATTTACTCTTGATGACACTGTTTTTCTTGAACACTCTGGGATTTTCAGAGTGATACACCAGTAAAGGCTTCACTTTGAAATCCACACTAGCATTACTACACAACATGAGTGTTAGCCTGTCTTTCATAGGCTTGTGTCCTGGGAGTGCCTTTTCTTTCTGCATGATGTAGGTCCTCTTTGGCATTTTCTTCCATAAGAGGCCTGTTTTGTCACAATTGAACACTTATTGGGTTTGAAATTTTTCAGCCTCTACATAGTCTTTGAATTCCCTCATGAAATTTTCAGCTTCTTGTTTGTCTGAACTGGCACCCTCACCATGCCTTACAGCACTGTGTATGCCACTCTGCTTCTTGAATTTTTCGAACCAGCCTTTGCTGGCTTTAACCCTTTGAGGGTTTCGGACGTACTAGTACGGCTTACGACCCAGGGTTTTTGACGTACTAGTACACCTAAATTCTAGCGCCCTCAAATCTAGTGGGAGAAAGCTGGTAGGCCTTCATATGAAAGAATGGGTCTTATGTGGTCAGTGTGCACAGTCTAAAAAAAATCCTGCAGCACACAATGCATAATGAGAAAAAAAAAACTTTTACCATTTTTTTGGAATAAAACAGCGACTTTGCACTGTATTTTCGTATGGTATTTATTGTTGTATTCTAGTTTTCTTGGTCTCACTTTATAGAATGGAAGACATATTACAGAAATTGAGATGATTTTGACTGGTTTTACAATGAAAGGTACCTTGAAATTGAGCTCAAAGTAGCAGAAATGTTCGATTTTTACCAAATTTCAAAAGTAAACAAATCGTGCCAAGCGTGAAATACACGTCAACTGGTGAGTCTGATATTCTTTCTCAAGTGCACCAATAATATTTATACCATTTTTTACACTAATGCAGTAGTCTGCATAACAGTAAATTTTATATTTTTTTTGAGCATAAAAATTCAAAGTGGAAAGCAAAATAATATAAGAGGGGCCTTGAGACGTGACTAATGACCAGAGGAAATGTCATTTTAGTGCCAGGAATGTCTTTCTTGTTTATTCTGGACCCTATTCGGAAATTGGCATCTTTTGAAATATGTGTGAAATTGGCAAAATTGCTAAATTCTGACCACTGTACTGGATAGTTGAATTTCATAAATCGGTGGTTTCTTGCACCCATTCGATAGAAAAAATGGAGTTCTAGCGAAATATTCATGTTTTTTGTCGACTAGTACAGTGGAATTGGCCGAAAATGGGGCTCAAAGTGGGGAAAATCGCCGATGCGTAAACATCGCCGAGACCGCTAACTTTGCGAGAGCATAATTCCGTAAGTTTTCCATCAAATTTCAAACTTTTGGTGTCCTTATGATCAGGAAAAGATTCTCTATCTTTAAATAAGAGAAAATAATTTTTTTTTTTTTTTAAATTTGGCCGACCCTGAGAACGAGTTTCGGAGAGGGCCTGTCGACCCTCAAAGGGTTAAATTCACCAACATCAGCACTCGTTCCAGGCAGTTTCTTTATGAGATCATCATGCAACTGCCATGCATTTTCACAAATTATCGACTGCACAACACTGTCTCCCGCTGTTTCTCTCTGATCGACACCAACAACAATTTCTCCACTTCTTCAGTTGTTTGGGATCTCTGTTTGGTTATCGCATTCACCCCTTTTGCAACATCAACTTCCATGATTTCTCTTCACCACAATGGAGTTGATGGTTGATGGCACCTTCTTGTACATCCTGCCGAGTTCGGCAATGCATGTGCCACTGTCATATTTTTGAACGATTTCTTTTTTCATTTCTATGGTGTTCCTCACTTTCTTTACCAAAGGACTAGCACTAGGAGGTTTCTTTGGGGCCATGGTGGCTTATTTAGCAGTCACTCACAATAAACAAGTGCCAAAAGCATTGGATTATTTCGAAATGTTTCACATGACCTGGCTGGATATGTTAATTCACCGAGAATCAACGCTGATGGTCCACCGTATGTAATATTACTATTTTGTCATAGGTAGAGAGACTCTTAGCGATTTTAATGTGTACCTGCACGCCAGCACAGTGTGTAAGTATATGTAGGTACAGGTACACACAAGTATAATTAACAGAGTACATATAAAATATGCAATAACTTTAAAACACTTGAAATTTTGGAAAGTTTCCAGACATAATAGATGTGTTCACAGAGAATGTAAACAAACCTGGTGGGGCATGCCGTATTTGAAAGACTGCTCGCCGTATAGCAAATTTTGGTCGTAATTTGAAATCACCATATTAGCGGAATGCTGTAAGGCGAAACGTTGTAAAGTGGGGCCCTGCTGTACTTGTATCACCTCTTTTTTTTTTTTGTTAGATACTCTACTGTATTATTGAAAGCAAAGTTTTGTTTCAAGTAATTTTTCCTCCAATTTATATTTTCACTCTTATTTTCTTTGAATTTTCAGTCAAGTTATTTTCTTCGATACATTTACAAAGGAGGCAGTATATTCTTTCATGAATAAAACTGAGCACCACTAATATAATATCAGTAATGGAGGAGTAAATATTGCAGATAGTTGAAATACAATACTGTATATCAAGACTACATATAATTAAGCACTAAGAGCTTAAATTAAAGCATTTTTTTATTACTCTTGTGTGAGGGGCAATAACATGTATGATTGAAGGAAGACGTTAAAGTGGAGGATGAGGACTCTGAAACAAAAGAACACTAAGCTACATTAATTTCATCACTTCGTGCATTAGAGAAGTGTTTCTTAACCTATGGGCTGCATACTGCTGATGGGAGGGGGAGGGAGCTTCTAGTTATTTTATTGGGTCCATGAAACTGTTAATTTATAATAGCTTTTCGTCAGTGTGAATTTTTCGTTGGAGCTAAATATTACATTAGCACATGGAGGTCTGCAAAAATTTTTGAGGTTAAAAAGGGGTACTCTTACTTGGAAAGGATGAGAACCACTTCAGTAATGAATAAAAATACTTGTATAGGTTCCACCTCTGGTGTAAATTGTGGGACCCATAGCCTTGGAGAAGTGGACAAAAAGGCTTCAAGGAAGAATATTTGGATTTCTTCCTGAAGCCGTTTGAATATTTCACTTTCCCTACCACCCTATCTTTTCATTCTATTTTACCAATAGGTATATTTTATTGCATAATATGGTACAAAAGGTTTAAGAGATACATTGTTGATATGAAGATGGCATATACAGTACATGAGATGTGAGAGATACATGTCTAGTACATATTGTTACGTGTTTGTCATTGATTATAATGTGAAAATCTCGTCCAGCTCTTCAGAACTGGGGCTCGTCCCCAAAATACAGCAGGCATTACCCCTCTGAACAGCTGCGCTGAGTCCTGAAACAGTAAACTAACTTCCTGGGATCCCAAGTTACCTTTATGAGTCTTTTGCCTAGCTCCTTAAGGAACATGCACTCTTTCCCCATGAGCCAAGGGTCTCTGAGCCTATGGGAACAAACATATAATGATGGGCAAGTTCTCCATATTTTCTAGACTGTTGGGACTCCCTGAAGCTGGCAGCTGCCCCTCCTTCCTCCCTGGTGTATTGGAGATAGGTATCAGCCATGGTAGATGCACATGTGTAGTCCCACACCACCTGCTTACCGTCTGTCCAGCATATTTTAATTAATTTATATATGTTTTTTGTATTTTTTAAATGTAAAAAATATTCAATACAAAAATTCAACTTGAGGGATTACAGATTTGAAGAGTCAATAAATTTTTATCTAAAACTGTTTGCCTATTATTTGAAAGCCATTAAGTATTCCATTTGGACCACACACAGTAAGTTCTGTTGTTTATGTTCTAATACATGGAACAGAATTATTCTGTAGTGTTGAGTCAGAATTATTGGGATAATAAACATGAAATCTTTTACACATCTTGTTTTGCTGGTGGTAAATAAATTATGAATGCAGATTAGGAGAGTGATTCTTTTAGCAATAATGTATTTAGTCTTGTATAGATTAGCTTTAAAATTATTTTGATCGTATATTATGTCGCGTTGTTAATGAACTTGGTAACCGAAAACTAAATTTTTTCTTCAGTACCAAAATATATGATGTTGAGGTTTTCATTATTACTTTAATTTTCTGGATATAATATACTCTGTTAATAAAAAATAGTTACATATTCTCATATCCTGAGCCTCACATAACTCATTTATGATGCTCAAAAGATGCCGTGCTCTGTCTTAAATTTTTGGATGTTTTAAAAATAAAAAATATTGATTTACTAGTTATAATAGTAGACTCAGATAACCACTAATGATATTCTTAGTGTACAGCATAACTTTTTTAATAAGATTCACCCACAAACTCATGCTCATGAAATATCCTTCATACAAGACTTGTTTTGGACAGTAAATGAAATATGCGTCCCCAACAGGTAGGGGTGGACAGTGACGGTCCAAGGACTGGCAGGAGAGGAGTCTCAGAAGCTGGGATGGACCTCACTAAGAGAAGGAAGCTTAAAAAGTGTCCATACTGTACATACTCTACAACTAGGCTTTCCCATATGATAAGTCACAATCGTACACATACTGGTGAGAAACCCTATTCTTGCCCCATGTGCTCATTTCAGACCTGCAGGAGTGATAATCTGAGGAGACACATACGCAATCATGCTGGTGATAAGCCGTACATATGTCACCAGTGTCCTTTAAGTTTCACTACCAAGGGTACACTGAGCAAACACCTTCGTAGTCATGTTGTACAAGATCCATTTGCTTCCTCATTGCCAATATCATTGCCTAATTCTGGAAATTTTTAATAACTACCAGCACCATACTCCTGTGTTGATATTACAGCTGTGTGTATATCTTGGGAAAAATGTAGCAGAAGTATTTTCAAGCCCTCCTTCATTATTAAAGAGGCATTGTGAGTATTTTATTGTAAGATACTGTGTTGTTGTTTTATAGTAATGTATAAAGTTAGAGAAATTATATTACATTACATCTGTTACACCTCCTTCCCCTCCCATCCCCTCCCATCCCCTCCCTCACACACACATGTATGCCCACCAGGGGCTTTAACAATCCAATAGAGTATGTATAGAGGGTCAGGTCAGGCTCTACATGGACTAGAGAGTGGAGCTAGATAATAGCTGTGTTCCTGTTTAGGTAAGATGTGTTTGGCAAGTATTTCCAAGATCATAAAACTGCCTATGTTTTGAATGATGGTGAGAATAGATTCCAAACATCTTTTGTGACACAGGTCTGATTGCCTGACAACACGTTTTTGTCACATTGGAGATTCATAACATGATTGTGTGTGTGTTGCAGTGTATAGGGCAGGCATTGTTTAAATCATCCCTTTAGCAAGTGTATTTGGGTTCTTTGATATGTTTCTTATGCATAGTTTATCATATCTCTCATAAGCAATGATATAGATACAGTGGGCCCCCAGATTACATAATTAAACCTTTCCAGAAAGAGTGACTTATTCTGAATGAATTTTCCCCTTAAGAAATAATGGAAATCCAATTAATCTGTTTCAGACACCTGAAAGTATTAAAAAAAAATGTTTTCTACATGAAATACAGTATACATTTACAATAATAACATCACACGTACCTTTATTGAAGACATAGTGATGTAGGGAAGGTGGGAGAAGGGGAGAGGATGGAGGAGTTTACAATTGTTTGGAAGGGGGAATCCCCTTCCATAAACACTTCAGGTACCCAGTCCTTATCCTGGGTTACTTCCCTCTTTTGTTTTTTAATGCCACTAGGACCAGCTTGAGAGTCACTGGACCCCTGTCGCTCAAAAAAGTGTTCCAGAGAGGTCTGTTTCTGGCGTATGTTAGGAATTGTGCTGGGAGACAGGATGGGATAGTCCTTCAATATGATACTAATATCAGCTCTACGGCTTATTTATCTAGCACAATTCATCTAATATGACATAATAAACAATATTAATAACATAGAAACATGATATATGCTCTAGAATGAATAAAATATGACATTAAGAATGTCACAAGTGATGGTGTGTTTTTGGGTGTATAAGGGCCACTGAAAGACAAACCTTACATGGTGATGAAGGCAGCAGCAAAGGTGGCAGTGTTAGTCATTAGCCCTATATATCTCCAACAACAATGGAGCATTCAGTTTCGTGCTGTCCTTTTTCTGCTGATTAATCGCGTAATTTATTTGCTACACTGTTAATGCGACACTTTATCACTGGCTGGCGCTATAGACTTCATAGACTCCTGCTGCTTTAGTATCGTACATATTGCAGAATCACTGAAAAAGGCACATTCTCCCTTTTCTTTCAGCCCTTTACCAAAGGGCTGGCTGGCACTAGAAGCTTTCTTTGGGCCCAAGGTGGCTTACTTAGCAGTTACAAGTACGCTGAGGTCAGTGGTCACGTGTAGTCATACCTGTTCTGAGCTGTCTGGGTATTAGCGTGGGGTGTTACCAAGTACCATGGCTTATTGTGGTGTTTTAGAATATCAGGTTAAAGTGTTGAAGAAGGAGGTTCTACTTCTTCAGGAGGAAAATAGGAGGCTGAAGCTTCACCTAGATGTGTTTGGAAGTGAGTATGAGATAGTTGGTGCTAGTAAGGAGGAAATGCTTACCAACAGTGAGAGTGGCAGCCGCTTTAAGCGGCAAGTGGTTCACAGTTCAGGAAGAAGGAAGATAAGGAGGGTTAATAAAGAAGATGTGAAGGTAGGAAATCGATTCTCTGTTCTCCAAGACGAGTGTATGAAAGTGGTTAGTGAGGTTAAAGGTACCTCTGACTCCCCTGCTAATCTAGGTAAGAATATTCTGATTGTGGGAGACTCTGAGGTAAGATATATGGACCATGTTTTTTGTAACAGCGATAGAAAAGTCAGACAAAGGGTGTGACTCCCAGGAGCTGGTGTTGGTGATATAGTCAGCAGGTTGGATAATATGTCAGGTAATGGGAACAAGCCCATTATCTGTCTTAGTGCTAGTGAAAATAACATTGGGAAGGGCAGGAGACAGGAGCTACTGGATAAGTACAGGTCAGCCATGGAAGTAGTCAGGTCTAAGGGAAGGATCCCTATCAAATGTAGCATCTTGCCTAGAAGGGGAGTGGGCAATGAATGGATGTCTAGGGCAATTGGTATAAATTGCTGGCTAGACAGGTACTGCAAGGAACTTGCAATCCCATGATGTGTATGCAAGGGATGGGGTTCATCTCTCTGGGGTTGGAGTGGTTGCATTACCCAGTTCGATTGAGGGGGTAATTGATGACTTGTCTAGGAATTTCAACTGATAGATTATAGAGGTATGGGTGTTTGTGGGAAACAATCAGGATGCAGTATTATTATTGGAAACAGCAGATATTACCAGGACACCTCAGGGATATGTTTAAAAGACAATATTCAAAATAAAGTTCCTAATAAAGGCAAAGCAATTGATCAACAAACAAAGACAGTAGAGGGCAACGAGTGACTAGCTCTCTTAAGGTTTACTATACAAATAGCAGGAGTCTAAGAAATAAGATAGATGAGCTAAGATTACTTGCAAGTGCAGGTAATATAGATATTATTGTTATAACTGAAACCTGGTTGAACTTGAAGGATAGAGAACTGCCTTCTGAATGCAGCATAAAGGGTTATAAACTATTCCATATTGATAGGGTCAACAGGAAGGGTGGTGGAGTAGTGGTGTATGGCAGAGATAATTTAAATTGTTGTGTTAGACATGATATAAGATTAGAAACATTGGACACAGAATCTGTTTGGCTACAGTTTCTCGAGGGGTATGAAAAATTAATTTTGGGTGTGATATATAGGCCCCCAAACCTTGATAGGGAGTGCAGTATGCTGCTATGGGACGGAATTCATAAGGCGTCTAGATATGAAAATGTTGTGTTAATGGGGGCTTTTAACTTTAGACAAATTGATTGAAACAATTTGACAGGAAATCTTGGGTCAGTATAGTGATGTATGTCAGAGATAATTTAAATTGTTGTGTTAGACATGATATAAGATTAGAAACATTAGACACAGAATCTGTTTGGCTACAGTTTCTCGAGGGGTATGAAAAATTAATTTTGGGTGTGATATGTAGACCCCCAAACCTTGATAGGGAGTGCAGTATGCTGCTATGGGACGGAATTCATAAGGCATCTAGATATGAAAATGTTGTGTTAATGGGGGCTTTTAACTTTAGACAAATTGATTGAAACAATTTGACAGGAAATCTTGAGTCTAGTGACTTTCTTGATATTTCAGGATTGCTTTTTAAAACAGTTTGTGACAGAACCAACAAGAGGAAACAATCTGCTTGACTTGGTTCTTGCCAACAAAGATTCACTAATTAATAATGCAATCAGGTCTCTGTCCCAGACTTCTGCTTGGCTGATTTCATGGGACTGAAAAATTACCTGGGTGGGCTAAATTGGGATGTCCTGACTATGGGTCAGGTAGTTGGTATTGGTTGCCAATATGATGTTTTTCAGATCATAGTTCTAACAGCTCAGTCAACTTTTCTCCTGAGTAGGGAAATTAAATCTAACAAAAATGATCTCAAATGGATGAACAATAGATTAAAACATCTCACTGGTCAAAAGAGATGCATTTTTAGACATGAAAAGAGGGGATGGGCAGTTAATAAATCAATATATGTATTCAGTTAAAGAGAGAGAGAAAAAAAAAAGGAATAAGAAAAGTAAATAGGGATTATGAGGCTAAGGTCACAAGGGATTCGAAGACTAACCCAAAAGGGTTCTTTCAGGTATAGAGAAGTAAGATTAGAGACAAGATAGGTCCACTTAACCCCTTGACTGTCGCAACCCCAAATCCTGAGATGTCTCCTGGTGTCGCAAAATTTCCAAAAAAAAAAAAAAAAAGAAAAAAAAAGAATTTTTTCTTATGAAATAATAATCTTTTCCTGATTGTAATGACACCAAAAGAACGAAATTTGATGGAAAACTGACAGAATTACGCTCTCGCAAAGTTAGGGACCTCAGCGATATTTACGAATCGGGGATTTTGACCACTTTGAGCCCTATTTTTGGCTAATTCCTTTGTTCCAGTTGACCAAACTCATAGCTATTTCTTTAGAACTCCATTTTTTATATCGATTGAGTACAAGAAACTGCCCATTTACCAATTTCAACTACCTACTAACATGGCCAGAAATTTGCAATTTGGCGAATTTTACGAAAATTAAAAAACATGACAATTTCAAAATAAGGTCCAGAATGAACAATGCAGACATTTCTGGCTCTAAAATAACATTGTTTTTGTTCATCAGTCACGTCTGCAGGCCCCTCTGATATTACTCTTGCTTTCTATTTTGAATTTTTATTCAAACAAAAAATAGAAGATTTACTGTTATGCAGACTACTGCAATATTGTAATAATGTATAAATAATGTCAACCCATTCATGACTGTATATTAGAATGGCTACTTGGATGTTTATTGGAAAATGACATTTGTTTACTTTTGAACATCGGCAAAAATCAAACGTTTCCCCTACTTTGAGCTCCATTTCAAGGTTCTTTTCATAGTAAAATCAGTGAAAATCACCTCTGTTTCTATAATATGTTTTCCATTCTATCAAATGAGACAAAGAAAATGAGAATACAACCATGAATACTATATGAAAATAGACCACAAATTCATTATGCACTGTGTGCTGCAGGATTTTTTATTATATGGTGCACACTGACCACACAGACCCATTCTCTCACATGTGGGTCTACCAACTTTCTCCTGCTTCATTTGAAGTCACTAGAATTTATGAGTACAGGTCCTCCATCACAAATCCGGCATCATTGGGACCTGTAGTGTGCTGGATTACTGAGTTTGCCGGATTACAGTGGTTAGGTTAGAATACACTTAATAAAATTAACCAACTTGACTTAAACAGTTCATTGAACATTGGCAAAAATCGAACATTTCCGCTATTTTGAGCTCAATTTCAAGGTACTTTTCGTCATGAAAGCAATCAAAATCATGTCTATTTCTGTAATATATCTTCCATTCTTTCAAATGAGTCCAAAAAAAATGAGAATAAAACCATAAAAACCATATGAAAATATACTGCAATGAGGCGGCTAATGGCTAAGAAGTGAACTCCCTTATTTATCATGTCTTTTTTATTTTTGTTGTACATTAAGAAGCATCTTTCCATCATACATTGCCCAAGTTTCAATGAGATAGCCCAACAAACAACCGAGAAAAAAATTTTTACCAAAAATCATTTATGGCAAGCCCAAGCCAGGTACTGGAAATAAGTCACTTTGTCTGACTTTTCTGGGTTATCCTAGGTTCTCTATACATACGCTTCTATGTATGGTAATCTATGTAACTGTATTTGTGTATGCCTGAATAAACTTATTTACTTCTAGTCTGTCAACTGAGTACAAGAAACCGCCCATTCACTTATTTCAACTACCCAATAAAGTGGTCAGAAATTGGCAGTTTCGCCAATTTCACACAAATTTCAACAGATGCCATTTTCAAAATAGGATCCAGAATAAACATTGCAGACATTCCTGGCACTAAAATAACATATTATCTGTTCATTAGTCATGGCTACAGGCCCCTTTTATATTACTCTTGCTTTTCATTTGACAAAAAAATAGATTTACTGTTATGCAGACTGCTGCATTATTGTAATAATTGTATAAATAACGTCAAGCTATTCTTGACTCCGTACTGGAATTTAGACTGGTAGGTGGACAGGTATTGGATGGTGATGTCATTTGTTTACTCTTGAGCTTCGCTAAAGAATAGAACATTTTTGCTACTGTGAGCGCAATTTCTAGGTACTTTTCGTCATGAAAGCAATCAAAATCATATCTATTTCTGTAATATATCTTAAATTCTATCATATGAGACCGAAAAAATGAGAATATAACCATAACAACCATACAAAAATATACCGCTAAGCGGCCGCTAATGGCTGAGAAGTGAACTCCGCTATTTATATTCTGATTTTTTTCATTTTTGGTGTACGTGAAGAAGTATTATTCCATCATACATTGCCTAAGTCTGAATTAGATAACCCAACGAACAACTGAGAAAATAATATAATAATAATAATATTATTATCTTTATTTACTACATGTACATGTACAAGGTATACAGGCCTAGCTGACATCAGTGACATACTACTGTATAGAAAGCCGCTTGTTATGTAGAGTATTTCAAGAAAATTAGGTCAGTTTCCCAGGATAACACCCACACTAGTCGACTAACACCCAGGTACCCATTTACTGATGGGTAAACATAGACAGCAGGTGTAAAGAAACACGCCTAATGTTTCTACCCTGTCTGGGAATCGAATATTTACCAAAAATCATATATGGCTAACCCAAGCCAGGTACTAAAAATAAGCCATGTTGACTTTTTTTGGGTTATCCTAGGTTCTCTACACATATGCTGCTATGTGTGATAATCTATAGAGAGAAAATAACTTTTTTGTTTCAGATTTATGGTGCAGTACGAGTGTATATCACAGTTAGCCCTGTGCTACACTCCGTTTTCTCTAATATAAGCCCCCAAGACAGGGATAGGAGAATGATATTTGTATACCATATCCTCTTCATACCTTCGTCGAACTGCTCGGTGTTATGCCAAATATTATTCATTCTGGAGTATTTAACATGTTTTATGTTATTTATATTGTTTCTTACATCATATTAGATCATTTGTGATAGGCAAATAAGCTGTAGTGTTGATATTAGCATAATAATAAAGCATATTCTCCTGCTTCATGAGACTGAGCTCATGGCAACCAACAGTGGCTTCAAAGCCACCTTATCTTTAATGGATAATGTACTGTGTAGGTGCTTTACATAATGAGAAGCATTTCTTTTATTCATTGGAACCATGGCTAGGGCTAAAAGTAAGCAGGTTAAAACAATAAATGTAGAAAAAGAAATTGGAATGACTTATGCAGCAAATAGCGCCACCAAACAGTACCAGCAGGTTGGTGTGGCAACCCTGGAAATTTGAAATTATGCTAGCCAAAATTAGTGTCGAATAATTGAAGGAACCGAATAACTGATTGCCGGATTTGTGATGGCGGACCTGTATATGCATGTCAAAAACAGTGGCTTGTAAGACTTATATATACGGCCAAAACAGTCAGAGGGTTAAGAGTAGCTCAGGTTAGATCACTGAGAGTGATAGGGATATGTGTGAACTTTTTAATACCTACTTCCTTTCAGTTTTTACTCAGGAAGATGCTAGCAAAATTCCAGAAATAATAAATTATGTAGAACACGATGATAATAAACTTTGCGCAATTGCGGTAACTAGTGACATGGGCCTCAGACAAATAAAGAAATTAAAACCTAACAAATCCCCAGGCCCTGATGAATTGTTTGCAACGGTTTTAAAGGAATGTAAAGAGGAACTTTGCAAACCTTTGGCTAATCTTTTCAACATATCACTACAAACTGGCATAGTGCCTGATAAGTGGAAAATGGCAAATGTAATACCTATTTACAAGGCAGGTCCTTAGCTTCGAACTATAGACCAATAAGCCTTACCTCCATTGTGGGAAAATTTATGGAATCAATTATTGCCGAAGCAATTCGTAGCCATCTTGATAAGCATAAATTGATAAGTGAATTTCAACACGATTTTACTAAAGGGTGTTCCTGTCTTACGAATTTACTAACTTTTTTTGCTAAGGTGTTTGAAGAGGTAGATCGTGGTAATGAATACGATATTGTGTATATGGACTTCAGTAACGTTTTCAATAGAGTTCTACATCAGAGACTTTTGAGGAAACTTAGGCACACGGAATGGGAGGAGAAATTTTTTCATGGGTAGAGGCATGGTTGACAAATAGGCAGCAAAGAGTTTGCATAAATGGGGAGAAATCAGAATGGGGCACGTCACAAGCGATGTTCCACAGGGGTCAGTGGTGGGCCCCTTGTTGTTCACAATTTACATAAATGATATAGATGAGGGAATAAATAGTGAAATAAACAAATTTGCTGATGACACCAAAATAGGCCGTCCAATTCATTCTATTGAGCACATTAGTGCACTCCAGGATGATTTGAATAGACTGATGCAGTGATCGGAGAAGTGGCAGATGCAGTTTAACCCTTTGAGGGTTTCGGACATACTAGTACGGCTTACGCGCAGGGGTTTTTGACGTACTAGTACGCATAAATTCTAGCGACGTCAAATCTCGCGGGAAAAGGCTGGTAGGCCTAGATGTGAGAGAATGGGTCTGTGGTCGGTGTGCGCAGTAGAAAAAAAATCTGGGACCCAGTGGTGCATTGTGGGAACGCCATATTAGTACACAATGTCCACCATGCCTTGCGGTAAGAAGTTCCTCATTCCTCGGCGAATTGGGACACTTTTGTTCCCCAGTGACAGTTCTAATACAGATGGAAGTGCCAGTGAAGGTGAGTTTCAAGGTTTTGGTGAGGTTTTGACCGAAACTAATGACCATAATATCGGTAATAGTGAGGAAAACCCAGACGACCCTCAGCCTTCCCCCTCTGGTGCTGGGCCGTCTTGTTCACATTCAGTTGTACCAGAATCAAAGAGGAAACTCCTATTTTCCCAAATCCCAGACTCAGATGTGAGCATTTGTGATGATAGTGATAGTGATTATGAACTACAAGCTCTTGAAAACAGTTCCAGTAGTGATAGTGAAGTGCAATATTCCCCAGTGAAGCGTCAGTATATACGACGATATATGCGCTCTGGTAGTGTGCCATATGCTATTCCAAGGGGAAGGAGTACACCTCGGAGTACATCCCATGGCTGTACAACAGGAACAGACAGTGAAAATGATGATGATAGTGTTGCAATTGGGATGGAAAATGTGCATGGTGGTGGTAGTGGTGGTGACGGCCGTGAGGCACCAGCAGTGGGCCATGCTGCCACCCACGCCGCTGCCTCAGCTGATCTACAACAAAGGCCACCATTCCCCACCCACCCACCACACCAGCCTCCACAACCACAACCTCCACAACCACAACCACCTGTCATTGTCCAGTACCCACCAGCAGACCGCACCTGGGATTGGCAGGAAGCTAGCAATTTTGTTCCAAATGCCCACCAGTTTGATGACAGCCAAAGTGGAATACGGCCATCTTGTACACTTGGGAACAATGCCACTGAACTGGAATGTTTTGAGTTATTCTTTGAAGAACCCCTGATCGAAAGTATTGTCATGGAAAGCAACACATACTACGAGTACACCATGGCAAACACAATACTTTCACCAAAATCACGTCTACACCAGTGAAAGGAGGCAACTGTGGCTGAGATGTATCTCTTCTTTGCCACAATAATGCTTATGCCACATGTGTATAAGCACAAAGTGAAATCATACTGGTCAACAGACTGCCTGATTGCAACCCCAGGTTTCAGTGATATAATGCCAGTGAATCGATTTGTGCTAATGTTACGTATGCTTCACTTCTCAGACAAAAACCAGGCCCTGACAGAAACGACAGGTTATATAAGATTAGGCATGTGTTTGTGTATCTGAAAGAGAAATTCAATATGTATTTTTATCCCTTCAGGAAGCTTGTAATTGACGTGTCTTTGATTCTGTTCAAAGGAAGACTCTATTTCAAGCAGTACATACCAAGCAAGAGGAAACGCTTTGGTATAAAGTTGTTTGTGCTTTGTTATTGTTACACTGGTCTGGTATTGGATATTATTGTGTACACTGGAAGTTATACATTGCAAAATACCAGGAAGTTATTGGGCATCTCTGGTGATGTGGTTAGAACAATGATTGAACCATACCTTGGTAAGGGGCATATATTATATACTGATAACTGGTACACAAGCCCCTCACTCAGTGATTTTTTGCGAGTGAACATGACAGATGTGTGTGGCACAGTGCGTGTAAATCGGAAACATATGCCCAGGTTTGACGCTGGCACTCGTAGAGGTGAGGTGCAGGTGTTTGCTGCCAATGACATCATGGCATTTCGGTGGCATGACAAACGAGATGTCACATTGTTGTCATCAGTTCACCCTAATGAAATGGCAGACACTGGCAGGCAGCATAGAGCAATGAACCCATTCTAAAACCTGCAGCTGTGATTGATTACACCTTCAGCATGCGTTCAGTGGACAAATGTGACATGCAGATTGGGTTTGCTGATTGTGTTCGCAAGAGTTATAAGTGGTACATAAAACTCTTTTTCCATCTTCTGGACATTTCCATGCTCAATGCTTATAATATGTATAAGATGAGGACCAGAAACAAACCACAATACGGCGAATTCTGTTTGTCTGTCATCAGACAAATAGTATTCAAGTACCAAGTTAGAACACCTGCAATAGACCGCCCACCAAATTATGAACAACTACCTTCTCGTCTGAAGCATGGTGATCACTTCCTGGTAAAACTGCCTGTTACTGCTTTCAAGAAAAAGGCTCAGAAGAGGTGTTACGTCTGTGCACATACAAAAAAACGCCCACAACAACGCAGACACACTTGTTTTATGTGTGAGGAGTGTAAAACACCACTGTGCATGACACCATGTTTCAAAGACTTCCACAGGCTGTAGAACTTCTAGAAACATTCCCTGTGACTGTATATGTGTATATAAAATATAGAAAAATAGTAATAAACAACATTTCATATCGTTTGTTTGTGTAAATATTTTTTATAAACAAAACAATGACAACAGTGTTTATGCCCTTATTGTGTAGTATTGAAAAAGAAAAAACTTACAAAATACTGATCATATTGGTCTCACAGCCCATAAAAGTTACTTGGAAAAAGAAAAATTAAAAAATAATAGAAATTAGTACATAAAGTAAATAAAAGAATACCGGGTGATGGCAGTCGGCGATGTTGCCACGTTGTCCCCCTTTTTCATCAACTTCACACCTCCATATATCGGTAAGTATTGATGGTAAAAAAATTTTGTTTACCCTATAATATTTAAAAAAAAAAAACTATTTTTTCATAAAAAATATTTTTTTTTTTTGTTTGAAATTTGGCCGACCCTGAGAACGAGTCTCTGAGAGGACCTGTCGACCCTCAAAGGGTTAAGATAGACAAATGCCAAGTTCTAAATGTTGGACAGAACAATAACCATGCCACTTACAAACTGAATAGTGTGGATCTTAATACTTCTGATTGCAAAAAGGATTTAGGAGTTCTGGTTAGCAGTAATCTGAAACCAAGACAGCAGTGCATAAGTGTTTGCAATAAAGCTAACAGAATCCTTGGCTTCATATCAAGAAGTGTAAATAATAGAATTCCTCGGGTTGTTCTTCAACTCTATATATCCTTGGTTAGGCCTCATTTAGATTATGCTGCACAGTTCTGGTCACCATATTACAGAATGGATATAAATGCACTGGAAAACATACAGAGGAGGATGACAAAGCTGATCCCATGTATCAGAAATCTTCCTTGTGAGGATAGACTGAGGGCCCTGAATCTGCACTCTAGAAAGGCGTTGAATTAGGGGGGATATGATTGAGGTGTATAAATGGAAAACAGGAATAAAGGGGATGTAAATAGCGTGTTGAAAATATCTAGTCAAGAAAGGACTCGCAGCAATGGTTTCAAGTTGGAAAAGTTGAGATTCAGGAAGGACATAGGAAAGCATTGGTTTGGTAATAGAGTTGTGGATGAGTACTGTCATAGAAGCTAAGACCTTGTGTAGTTTTAATAATAGGTTGCATAAATACACGAGTGGGTGTGAGTTGGACCTGACTAGCTTGTGCTACCAGGTCTGGTGCCGTGCTCCTTCCTTAACCCTTTCAGGGTTGAGAGCCCCCTCTCAGGGTCGAAAATATTTTGTCTTACAAAAAGATAGAGAATCTTTTCCCGATCATAATGACACCAGAAGTATGAAATTTGATGGAAAACTTATGGAATTATTCTCTCGCAAAGTTAGCAGTCTCGACGATGTTTACGCATTGGCGATTTCGCCTATTTTGAACCCTATTTTCAGCTAATTACAGTGTACTAGCCCACAAAAATCATAACTATTCTGCTAGAACTCCATTTTTTTTCTATCGAATGAGTACAAGAAACCACCCATTTACCGATTTCAACTATCCAGTAAAGTGGTCAGAAGTTAGCAATTTTGCCAATTTCACACAAATTTCAAAAGATGCCAGTTTCCATTTATCAGTGTGAACATGTGTGTTTGTGACAGTATGATTACTAATTCAGTAACAAACATTTGTCTCAACAAGAATTGGCTATTAACCCTTTGACTGTTTCAGGCCCCTCTCTGAAACTGTCATTCTATGTCGCTCAATTTTTGAAAAAAAAAAATTATTTTTTCTTATGAAATGATAGAGAATCTTTTCCCGATGGTAATGACACCAAAAGTTCGAAATTTGGTCGAAAACTCGTGGAATTATGCTCCCGCGAAGTTAGCGGTCTCGGCGACATATGTGTATCGGCGATTTCGCCGACTTTGAGCCCAATTTTCAGCCAATTCCATTGTTCTAGTTGACGAAACTCATAGCTATTTCTTTAGAACTCCATTTTATCTATCAGCTGAGTACAAGAAACCTCCCATTTACTATTTGGACTACCCAATATGGTGGTCAGAATTGGCAATTTCGCCAATTTCACGCAAAATAAAAAAGATGCCAATTTCAAAATAGGGTCCAGAATAAACAAGGTAGACATTCGTGGCACTAAAATAACATATGCTCTGTTCATTACTCACATCTCTAGGCCCCTCTTATATTATTATTGCTTTCTATTTTGATTTTTATTCATACAAAAAAATACAAAAATTACTGTTATGCAGACGACTGCATTATTGTAAAAATGGTATAAATAATATCAGTGCACTAAGTGAAAGAATATTAGACTCCCAGTTGACGTGTATTGGACGTGTGGTGTGATTTATGTACTCTTGAACATTGGTAAAAATCGAACATTTCCGCTACTTTGAGCTCAGTTTCAAGGTCGTTTTCATCATAAAAGTAATGAAAATCATCTCTATTTCTGTAATATGTTTTCCATTTTATCACCTAAGACCATGAAAACGCGAATACAACGATAAATACTATACGAAAATACACCTCAAAGTCGGCGTTTTATTCCAAAAAAACGATCAGAGTTTTTTTTTTCTCATTATGCAATGTGTGCTGCAGGATTTTTTTTATGTGGTGCACACTGACCACACAGACCCATTCTCTCACATGTGGGCCTACCAGCTTTCTCACTCTTGATTTGAAGCCGCTAGAATTATTGAGTATATATACGTCAGAAACATTGGCTCGTAAGACGTATTTATACGTCGAAAACAGTCAAAGGGTTAAATCAAAAGATCTGCAACAAAACATTATTATCATAACATGAAAACAAAAGAAAACAGAAAAAATTGGAAAAAACTATAAATGTTTATCGTTTCTGCAAGAGGCAGTGGTCCATGTTGCTGACACCTCATCATTCAGCAAAAACTTTGCAGGCTCTAAAAAATATTTTTGATCCAATAACATTTATAAAAATGGGCTCTTCATTTAAATTTTTTTTTTTTATCAAAACATTCGGAGCACTAGCGAGTGAACATGGATCTATGTTTGGACAGTTTAAGGGTTAAACAACGCATCATTGAACACAAATTTGTTTGCAAAAGAGTCTACCCTTTCACTGTTGAGACCCCTGCTCACAAACTTGCTCTCAGTGTTGAAGAATTTAAAAAAAAAAATTTTTTCTTAGGAAATGATAGAGAATCTTTTCCCGATGGTAATGACACCAAAAGTACGAAATTTAATGGAAAAGTTATGCATCAGCGATTTTGCCCACGTTGAGCCCTTTGTTCCAGCCGACCAAACTCATAGCTATTTTGCTAGAACTTCTTCTGTACTATTGAATGAGTACAAGAAGCTGCCCATTTACCAATTTCAAATACCCAATACAGAGATCAAAAATTGATAATTTGGCCAGTTTCATTTACAATTCAAGGAAGGCCAATTTCAAAATAGGGTCCAGAATTAACAATGCAAACATTCCTAGTACTAAAATAACATTTTCTCTGTTCATAAGTCACATCTCCAGGCTCCTCTTACATTACGCTTAATTTCTATTTTGAATTTTTGTATACACAAAAAAAATAGAAAATTTATTGTTATGCAGACTACTGCATTATTGTAAAAATGGTATAAATATTATCAGTGCATTTGTGAAAGCATATTAGACCCACCAGTTGATGTGTATTAAACGCGTGACATGATTTGTTTACTCTTGAACATTGGCAAAAATCGAACATATCCGCTACTTTGACTTCAATTTCAAAGTACTTTTTGTCCGTAAACCATTCAAAATCATTCCTACTTCTGTAACATATCTTCCATTCTATCAAATGAGCCCCAAAAAATGAGAATACCACCATAAATACCACACAAAAATACACTACAAAGTCGCTGTCTTAAACGAAAAACATGGTCGTATTTTTATTTTTCTCATTATTCACTGCATGTTGCCGGATTTTTTTTTGTACCGCGCACATTGACGACTCAGACCCATTCTCTCATATGTAGGCCTACCAGCCTTCTCCTGGGAGGTTGGAAGCCACTAGAATTTTGGCGTACTATTATGGGACTGACAGTGGCTTGCAAGCCATAATATTACGGGACCAACAGTGAATGGGTTAAACAAGAGTCTGCATGATACACTGGAACACCCTCAGCCTTCTTATGAATTTCCAGAATGACAACCATGTCTTCAAGGAATCAGATTTGCATCACCTATGCTGCCTAGAATCTGCTCTCATTGCTGTGAACATAATCTCTTAAAAGACAGGCAGTTTTGTTGTCTTAGAAATATTTATCAAACATCATACCTAAACAGAACATAGCTATTATTTAGCTCTGTCCTTCAGCTTGTGCAACACCTGACCTGACTTACTGTATGTATTCTGATTTCTATTCTCTCTATTGGATTGATACAGCCACTGGTGGTGAAACATTTCCTTAATAAACACATTAATACTGCATATGTGTCTTGCTTACACAATACATGTACAGTGAATCCTCTAATTAATGGACTAAGAAGGGGGAGGGGGTGTACATTATTGCTGTTTGTCTGTAGATTTTTAATTATAAACTTTATTTTCATGATAGTAACAGCAGGACAGAGTTCAAAATCGGTGGACTTAGTCCATTGATTCAGAATACTACCAAGTGCTTAAAGTATTGTAACTTATAAAACAGTACAGTACTCTATAGGAATTATAAATAAAATAAAGAAATTGAAAGTCCAGTGTTACTGTTATGTAGAGGACAGCATCCTACATATTTTTACAGTAATTCTCAGTAATTTTACTCATCTTTTGTGGTGGGAATAAAAGAGGTGCAAAGTGCTGTGATCAATATTGGTACTCAAAATAACTTCTGCTATGCTTCAGAGGAACTGTAAAGCTCCACTAGTGAAATTGCCAGTTGGCTGAAAAGTAGATGGCTAGAATCTACAATAAAATTAAGAGCATCGTCTGTAAGTTTGTCTTTGCTTCTGTGGATATCAGACAATATTTCTGAACACCATGTCTCATACCTGTGCCATTGAAACATCAGACTAAACCTTCCTTGTTGTTCAAGTTTCTGCTTAACACTGAGATTCACACATTTCCTTCTGGACCACCATTTACTTTAGAAGTCATTGTAAATAGCACTTACTGTAATAATAGTTACACAAAACACTGTAAATAAAGGGAAAATTGGAGAGTGAATGACAAGTGTATCCACAAGCAAGCATAGACAATAAACTGAGAGTGGTGGTGTGTAGGTCTGGGAACAATGAAAACACAAGTCCTGGATGAGGAGACACTGGCTTATACCAGACAAACATCTGAATCATCAGACTCAGGCCATTGATTCAGAAGACTACTAAACACTGTTAACCCTTTGAGTGTCGAGACCCCTGCATGCAATCTTGTTCATAGTGTCGAAGACTTTAAAAAAAAAAAACTGTGAAATGATAGAGAATCTTTTCCCGAAGGTAATGAAACCAAAAGTTTGAAATTTGATGGAGAACTTATGAAATTATGCTCTCACAGAGTTAGCGGTCTTGGTGATATTTATGAATTGGTGATTTTGCCCACTTTGAATCCTATTTTTGGCCAATTTATTTGTTCCACTCGACCAAACTGATAACTCTTTCGCTAGAACTTCTTTTATTCTATCAGCAGTACAAGAAACATCCCATTTACCTATTTCAACTACACAAAAAAGTGATCAGCAATTACTAATTTGGCCAATTTCACACACAATTCGAGAAAGGCCAATTTCAAAATAGGGGACAGAATAAACAATGCAGACATTCCTGGCACTAAAATAAAATTTTCTCTGTTAATTAGTCATGTCTCTAGGCCCCTCTTGTATTAAGCTTGCTTTTCATGTTGAATTTTTATTCACACAAAAATTAGAAAATTTACTGTTATTCAGACTACTGCATTATTGTAATATTTATGTAAATAATATCAGCGCATTCGTGAATGCATATTAAACCCAGTTAATGTGTATTGGACATGTGACATGATTTGTTTACTCTTGAACATCAGCAAAATCTAACATTTCCGCTAATTTGAGCTCAATTTCAAGCTACTTTTATTTGGTAAACTTTTCAGAATCATTTCTATTTCTGTAATATATCTTCCATTCTATCAAAACGAGAATATACTGCAAAGTTGCGGTTTTAAACCAAAAACCCAGTCGCCATTTTTTTTCTCATGCACTGGTTGCTGCAGGATTTTTTTTTATACTGTGCACAGTAACTACGCAGACCCATTCTCGTATGTAGACCTACTAGCTTTCTCCCGCAAGATTTGAAGCTGATAGAATTTTGGCGTATTGTGAGACCGACACTGGCTTCAAAGCCGTAATTTTACGGGACCGACACTGGAGTTAACACCATTGCTACAGACAAAATGCAGTCTATGGACTTTTTCCATTTTTGTCTGATAATTCCATCATTTGTTTGCCCTGTTTTTTTGTCTGTACTCTCCAATATCTGTTAATTAGAATTTTAATGTACTGAATAAGCAGGGTGATGATCTTGTTAGTCAGACCTACAGCTCATTACCTCATAATTATGCACTATCCTAAAATTAAAAAGTAACTGTATGATTTTGTTCAAGATGTGCTCATTTTTTCTTATGAATATCAGCATTAAAGAGTTGAGACCATTATATAGAGAGATATCACCAAAATATTTTAAACTCTAACTTACGAAATTTCCTATTATGTATGGCTTCAGGATTCATGTCATCTCCAGGAGCCTAAACCCAGTGAATTACAAGGTTCAGTGTAGTTGAAAAGAATAAGATGATGTCCTACATATTTACATTCTTGAAGAATTTGAACGTTAAAGACAAAATCTAATACAGCCTTTCCTCACTTAACGATGGAGTACCTTTCCTAACACCACGTTGGTGAACGAATTTGTCACTAAGTGAGGAGCATATTATAATGGTAGTGGGTTTGTGTCAACTATTTTTTATATTGTTTTAATGTCACCCTTGCATCATTTATAACATTTCTGGTATATTTTTAAATGTTTATACAGCAATGTACTGTGTATTTTATTAAACAGAATAGAGGAAATCAGCTCTAATATACATTATGCAGATGTGCATACTGGTTAGAGAGCCCATCGTAAATCCGAGTTGTTGGTAAAAAGTACATATGTCGCTAAGTGAGGAGAGACTGTACTAAAAAAAAGATGACATTTTATATTAAAAGTAGAATTTAAAAAATTGCATGTTTGTGAAATATTAAATGGAAATTTTAATTGTGTCTGTAGAATTGAGTTTAAAACAGACAGATGTAATATGTAACAGACGAATGTAATATGTAACAGGCCAATGTAATATGTAACAGGCAAGTGTACAGTAGACCGTCCTTTAACATGGTTTTGTTTGGCACATTTTGGTTATAGCACTATTGAAGAATTGCGGCATATTTTTGTATAACACTTCGTAAAATTAACTTAACATGGTTCAGTGTGCTGGAGAGGAAAAAATTTTGAGTGACTGACTGACTTAATGACTGATTGAATGTATTACTGACTGACTGACTTGACTGACTGTCTGACTTCACTGATTTACTGACTGACTTCACTGACTTGCTGACTGACTTAACTGACATACTGACTTGAATGATTTACTGACTTACTTGAGTGACTGACTGACTGTATTACTGGCTGACTGATTGACTGACTTACTGACTTGACTGACTTACTGTCTTGACTGACTTACTCACTGACTTAAAATTAAAGTTTTTCACTGAAGAGAACCCTGAAACAGTGTCTAGAGCAGCTGATGCCTTACCATCGCAGAATTTATGTACACTCGAGTACAACCATCAACTTCAGTACAAGAACCTCTACCATCCACCTCAAACCAGTAGGGCCACAGCATAACTCTCCACTCTCTTCACAATCATCCACAAACACCAGCGCCCACAACTTAAGGTAAGAAATACTGTTATTTCTGTTGCATTTGTAATTTTAATCTGTAAAAACAACATAATGCATCACGACAATGAACTACAATTACATATTCACTTTTATTTTTGTGAGATCTATTGATCTAAAAAAAGATGTTTGACTTTTTGGGAGCTCCGAGGAACATAACCCGATTTTTTACATAAGTTCTTCAGTTTGTCTAACATGGTTTTTAACTAAAACGATGTTTTCAGGAACGTAACTACCATGTGAAATGACGGTCTACTGTAATATATAACACGCATATTGTAATATGTACAATAACTGCAGTGAATAAAAAAAAATTGTTGGTTATTGATACTAATAGAAAAAATCAGAGCTATTTATGTAAATGGATCCTTCTCTTCCCCCCCTCCCAGAAAAAAAAAAGAGCAGTGCAGAGACTAAAAACAATACTTTTGTTGTCCGAGAGAGGTGATAAAACTGCCTTTAACCCTTTCAGGGTTTCGGCCATACTAGTATGGCTTACGCTCCAGGGTTTTTTGACATACTAGTACGCCTAAATTCTAGCGCCCTCAAATCTAGTGAGAGAAAGCTGGTAGGCCTACATATGAAAGAATGGATCTATGTGGTCATTGTGTGCAGTATAAAAGAAAATCCTGCAGCACAGTGTGTAATGAGAAAAAAAAAACTGAGTGTTTTTGGATTAAAACAGCGACTTTACACTGTACTTTTGTATGATATTTATTGTTGTATTCTAGTTTTCCTGGTCTCATTTTATAGAATGGAAGACATATTACAGAAATTGAGATGATTTTGACTGGTTTTACAATGAAAAGTACCTTGAAATTGAGCTCAAAGTAGCAGAAATGTTCGATTTTTACCAAAGTTCAAAAGTAAACAAATCATGCCAAGTGTCCAATACACGTCAACTGGTGAGTCTAATATTCTTTCACAAGTGCACTGATATTATTTATACCATTTCTACACTAATGCAGTAGTCTGCATAACAGTAAATCTTCTATTTTTTGTAAGAATAAAAATTCAAAGTGGAAAGCCAAAGAAATATAAGAGGGGCCTGGGGATGTGACTAACGAACAGAGAACTTGTTATTTTAGTGCCAGGAATGTCTTTCTTGTTTATTCTGGACCACATTTTGAAATTGGCATCTTTTGAAATTTGTGCGAAATTGGCAAAATTGCTAAATTCTAACTACTTTATTGGATAGTTGAAATTGGTAAATGGGTGGTTTCTTGTACTCATTCGATAGAAAAAATGGAGTTCTAGCGAAATAGTTACGATTTTTGTCAACTAATACATTGGAATTGGCGGAAAATAGGGCTCAAAGTGGGCAAAATCGCCTATGCATAAACATCATCGAGACCGCTAACTTTGCAAGAGCATAATTCCGTAAGTTTTCCATCAAATTTCATACTTTTGGTGTCATTATGATCAGGAAAAGATTCTCTATCTTTTCATAAGAAAAATTTTTTTTTTTTTTTTAACCCTTTCAGGGTCCAGAGGCCAAATTTCAAAGTGCGCACCAGGGTCCAAGAATTTAAAAAAAAAAATTGTTGTTTTTTTCTTATGAAATGGTAGAGAATCTTTTTCTGAAGGTAATAAAACAAAAAGTACGAAATTTGATGGAAAATTGTCAAAATTATGCTCTCACGAATTTTGATGTGTCAGCGATATTTATGAATTGGCGATTTTGCCGACTTTGACTTCCATTTTAGGCCAATTACATTATTCCAGTCAACAAAATTCTTAGCTATTTCACTAGTATTACTTCTATTCTATTGATTGAGCACAAAAAATCGCCAAGTCAGCTGTTTCGACTACAAAATAAAGTGATCAGAAATTGGTACAGTGGACCCTCGCATAACGCTATTAATCCATTCCTGAGAGCTCAATGTTAGGCGAAATTATCATTAGGCGAATGAATTTTCCCCATAAGAAATAATGGAAATCAAATTAATCCGTGCAAGACACCCCAAAGTATGAAAAAAAAAATTGTTACCACATGAAATATTAATTTTAACCCTTTGACTGTTTTCGACATATAAATACGTCTTACGAGCCACTGTTTCTGACGTACATATACTCAAAAATTCTAGCGGCTTCAAATCAAGCGGGAGAAAGCTGGTCGGCCCACATGTGAGAGAATGGGTCTGTGTGGTCAGTGTGCACCACATAAAAAAAATCCTGCAGCACACATTGCGTAATGAGAAAAAAAAAACTGATCGTTTTTTTGGAATAAAACGCGACTTTGAGGTGTATTTTCCTATAGTATTTATCGTTGTATTCACATTTTCATGGTCTTAGGTGATAAAATGGAAAACATATTATAGAAATAGAGATGATTTTCATTACTTTGACGATGAAAACGACCTTGAAACTGAGCTCAAAGTAGCGGAAATGTTCGATTTTTACCAATGTTCAGGAGTAATTGAATCACACCACACGTCCAATACACGTCAACTGGGGAGTCTAATATTCTTTCACTAGTGCACTGATATTATTTATACAATTTTTACAATAATGCAGTAGTCTGCATAACAGTAAATTTTGTATTTTTTTGTATGAATAAAAAATCAAAATAGAAAGCAATAATAATATAAGAGGGGCCTAGAGATGTGACTAATGAACAGAGCATATGCTATTTTAGTGCCACGAATGTCTACCTTGTTTATTCTGGACCCTGTTTTGAAATTGGCATCTTTTTTTAGTTTGCGTGAAATTGGCCAAATTGCCAATTTCTGACCACCATATTGGGTAGTCCAAATTAGTAAATGATAGGCTTCTTGTACTCAGCTGATAGATAAAATGGAGTTCTAAAGAAATAGCTATGAGTTTGGTCAACTGGAACAATGGAATTGGCTGAAAATAGGGCTCAAAGTCGGCGAAATCGCCGATACGCATATGTCGCCGAGACTGCTAACTTCGCGGGAGCATAATTCCATGAGTTTTCGACCAAATTTCGAACTTTTGGTGTCATTACCATCGGGAAAAGATTCTCTATCATTTCATAAGAAAAAATAATTTTTTTTTTTTTTTCAAAAATTGAGCGACATAGAATGACAGTTTCAGAAAGGGGCATGAAACAGTCAAAGGGTTAATACACACAAACTGAAGAAGACATGCACAGTTACATGACACTTACCTTTATTGAAGATCTGGTGATGATTGATGGGATGGGAGGAGGAGAGAGTGTTGATGGTGTTAGTGTTTAGAAGGGGAATCCCCTTCCATTACGACTTGAGGTGTCAAGTCCTTTTCTGGGGTTACTTCCCTTCTTCTTTTAATGCCACTAGGACCAGCTTCAGAGTCACTGGACTTCTGTCACACAACATATCTGTCCATAGAGGTCTGTACCTTTCGTTCCTTTATGACATTACTAAAGTGTTTTACAACATTGTCAGTGTAATAGTCACCAGCACGGCTTGCAATAGCTGTCTGAGGGTGATTTTCATCCATAAAGGTTTGCACTTTAAGCCACATTGCACAGATTTCCTTAATCTTTGAGGTACACAACTTCTTCAATTTCTCTCTCCCCTCCTCCAAAGCAGTTTCCTCAGGTCTGGCCTCTTGCTGTTGAAGTTGATCTAGCAGCTCATCAGTGGTTAGTTCTTCATTGTCCTCCTCCACCAACTCTTCCACATCCTCCCCACTAACCTCCAACCCCAAGGACTTCCCCAATGCCACAATTGATTCCTCAACTGGCATACGCCTCTCAGGGTTAGCCTCAAATCCTTCAAAATCCCTTTTGTCTACACATTCTGGCCACAGTTTCTTCCAAGCAGAGTTCAAGGTTCTCTTAGTCACTCCCTCCCAAGCCTTACCTATAAGGTTTACACAATTGAGAATATTAAAGTGATCTCTCCAAAACTCTCTTAGAGTCAATTGAGTTTCTGAGGTCACTGCAAAGCACCTTTCAAACAGAGCTTTTGTGTACAGTTTTTTGAAGTTTGAAATGACCTGCTGGTCCATGGGCTGCAGGAGAGGAGTGGTATTAGGAGGCAAAAACTTGACCTTAATGAAGCTCATGTCCCCACAAATTCGCTCTGCCAAGTCTGTAGGATGACCAGGGGCATTGTCTAACACCAGGAGGCACTTAAGGTCTAATTTCTTTTCAGTTAGGTAATTTTTCACATTGGGGGCAAATGCTTGGTGTAACCAGTCATAGAAAAAGTCCCTAGTGACCCATGCCTTACTGTTTGCCCTCCACAGCACACACAAATTAGCCTTGAGGATATTCTTTTGCCTGAACGCTCTGGGAGTTTCAGAGTGATACACCAATAAAGGCTTCACTTTGCAATCACCACTAGCATTGGCACACATTAACAGAGTAAGCCTGTCTTTCATAGGCTTATGCCCTGGGAGTGCCTTTTCCTCCTGAGTAATGTAGGTCCTGCTTGGCATTTTCTTCCAAAACAGGCCTGTTTTGTGACAGTTAAACACTTGTTCAGGTTTCAGTCCTTCACTGTCTATGTACTCCTTGAATTCCTGCACATATTTTTCAGCCGCTTTGTGGTCCGAACTGGCAGCCTCACCATGCCTTATCACACTATGTATGCCACTACGCTTCTTAAATCTCTCAAACCAACCTTTGCTGGCCTTAAATTCACTCACATCATCACTAGTTGCAGGCATTTTTCTAATTAAATCCTGATGCAACTTCCTAGTCTTTTCACATATGATCGGTTGAGAGATGCTATCTCCTGCTATCTGTTTTTCGTTTATCCACACCAATAACAGTCTCTCAACATCTTCTATCACTTGCGATCTCTGTTTTGAAAACAAAGTTGCACCTTTTGCAAGAACAGCTTCCTTGATTGCCGTTTTCTTGGACACAATAGTAGCAATGGTTGATTGGGGTTTTGTGTACAACCTGGCCAGCTCGGAGACACGCACTCCACTTTCATACTTAGCAGTGATCTCTTTCTTCATATCCATAGTAATTCTCACCCTTATTCCTGTAGGGTTGGCACTAGAAGCTTTCTTGGGGCACATGGTCACTTATTTTGCAGGTGAAATCACTAAAAATGCTGTAATAATACAAAATGTTCCGATTGTATGCTTGGATGTTACCTCAGAGGCTGGCTTGTAAACAATGCCACCGGCAGAACATGTGAGGCTGGCTCAGGCCGCACATAGACGCGTCTCGGACAAATCGCGTTGAGCGAGTTTTTTAGTGCTATTCGAGGCAAAATTTTAGCGATAAAATGTAATGCTAGGCGGATTTAACATTATGTGATGCCAACGTTAGGCGGGGGCCCACTGTAATTTGGCCAATTTAACACAAAGTTCAAAATATTCCAGTTTCAAAATAGGGTCCAGAATAAACAATGTAGGTATTTTTGGCACTACACTAACATTTCCTCTGTTCATTAGTTACATTTTGAGGCTTTACAGACGAATTCCATTTTGATTTTTTATTCACATAATGAATTTTTATTCAAACCAAAAAATAGAAGATTTACTGTTATGCAATGTTGTAATAATTGTATAATTATCATCATCACATTTGCGAATGTATATTAGACCCACCAGCTGGTGTGTATTAGACGTGTGAGGTCGTTTGTTTACTCATGAACATCGGAAAGAATTTAACATTTCCGCTACTTTGAGCTCAGTTTCAAGCCATTTCCAGTGCTAAAACCAATCAAAATCATCTCTATTTCTGTAATATATCTTTCATTCTATCGAACGAGACCAAGAAATTGCAAATACAACTATAAAAAACATATGAAAAAACAGTGCAAAGTCGCCGTTTTAAACGAAAATCATGGTTCCAGTTTTTTCTCTCGTTATACAATGTGATGCAGGATTTGTTTTATGTGGTGCACACATACCACATAGATGTATTCTCTCATATCTAGGCCCAAATTTACCACTCACATCTTATCAGAGTGAGCTGAGCTTATGGCGTAGATCTATGGTTTGGACCCTGAATGTAAAGCCATAGATCTATGGCACGGACCCTGAAAGGGTTAAATTGGGAATTAAGTGGTGTAAAATAAGTATAAGAAGTATATTTGTAAAGTGGGTGACAAGTATTATGAGTGGCATGAGGTGTGTGCAACAACTACAGGCACACTGCATTCTACAACTCTTTCTGTCTGCACACACTTTCTTGTGAATTAAAAAAAAAGTTAAATTCATGTTTTCATTTCAAATTATTGTCCAAAATATACAGTAATTAGAAAAACCATAGGATGCAGAGCATTTCTACCAAACTTAGACTAATATTAAGACTACATAGTTTATCTCCCCCCCCCCTTTCACTGTCTCCCACATACATCTACATTATGGATGCCAGTGTTGCTTATGTAAATCTAGGCTTTAAGCACAGCACTCTCAGATATGCTGTAAGTGGTAAATTTAGGCCTTGACGTGAGAGAATGGGTCTGTTTGATGAGTGTGCTCACCATGAAAAAATTTCTGCTCCTCACAATGCATAATGAGATAAGCAAACCTCTGACTTTGTGTTTGGCTTAAAATAGAAAATTATAAGTGTTTTTTATTGTGGTTTTTATGACTTTATTGGTCATTTCTTGGTATTGGTTGATAGAATGGAACACTACTAGTGAAAGAGAGAGAATTTTGGCCAGTTTCAAGTGAAAGTAGCTTGAAATAGGGCTCCAAGTAGCAGAAATGTTCGATTTTTGGTGATTTTCTTGAGGGAAGGTAAGGCTTTTCTTAGCCTCTCCAATGTGTTTTATGGGTTTTTATTAGGACTTTCAGTTATTAGGAATGCCTAAACTATAACAAATCATTCTTGGTTATATTATATTATCTGAGAATTAGATGTAAAATGTGTTAACTTGATAAAACAGAGTATATACCATTTCAGAAGGTAAAATTAAACATTTTTTTTTTTTAACCTTTGACTGTTTCGGTATATATACATCTTAAGAGCCAGTGTTTCAGACATATACAAGTACCATCCGACTTACGACTGAGCTTGGTTCCGACCAACTGGTCGTAAGTCAAAATGGACGTAAGTCGAACCTTTGAAAATTGCCGACATACTGGGTAGGGCATAATATCAAACCTTTGCTATATAAACTACCTACATAGTACTGTAATGTAATGTACAATCATTATTTCATTCTTTTTACCATAATTTACTTCTCTTGATATATTTTAATCATTTATGTACTGTATATTATGTATACGTACATGGTAGTGAACTGTATTGTAAATTTTCCCTCTCATACAGTATCGTATGTTACTGTTATCTTTAAGTATTGTTGAAACAATAGAATGGGAGAATACCACTGGTAGTGTCATCCTGCCAGAATGTACTATAACCTATGC